>CM047873.1:21774303-21884508 GCA_026212405.1 Petrea volubilis | reverse complement strand
CCTTAAAAATTATTAGTATGATATGTCTAATAATAATATAATAAAGTTGTTAGATAATTGGCATTTTTCCAGCATTTTATTCAAAAATTTAAAGAGAAGACTTATTCTAACTTAGTTGCTTTATTCTATCAAAATTTAGTCTAATTAGTTGCTTTATTCTCTCAAGACTTAGTCTAATTAGTTGTTTTATTTTCCCAAGTTAGTGGTCATTTTTGATTGTTAATGGCATATTTTTGACTTTCAATTTCTATCCACTTCATGAGTGGCACCTAGATAGGAAAGTTTGTTATTTTTTCTTATATAAATTCTGTAGTTTTTATCAGAAAATATATACAAAACTTTTAATCAAATTTCTTTAAGCTCCTTTTTCTTTTGTTTAGTTTTCCTATACGATAAGTTTCAACAGTGGTATCAAAGCCACAATTGATCTTAGATGACCACAAACAACCATTTTTTTAACCCACAAAGCAATGGCTTCCAGTAGCCTATCTTTGAACCCATCTATCATCTTCATTGGTGAACATTATCACATTTGGTTAGTGAAGATGCAAGCTTTTTTGGAGGCCTATGACTTTTGGGAAACTATGACCGAGGACTAACCAATACCTCATCTACCAACCAATCCTACCCTAGCACAAATCAAATTCAAACGTGAAGAAAAAGCAAATAAATCCAAGGCAAAGTCACTTATCCATAATTCTATAGCAGATTGTGTGTTCTGTAGAATCATGGCTTGTAATACTGCAAAGGGAGCTTGGGACAGGCTAACAGAAGAATATCGAGGCTGTGATAGAACACGCCAAATGCAAGTGTTGAACCTGAAAAAGGGAATTTGAATCTCTGCATATGTAGGAGGATGAAACAGTTAGTAAGTATGCTGATTGAATCTCATTAATTATTAATAATATTAGATTGCTTGGTGAAGATCTTTCAAACAAAAGGATTGTGGAGAAAGTTCTTGTAACTCTTCTTGAGAGGTTTTAATCCAAACTCTCCTCACTTAAAGAGTCCAAGGACTTAAGCCAAATCTCATTAGGTGAGCTAATGAGTGCCCTTCAAGCACCTTCAAGCACAAGAGCAAAAGAGGACTCTGAGGCAAGACAAGTTCATTGAAGGAGCCTTTTCTATGCAAAGGCAACATTCTGGTAAAGGAGGAAAATAATAACTCAACCAAAAGAATAAGGGCAGTGGTGGAAACACAAGTGAAGGTTCAAAGCGGAAATCATTTCCTCCTTGCAAGCACTGCAAAAAAACAACACATTTGGAAAAGTATTGTTGGTGGAGGCCTGATGCTATGTGTAGCAATTGTAAATAGACGGGACATATATCCAAGGTTTAAAAATCTAAAAACAAATCCTCCAAGCCTTTACAGGCATAACTTGTAGACGTAAATGATACATAGGAGCAACAACTCTTTGTAGTCTCTTGTTTCTCAACAAATGACTCTTCTAATGCTTGGCTTATTGATAGCGATTGCACACATCACTCGTGCAATGATATTGAAATGTTCAGGATTCTTGATGATACCTACAAATCAAGAGTAAAGATGGGAAATGGAGAGTTTTTGGAAGTCAGAGGTAAAGGCTTGGTGGATGTTTCAACAATCTCATATATCAAAACTATACCTGATGTTTTCTACGTACCTAATATTAGCCAAAATCTATTAACTATTGGACAAATGCTTGACAAGAACTACTCACTGTATTTTAAAGATCAAAAATTCACTATTTTTGATCCCTCTGGAGTGGAATTATTTTATGTCAATATGAACAATAGAAGTTTTTCATTAGATTGGCAAAAAGTTACTAAGCTGGCCTCTACCGGTGGTTCACAAATAGTTACAAACTTGTGGCACAAGAGGCTTGGTCATTTCAATCATAAAAGCATTGTCGAAATGAACAAGAAGGAATCGATGGAAAAAACAGCCCGAAATCTCTTTTGATGATCAAGTTTACTGAAACTTGGAAAAAGGCCAAGCAAACAAAATTGCCATTTCAAGAAAATCAAGCATGGAGAGCTAACGGGAAACTTCAACTCATTCACACCGATGTGTGTGGCCCAATGGAAATAGAATCCTTAAATGGTAACAAATATTTTCTCCTCTTTATTGATGACTACACTAGGATGTGTTGGGTTATTTTATTAAACTCAAGAGTGAAGTTTTCAATGTTTTTAAACAATTTAAAGCTTAATTAGAGAATCAATGTAATCTCAAAATTAAAGCTTTAAGGTCTGACAATGGTGGAGAATATATTTCTGGTCAGTTTGTAGAGTTTTGTAATAGTGCAGGTATTGAACATCAACTGATATTGTCATACACACCACAACAAAATGGCGTGTCTAAAAGAAAGAATAGGACTGTAATGAAAATGGCTAGATGCCTTTTGATTGAAAAATAGATGCCAAATCAATTCTGGGCTAAGGCAATCAATAACGCTATCTATTTGCTAAACAGACTACCAACAAAGGTCTTGTGAGACAAGACTCTATACAAAGCTTGGTTTGGCAATAAACCAACAGTGTATCATCTTAGAATCTTTGGGTGTATCTATTACTATCAAGTGTCAGAACCTAAAAAAAGTACGCTAAACAAAAAGGCTCAATAGGGCATTTTTATGGGATACGGCTCATCATCCAAAGGGTATATTATTTTTTGTTTAAAAACTGAAAAAAATAACTTTGAGCTAAGAAGTGAAGTTTGATGGGATTGCTGGTTGGGATTGGAAACAACAAAATAATACTCATATTGATTTTTTTCCCAAAAGAGCAACCTCAACCTTGCAGTAGATGAATTGGTGGATGACTTACCAGTAAGACGCACCAGGTCTTTGGAAGATATTTATTAGAGGTACAACTTGATTATTAATAAGCTGACAAGCTATGCCAAAGCATAAGACTCTCAAGCATGGAGGAGAGCTATGCAAGCTAAGCTGGATATGATCAACAGGAATGAAACCTGGCAACTTATTGATAGACCAAACAATCGCAACATAATTGGTGTGAAATGGGTTTTCAAGACAAAACTAAATTCAGATGGTTCAATTTGCAAACACAAAACTAGTCTGGTAGTGAAGAGCTATGCACAACAGTATGGTGTGAATTACCAAGAAACATTTGCTCATGTAGCAAGGAATGACAATTAAGATTCTTCTTGCGTTTGCAGCTTATAATTCTTTGCAAATTCATCAACTTGATATCAAGTTGGCCTTTTATTAACGTTTTGCTTGATGAAGAGATCTATGTAGAGCAGCAAGATGATCTCTCAATTCCTAGTAAAGAGCATCATGTTTATTTTCTGAAAAAGCCTTGCATGGTTTAAAACAAGCCCCAGGGGCTTGGTACGATATGATGGATAGTCATCTCATCCAACTTGATATCAACAGAAGTGAAAGTGAACCTACTTTGCATCTAGAAGTCACTAATGGTGAGTTCTTAGTGGTTTCAAGTTATGTTGCTGGTATGCTTGTGACAGGAAGTAGAATTGAGCTAATCTAAGAGTTCAAGGATGAAATGGAATAAATTTTTGAAATGACTGATCTTGGAATTATAAGTAAATTTTTGAAATGATTGCTCTTGGAATTATGAAGTACTTCATTGGCATGGAAGTGATGCAGTCCAACGATGGCATTTTTATATGCCAACAAAAATACATTTCTGACATTCTAAACAGGTTTAAAATGCAAGACTGCAAACCTATGAGCACTACCTGCACCTCCACCTCCAACAATCTCACCCAATAGTCTCGCGACATCTCTGCTTTCTCTTCAGCGATCTCTGTTTTAGGATAATTTTCCTCTGCAATTGCAATGGAGTTTGGTTAAAAAGGGGAGAAAGAGAGAGAGAGAGAGAGAGAGAGATTCAAACGCGGTGCCCCGTGTCGAAAGTAAGGAACTCTTTAATGGAGAAGAAGGTAGTAATGAGTTTCCTTATTTCAAAAGTGAGGGATTCTTTAATTGCCTTAATCTTCGCAAAGCTAAAATGCTGACCGGATCCCCTACCCTATAATAGTACCCCATCTCCTGTCCCACACTCTGAATGTGCGACACGTGTAAGTCTTGAAGATTTACTTACCAAAAGAATATTTAGTCCCATTAATTATAATTTTTCAGTTATCTAAAAGAATATTTAGTCCCGTTAATTATATTTTTTCAGTTATCTAATTTGGTAAGTAAATCTTCAAGACTTACACGTGTCGTACATTCAGAGTGTGGGACAGGAGATGGGGTACTATTATAGGGTAGGGGATCCGGTCCGGCTAAAATGATCTTCCATGATTTCTTTACGAAATGAGATAAAAGGCAAAAGTAAAAGCGCACTAAATTAACCAAAAGAATGCTCGACTTTATATTTTCCATGCAATTTCAGTCATTTCCGGCCAGTTTGGCTAAATTATTCTGAAATTGAAAATTTTCTTCTTTAAACATACAATTCTGTTTTGACATGCCATAAAATTACAATCTTAAAAGTCAAATGTAATTTTCTCCAAAAAAAAAAAAAAAGGCATAGTGGTTGAATGTTAAATTAATAATTAGAAGATTGAAAAAATAGTTTGAAACGTGCTTCCAGGTTTTATTTTTCTTTAATGGAGGGAAAAACACTTTTGCTTTCACTACAAAACATCCCCTTGGTGTTTTTCTTGTAAAAAAATTGGTTTCCTCTGTTTTCATGTTCCTTGGTGTGTGTGTGTGTGTGTGTGTGTTTTTTTTTTTTTTTTTTTCCGTTTTAGCATAACTCTTTGTCGTCAATTTGCATATTGATTGGTATTATTATGCATTCCCAAGAATTATCAGGAAAAATATATGGGGTAATTGTCAATTGAAAGTAGAAACTGCAATTTCGAATTCAATTTGTCATTTAGAGATGATTAACAAGGAATTAATTCAATTGAAAGTAGAAACTGACAATTGCAGTTAGCTCAATAATCACATAAACTCTTTTTATTTATTTTATCGACATACCTTTGTTAGTTTTCATGTTCTAGTGTAGTGTATTTGTCCATATTCATATGCTGGACAATGTAATTTTATTTTACTTTCATTGTAATTGTTTTCTTAATTTTTTATTTTAATTTTTTTAACTTAACACTAATTTTATGAATCTATTAAAATAATTAAAAATTGTTTTAGTAATATAAATACTACCAAAATTTTAATATGATATTAAATTATATATATTTTTTTATTATACACACACATTAAGTGTACCAATATTACTAATTGATATAATTGCCTATATAGTGGCAGAAATACGAATATAAACTTCTCAGTTGTGCCATAATGCTTTAGCATAACTTTTAATGTTTCTCTATATTGACAAATGGATTTGGCCTAATATTACTTTTACTTTTTCTTCTTAATTTCTTGCCATTATGTCAAAAAATCCTTAGCCATTTTTCATTTAAACAATGCGAGACTTTAAGTTTAGATCAATTCCGATCATTTGCATAGTATGTAGTGATTAATTATTATTTTTACAATACACATATGGTGGACTCATCACAGAATAAACATCAATTTAGTTATTGTCCTAATGGTTATGTACTCAATTTTTTGGGGCATAAGGAGTTCAACTCAGGGTTCGAATCCTAGCATTCTATGTACCTGGCAATGTGTGTATGAGTGTTGTGTGTGTTATTAGGGAGGAAAAATTGTAACTTGAAGCTCAATTTGAATTTAGTCATGTAGAGTTAACATGCATTTTTGGATTGCATTAATTTGCAAGTAGGAACGGAGAAAAAGAAAAAGTAACTTGAAGCCCAATTTGAGTGTAGTCATGTAGAGTTAACATGCGTTTTTGGAACTTCTGTTTGGAACTCCCTCAGCACTGGCACCTGGCATGGCATGTTTCCGATTTAACTCTTTTAACTGCCATTCGAGTGCCATCTGCTAACTGGCCTTTGTAAGCCTTATGAAATCCATATGGAAGGACATTCTTTTGGCTAAGATTATCCGTTGCAACTTGTAGTTCCCTTGGAGAAAATTTCCTACCATGTTGGGTATAAATTTCTGCATCCTCCCCACGCGCGCACTTAAGCAAAACCACGTTTTTTCAGCCTGTTTTGACTAACCAGGAATATCAGCCAAAGTATGACTCTTGGGCTTCCTTCTTCTATACCAATCAGAAAATAGCTTTCTCGGAAAAGGCACTGTAGCATGAGTCTCTGAACCGTTGTATGCGTACTTACGATTCATGAAAGAATCTTATAAATAATGGGATATTTTTTTGTAATGTATATTTATATATACTTATTTATTTATGAATATATGTATATATATATTATGGATATAAATTTATTGATGATATATTTTATGAGATCATAATTTAGGAAAAAAAAGAAAGGGAAATGTCATTTTATACAATCTAAAATAATATTTTATTTCTAAATTAAAATAATAGAAGAAAATTCACATGCGCGAGTATCAAACAGACAACGTCTTTGATCCACGGAGCTTCCTTCTTACCATGAATCCAAAAAATTCTTAACAGTGATTTTTTATTTTCTAGATTATCATATATCTTACTGCAAAAGTAATCGAATAACTAGGCAACTGAAAGACGATATTTTTATAAAAACATCTAGAACTCCACTTTTTTCCAACTCCCATTCAAAAATCCGTATGGGATTCAAATAAATTTAATGTATATAATCCTGCAATAAGTTGACTACTATGATAATAATCAATATATATCACAGAGTTGCGGCACTTGTCGAACACTAATCACGGTATCAAATTCAAACTTTCACACTAAGTGTTTTCTTCTTCGCTTTTTTTTTTTTAATAATTAACTTTCACTTTGTTCATACGACAATTTCAAAATGATGTTCTGCCAACCAAGGATTGCTCTTACTTGAAAAGTGATAAGGAAAAAATGCCAAATTTGTCCCATAAAATAATTTTTTTTTGAATTTTGTTCCATCAATTACGACTTTCTTAAATTATGCCCAATAAATTATCATATTTCTTAATTTATATCTTTTCCGTCAAATTACTAACAGCAAAGTTATGTAAGTCACGCGTGGCCATTACAATGTGATAGTATGTTATTTTTACCTAGTTTTAGGCCTCAATTATGCTTATTTTGATTGACTTTGGATCTTAAATTGATTAAAATTTCACAAAAGTTAATTCTTACTTGCCACAGGTGAAAATTAATGAAAAGGAACTAAAAATGGGCCTAAAGGTGGTGAAAAATGCAGAGAATAGTTATACAAGGAAGTGGGAAGGCTAAAACATTGAAATAAGCATGTTTATCTCACAAGGCGTGATCACGACATATGGCAAAGAGTCCTACATGGGAATAAAAGGAAGAAAATTGTTATGGCAAGAGTTCGACTTGGAAATAAAATTTTGAATTGCCTACAACTCTTAGAATTTGCCAAAAAATTATCCTAGCTCGATTAGGAATTTGATTTAGGGTTTGAACCCTATATATACCCGATTGTATTATATTGTTTAGACATCTTGGATTTTCTATCTTTCGTTCTAGTTATTAGTTTTCTCTTTAAAATTTCCAGCTTTTATATTTTTATTCTAGTTGTTATTATGGCCATGCGTGGCTAAACTACTTCATTCAGTCAAGGAGTAATTTAAGCCAACGTTTTCTTCAAGGATTGTGATATCTAATTGATTTGTTTATCTTTAATTTCATGAAGTATTTGCGTATTTTTTTGTGCTTTTTTGGGAAAACTCCATCTCTTATTGTTGTTTTGTTAGTTGTGCAATTTTGGCACGTTGTTCAATTAATTTAACTTCAAAGTTCCAGTTGGTAAGATCAAATTCATAATTGTTTGATTGAATCAACACTAGTGGAAAGTAGTATAATTCGTTATACTCAGAAAATACACAATCTAGTTTCGAGCAACCACATTTATAGATTTGTTGGCTAGGATTTTAGTCTTTCTAGTTTTTAATGATGTTAACGGGTTAAATCCTATCATTTGACTACGATTTATTCGTTAATTAGGGATTATTCATAGTGTTCGCATGTCTAGTCTATTATTAAGGAAAGATTAGGTTGGACGAGTTCTCTGAAGGCTATAACCAATCTATTGCATGAATTAAAAACTATTTTTGAATCAATGATCAATCCATGAAAATATTGTGCGAAGAATTACCCTTAACTGAGTATTCATTCTTATAGATTTACTTGTGATTTCTTTTTTTTTACTTTTATTAACTTATCATTCAAAACCCCCCTCTCTTTACTTTATTTTGCACTCTTAGTTAACTTAGAATTTATCAGTAGTTATTCCCTGTGGGATAGATCCTTCTCACCCTATTTAAAAATTTATTTGGATTTAGGAGTAGTTGGATTTATTTTTGGTGGATTCGACAACCATCAAATTTTGGCGTCGTTGCCGGGGAATTTACTAATTTGATTTATTTTCTTTGATTACCAGTAATACTAATACGGGCGAACTTCAATACGATTCAAAAATTGAAAAAATAGCTCGTAGATTGAGGAAGAAAATCAAGTTGAAAAAGCTAACCCAAAGCGAATCTTCTTCTACCACTCCCCCGTTTTAGATTCTTCACCCAAGTCCGACTTGAAAATCGAAGAGATGGCACAACCACGACAAACCCTACGCCAATTAGCCTCACCACCCATAGATCAACAACCTCTTTGTATAACCTACCCTAACTTGGAGGCATCACTTGAATTAAAGTCGGGATTGATTCATCTTTCACCCAAGTTTAGAAGTTTGGAAAACGAAGATCCTCACAAGCATCTGAAGGAGTTCCATGTGGTTTGCTCTTCCATGAAACCACAAGATGTAGACCAGGATCATTTTAAGTTGAGGGCATTCCCTTTCTCCTTAATCGACTATGCAAAAGATTGGTTGTTTTACTTTCCATCGGGATATAGGCCTGTCAATGGGTAGGGTTTTACCCTACCCTTACCCATTTTTTTTATACCCGTACCCTACCCATACCCTAAAATTTTAAAATTTACCCATACCCTACCCTAACCCATATTCCTACAAATAAATGGGTTAGGGTAGGGTCTTACCCGTCCCTACCTATTGGGTAATGATACCCAATGAGTATTCACACACTACACGCATTATTACCCAATATGTATTCACACCACACATATTTTTCACACACACACACACACAAACACACAAACACACATATTGCACACATATTTTTCACACACACACACACACACACACACTGCGCACATATTTTTCACACACACACACACAAACACACATATTGCACACATATTTTTCACACATACACACATACTAAACGCACACATTTTTCACGCACACATTGTGTTTTAACATACACACACTGCACACAATTTTCACACACACACACACACACTCACACTGTGTTTTCACACACACACACACACTGCACACACATACAGTTTCACACACACACTGCACACACACACACACAGTTTCACACGCACACACACACACACACAGTTTCACACGCACACACACTGCACACACACACATAGAGTTTCATACGCACACACACTGCACACACACATACACACGCACACACACTGCAGTTTCACACACACACAATTTCATACACACACACTGCACACACACACATACAGTTTCATACACACACACTGCACACACACACACACACACATACACACACACACACTGTGTGTGAATTTTTTCACACACACACACACACACACTGTGTGTGAATTTTTTCACACACACACACATACTGTGTGTGTGATGTTTCACACACACACTGTGAATTTTTTCACACACACACACACAGTGTGTGTGTAAAAAACACACACTGCACACACACACACAGTGTGTGTGTGTGTGAAAAAATTGTGTGTGTGTGTGTGAAAAAATTCACACAGTGTGTGTGAAACTGTTCACACACACACAGTGTATGTGTGTGTGTGTGTGTGTGTGTGTGTAGTATGTGTGCACACGTGTACGTGTGTGTGTGTGTGTGCAGTGTGTGTTTTTTGTGCAGTGTGGGGGTGTGTGTGTGTGCAGTGTATGTTTTTTCACACACACATTGTGTGTGTGCAGTGTGTGTGTGTGTGTGTGTGTGTGCAGTGTGTGTAGTGTGTGTGTGTGTGCAATGTGTGTAGTGTGTGTGTGTGAAAAAATATGTGTGCAGTGTGTGTGCAGTGTGAAAAAATATGTGTAGTGCGTGTGTGTGTGCATGAAAACTATGTGTGTGAGCTAAAAAAAAACACAATATCAAAAAAATGCAAATAAAAAAAAATATATGATCGGGTAGGGTCCATACCCTACCCTAAAAATAGGGTAGACCCAATACGCATACCCAATGGGTAAATATTTAAATCGGGTAGGATTGAGTATAGGGTATATCTAATCGGGTATTTTTAGAGTTAGGGTCAGGGTAGGGTAAAACCCTACCTATTGACAGGCCTATAGGGATATATAGACTCATGGGGTGACATGCAACAAGCGTTATTGAACAAATTTTTTTCCCGCATCTCGTGTTGCTGCTATTCGAAGGGATAATAGTGGAATTTGCCAAAGAAACGCCGAGACACTTCATGAATATTGGGAGCGTTTCAAGAGGTTATGCTCTAGTTGCCCTCAACATGGGATATCGGAACAAGCACTCATTTAATACTTTTATGAAGGTTTGATACCCATGGAGCGACGTATTATCGATACAGCCAGTGGAGGAGCACTAGTGAACAAAACCCCCGAGGAAGCTAGAGTTATAATTTCTACTATGGCCGATAATTCTCAACAATTCGGAATGCGACAAGAGCTATCACGACGAGTCAACAAGGTAAGTTCTTCTTCCCTTGGGGATAAAATAAACCATTTGACCTCATTAGTTCAAAACTTTGTAGGATGTGCATCGTAAGCAAAAGCATGTGGAATTTGCGCCACTATTGGGCACCCCACTGATATGTGTCCAACACTTCAAGAGGACAACCAAGAACAAGCCAATGCTATGGGAGGATTCCTGGGAGCTCCACAAAGGAAATATGATCCATACTCTAATACCTACAATTCTGGACGGAGGAATCACCCTAATTTTAGTTATGGCGGACGTCCTCAAAATGCTCAACAATTCCAAGCAAGACCTCCAATTGCTCCACCTCAACCAACAAAATCAGGTATATCTCTTGAGGATATGGTCAAATCTTTAGCCACTAACCGAGCTACAATTTCAATAGGAGACAAGAGCTAGCATGCAAAAAATGGAGGACCAAATCAGACATCTAACCTCATCTTTTAGTAAGTTTGAGTCCCAAGGAAAGTTGCCATCTCAAACCGTGATTAATCCAAAACATGAGGCCAACGCAATTTCCTTGAGAAGTGGAAAGGAATTGAGCGATGTCCAACCAATCAATCGAACGTGCAAAGAGGAAGAGTATGAAAAGGAAGTTGCCAAGGAGCAAGAACAGAAGCCCACTCCTTTGGTTATTCCACCACCTTTTCCCAAAAGGTTTGCTAAATCCAAGAAGGAATCGGAGGAAAAAGAGATTCTTGAGACATTCCGCAAAGTTGTGGTAAATATTCCCTTACTTGATGCTATCAAACAAATACCTCGCTATGCCAAGTTTCTCAAGGAGTTGTGCACAAATAAGACCAAGTTCAGTGGCTATCATAAGGTAAATGTTAATGAGAATATTTTTGCGGTGCTTCAAAGAAAAATTCCACCTAAATGCAAGGATCGAGGTATGTTTGCTATTTCTTGTAAAATAGGGAATATTGGTATTAAAAGAACCATGTGTGATTTGGGAGCATCTATAAACATAATGCCCATGTCCATCTATTCTACTTTGAATGCGGGTCCTTTAAAAGAAATGAGTGTAGTCATTCAACTTACGGATAGGTCTATGGTCTATCCGGAAGGTGTACTCGAGGATGTTTTAGTGCAAGTTGATGAATTGGTTTTTCCTGCCAATTTTTTTGTTTTGGACATGGAACATGATAAATCTTCTAACTCATCGGATATTCTTCTAGGAAGACCTTTTCTAAGCACTGCTATAACTAAAATTGATGTTCATGATGGCACACTCACAATGGAATTTGATGGTGAAGCGATCAAATTCAATGTTTATGATGCTATGAAATATCCTGACGATGTGTCTTCTGTTTGTAAACTAGATTTGATCACATCTTTGACCCAGAAAAACATGGAGTTTGCTAAAGAGGACAAACTGAAGATTGCTTTGGTTCAAAGCCTTGAGCCAAAAGAACTACAAAAATTTGAAGAAAAAGTTGTTGTGAGCGAAGAACTCCAAGACGCAGTTTACAAATTAGAGTCTCGTCAAAGCATAAGGTATTATACTTCCACAATTGATTTCCTATGTCTCACACAGAGCTCCTTCCTTCAATTTTGCAGTCCCCTCCATTGGAGCTCAAACCCTTGCCTTCGCATCTGAAATACGCTTTCTTAGGAGATGAAGAGACACTTCCTGTTATCATCTCAACCAAGCTTGGTGTCTCAGAGGAGAAACAATTGATCAATATACTCAAGATGTACAAGGAGGCCATTGGCTGGACCATAGCTAACATCAAGGAGATCAGTCCAGTGGTATGCATGCATCGTATCTTACTTGAGGAGGATTGAAAGCTTCATCGACAAGCACAACGCCGCTTGAACCCACCCATGATGGAAGTGGTTAAGAAAGAGATCCTCAAACTCCTTGACAACGGTGTAATCTATCCAATTTCAGATAGTAATTAGGTAAGCCATGTCCAAGTATTCCCTAAGAAGACAAGTATTACAGTGATAGAAAACACCCAAAGTGAGTAAGTGCCCACTCGCGTCCAAAACGGGTGGAGGGTTTGTATGGATTATCGCATTTTAAATTCTTTTACTAGAAAGGACCACTTTCCTCTCCCTTTGATTGATCAAATGCTTGAACACCTTGCTGGAAAAACTCATTATTGTTGTCTTCATTGATATTCAGGTTTTCGTCAAACACCAGTTGCACCCGAGGACCAAGAGAAATTGACCTTCACTTGCCCTTTCGGTACTTTCACTTTTAGGAGGATGCCTTTTGGCCTTTGCAATGCCCCCGCCACTTTTCAACGGTGCATGGTAAGCATATTTTCTAATTTTGTTGAAAACATCATAGAGGTCTTCATGGATGATTTTACTGTCTATGGAGACTCTTTTGATTCTTATTTTAACTAATTTGGAAAAAATGCTTAAAAGATGCTTGGAAACAAACCTCGTTCTAAATTACAAAAAATGTCACTTTATGGTTGATCAATGTCTCATCTTAGGACATATTGTGTCATTTAAGGGGATTGAAGTAGATAAGGCCAAAATTGATATTATTCAATCCTTGCCTTGCCCCAGCGAGTGTGCGGAAAATTCATTCTTTCCTTGGCCATGCAGGTTTCTATAGGAGGTTCATCAAGGACTTTGCCGAAATCACCTAAACTCTTTGTAAACTCCTGCAAAAAGATGTCGCGTTTGAATTCGGCAATGAATGCAAGAATGCCTTCAACACACTTAAGGAGATGCTTGTATCAGCACCTATTATACAACCTCCCGATTGGAACCACCCTTTCGAGATCATGTGTGACGCTAGTAACTTTGCAGTGGGGGACAGAGACTTGACAAAAATCCTCATGTCATCTATTACACCTCCAAAATGGTTGATAGTGCCCAGAGCAACTATTCCACGATAGAAAACGTGCTTTTGTCTATTTTTTTTGCTCTAGATAAATTCGTTCCTACTTGCTCGGCACTAAAGTGATTGTATTTTCTGATCATGCAGCTCTCAAGTTCCTACTCAAAAAGAAGGAAGCAAAGCCCAGGCTAATTCGATGGATCCTACAAGAAGGGATCGAAAATTTTAGTTGCTGACCACTTGAGTCACATCCCCTTGATCCCAGATTCGCATCCCATTAAAGATGAATTTTCAGATGAGCATCTTTTTTCTATTGTGGACAAAACTCCTTAGTACGCTGATATTGCTAATTTTTTAGCTACAGGAACTCTGCCAAAGGATTTATCCTGACATGAGAAAGATAAAATCAAAAAGGAGTCGAAGTACTACGCATGGGACGGTCCTTATTGTGGAGGTATTGCGCCAATCAAATCATTGGGTGTTGCATCCCCGAAGATGATATCCATTCGATCCTTAATTTTTGTCATTCTCATGCATGTGGCTGTCATTTTGGACCCAAGCAAACAACTCATAAAGTTTTGGAATGTGGTTTTTATTGGCCCACCCTGTTTCGTGATGCATATTTGTGTTGTAAATCATGCGAGAATTGCCAAAAAACAAGGAATCTAGGGCGTAGGGATCAAATGCTCCTAAATCCTATTCTTATTTGCGAAATTTTCGATGTTTGGGGGATTGATTTTGTGGGCCCGTTTCCTTCATCTTTTGGTCATTCTTATATTTTGCTAGCAGCAGATTATGTGTCTAAATGGGTGGAGGCCAAGGCCTCCCGTACTAACGATTCTAAAGTTGTGGTGAATTTTGTGAAGTCACATATATTTTCTAGGTTTGGGGTACCTCACGCAATTATTAGTGATCGTGGTACACACTTTTTCAACCGCGTTGTGGAATCTCTTTTTAAGAAGTACTGGTGTCACACACAAGATTTCTACAGCTTACCATCCCCAAACGAGCAGGCCAAGCTGAGGTATCCAATAGGGAAATTAAGTCAATTCTTGAAAAGGTAGTAAATCCTAACCGAAAAGATTGGAGTGTTAAGTTGGAGGATGCACTTTGGGCTTATAGGACAGCATACAAGACCCCTATAAGTATGTCTCCTTACCGACTTGTGTATGGAAAACCATGCCGTCTACCGTTTGAGTTGGAGCGTAGAGCTTTTTGGGCTGTCAAGTAATGCAATATAAAGTTTGAAGAAGCAGGAGAGCAAAGGAAGTTACAATTGCAAGAGTTGGAGGAAATCCGGAATGAGGCATATGAGAGCGCACGAGTTTACTAGGAAAAGACGAAGGCCTTCCATGACAACATGATAACTCGGAAAACATTCGAGATTCGGCAAAAAGTTTTTCTTTTCTACTCTAGTTTGATGCTTTTTCCCAATAAATTACGGTCACGATGGGTGGGCCCTTTTGTCGTTGTTAATATCCTTCCCCATGGGGCAGTTGAAATTCAAAGTATGAAGAATGGAAAGATCCTTAAAGTTAACGGTCATAGGTTAAAACCATTCTTTGAAGGGTTCCAAGCTTAGAAAAACGAGGATATACACCTGGAAGCACCCAATTATAACCCTTGAGCTCTCATTAATTCAGGCCTAGGATGTCAAGCAAGGGCGCTTTTGGGAGGCAACCCAATTTTTCCTCTCTCTCTATATATTTGCTTTTTATATTTTTATTTATTTATATGATTAAGTATTTATTATTTTAACTGGTATTTTTTTTTGTTTTTTTTTTTGCAGGTTAAAAAAAACAGGAGGTAAATTAAGGGACTGTGTACAGAGCATTAGGCGCGATCAAGCCGTATTAATTAGATGCAATTCCTAAACTAAATAGATGTGCTCTTCAAATAGAGCGTGATCATGCCTTATTTCAAAGCCTAAGCGTGATTTTTCAGAATTTTCATTAAATTTAGATGTGATCACGACTTATTGAATTGGCATACGAATCACTTAAAGCATGATCACGCCTAACAACACATGCACATCTGTTCCAAATGTTATCTCCCTACTCTTTTTCTTTTTTCCTATTTTCCCCTAATTCCATCCCTAATTCAAAATCAAACCCCTAAATTCAAAAACCCTAATTTCTACTATTCATCACCCTCTTCCTCTTCTCTACCATTACCCCCCACCCCCTTTGCCTGTCAAACGCTGGCCACCAGTTTCCTCTCACCAAAGGCTTCCTTCAGTCGCCGCTTCGCCATTCTCTAGTTGCCGCCGTAGCTCAACCACCGCCGGAATCTGCCCACGCTAAGCCGTTGCACTGTTTTTCTTCCCTGCTCCAGAGTCACCGCCGCTACTCAGTTTCTCTCCTACCACTGCTCCATATTTGCCACTGACGCTACTCCATCTCCAGCCAAGACCGTCTCTCTTCCAAGCACCACAGTCACTGCCTAGTTTTCTCTCTCAGCTTTCCTAGATCCGCTACTGCTCCCTCTCCGTTTCTTCACCCTTTTCAGCACACAACTCCAGCTCCGGTCGTCAGCACCGCACGCCGCCGCCATCCTTCAGTAGCTATTGCCTCCACCCCCTGCTCAATTTCTCTCTCTGTTGCTTCTCTCACAGCCATGATTCCAAGCGCCACCTGCCCCAGCTCCGCCACCGCCATCCTCCAGATCCGGCGGCCGCCTTCCAGCACCACCATCTCCAGTACCACCACTGGTCCAGGTGCACCACCATCTCCAGCACCACCACTGCTCCAAGTGCACCACCATCTCCGCAGGCAGCAGCATCAAATTTCAGCTCCTTTTGTTCCTTTTTCATCATTTTTCATTTTTTATTGTCAAATTTCAGAATTTTGTTCTTAATTGAGGCATTAATTGTGTTATTTTTACAGATTGAATATGACGAGAGCTAGGAAGAAGGCACCACAAGCCCCCAAGCCTAAATCATCCGGAAAACGGTCTTGAATTGTATTCGAAACCTCTACTTCCTCATCACCTCAAGATGAAGCTCCGGAGCCTATTTCAGCGACCGCCGTGCTACTATCTTTACCATCTCCCGAGCCGGCATCAGAATCGGTACCACCAAAGCGCTCTAGCAATCGTATACATGAAACATGAGGCACCCCAATACCATCGGAATCCGACCTTGGTGGTAACTTGAATTTCCCTACACAAAAGTTCAAAAAATGGTATAAAACGGTTTCTTCACTTGCTACTGTGCCTTGTCGTTTTGTGGACATTCCTATGCTTGATAAATTGCACATGCATGATGAGTTTTTTGAATTGATTGATGGTGTGGGTTGGCGCCCATTGGTTGAGATTAATTGTTCGGGCTATATTGAGCTAATTAGGGAGTTTTTCACAACATTCGAATTTAATCCACCGGTTAATTTCACACTTCACACCAAAGGAGTTGTTCTTTCCATAACTGATTTCAATTTGGCATTGGGATTTATCACACAAGAGTAAGCCACTGCCCGTGCTTATTTAGAGAGTTATTGTAATTTCCCAGCCGATTTTAATCCACTTTTAGCTTTTAAAGCACTCTCCTCCACTAGCACCGCATTTCACCCTACTCACACTCATGCTAACCTTATCACAAGCCCCACGCTCTGTTACATTCATAGGTTCCTCGCATTCTCATTTGCTGGCCGATTACGCACTTCTAATGTTCTTACTAAAGCCAAGTTTTTTTCTTTTTGACTTGTATGGTGTGTAAGCAACGTGTCAACTTGGGATGGTGATTTGCCTCCCAACTCGACACAAGTGAGGACCTCCTCGTGTTCTTTGCTTATGGGCTCATTTATCACCCATCTTACGCATCGAGCCAATCTCTTGACACCCGTCCTTGCATACTTTACACATTGCTTTTAACATGTTGCCTCTGGATTTACTTTGTCTTGATTCAATGGGTTTCCTAACTCGGGATGTCACGGGTGAGATTATGTTTATCTCAGCAGGTGATATTATGACCCGTGATCGAAGAGTTTTCGGTCGCCCCACGGAAGCATACTGGAGACAGAACGACCGATGCACCTTCCACTTCCGACCTCTCTGAGGTTATTAATCGCCTCACATCCCTTGAGGCTATGGTCCGAGACATCGAGAGAACCCAGCTCCTTATACTCCACCACTTTGACATTTCAAACACTGCTGATCCAGACTAGTAGCCATTTATCAGGGGAGTCCTCTTTTCTTCTTTTATTTACCTTTCTTCCATTTTACATTGAGGACAATGCATAGTCTAAGTGTGGGGGAGGAATATTTGAATTGTGATAGCGTGGAGTTGGTGAATTTTTTAGGGGAATGTGCCTTAATTTTGTGTTGTTGTGAATATTTGGCGAATTTGGGTTTAGAAGGCATATCATGTTAGCTTTTCAGTTTATTTTGTCTCTTTGCATTTTTACTTATCTTTAGTGTTACCTCGACTTAGACATGTTCTACTTAATCAAGTATGAATCATGAGTTATCGATTTTTCTTAAATGATATTTGGTTTGTTTTGAAATAATGCCGAATAGAGAGTCAAGGAGTCTATGGGGGTTACACTTAGGAAATGACAACTTATAGGAAAGTTTATGAATTCTTTCACCTTAATGCATTGATTTGGGTGTAAAATATGAGGGAAAAATACTTGATATTATGTGAATTGGTGAATATGTTTGGTTAGCGGTCACTTTTTGTAGGAAGTTGTCGTAATTATGCCTGATGTTATGTTGGACTCAAGAGATGAGGAATAGTTGTGGGAAAAAAAGAGGGGCCAATTTACTCCGCTAATCACGCAAAAAAGTGATTATGAGTAGAGCTAATGTTCATCTAGAGGTTGTTACCAACTCAGTAACCGGGCACATTCATCACCAATATTTTTGTTCGCGTAAAAAGGTTGGCTAACACTCTAGACAAGTTAATCACACCAACTGAGTACCCAATGTTTTTGTTCGCGTAAAAAGGTTGGTTGTGGTTGCGATTGACGAGAAAAAAATAGAGAGAGAGAGAGAGAGAGAGAGAGAGAGAGAAAATCAATAAAACTCCCCACTCTGCTACTCTTCTAATGAAGGATATGTGATATCTTATGTGATTAGGGTGATTTCCTTCTTTGAGTTGATTTGCGAAACCGAACTTGTTTGTTAAGGATCAGGATAAAGAGTGCTAATTCATCATATTAAATGCCTAAAGACCTTTGTTTGAACCAATGCCTAAGTGTGGAGGTGTTTGTGGATGCATCTTGTATGTCGTTCTCTTTTTAAGTGTGCCAACATTTACTGTTTGACTTCATCAACTTGACATTGCCTTAAGGGTTTGCTTTTCTTGAGAAAAATTGATGACTTGGATTTATTGCATACTTGAGGACAAGAATGGACTAAGTGTGGGGGAATTTGGTAGTATGTTATTTTTACTTAGTTTTAGGCCTCAATTATGCTTATTTTAATTGACTTTGGATCTTAAATTGATTAAAATTTTACAAAAGTTAATTATTACTTTCCACAAGAGAAAATTAATGAAAAGGAGCTCAAATCGGGCCTAAAGGCGGTGAAAAGTGCAAAGAATAGTTATACAAGGAAGTGGAAAGGCTAAAACATGGAAATAAGCATGTTTATCGTACAAGGCGTGATCACAACATATGGCAAAGAGTCCTATGCAGGAATAAAAGGAAAAAAATTGTTATGGCAAGAGTTCGACTTGGAAATAAACTTTTGACTTGCCTACAACTCTTAGGATATGTCAAACAATTATCCTAGCTCGATTAGGAATTTGATTTAGGGTTTGAACCCTATAGATACCCAATTGTATTATATTGTTTAGACATATTGGATTTTCTGTCTTTTGTTCTAGTTATTAGTGTTCTCTTCAGAATTTCCAACTTTTATATTTTTATTCTAGTTGTTATTACAGCCATGCGTGGCTAAACTACTTCATTCAGTCAAGGAGTAATTCAAGCCAATGTTTTCTTCAAGGATTGTGATATCTAATTGATTTGTTTGTCTTTTAATTTTATGCAGTATTTGTGTATTTTCTTGTGCTTTTTGGGAAAACTCCATCTCTTATTGTTGTTTTGTTAGTTGTGCAATTTCGTCCGGTTGTTCAATTAATTTAACTTCAAAGTTCCAGTTGGTAAGATTAAATCCGTAATTGTTTGATTGAATCAACACAAGTGGAAAGTAGTATAATTCGTTATACTACAGAAAATACACAATCTAGTTTCGAGCAACTACGTTTGTAGGTTTGTTGGCTAGGATTTGAGTCTTTCTAGTTTTTAATGTTGTTAACGGCTTAAATCCTATCGTTTGACTAGGGTTATTCATTAATTAGGAATTATTCATAGCATTCCTATGTCTAATCTATTATTAAGGAAAGATTAGGTTGGAGGAGTTCTCTGAAGGCTATAACTAATCTATTGTATGAATTAAAAGCTATTTTTGAATCAATGATCAATCCATGAAAATGTTGTGCGAAGAATTACCCTTGACTGAGTATTCATACTTGTGATTTCCTTTTTTTTTTTTTTACTTTTATTAACTTATCATTCAAACCCTCCCCCCCCCCCCCTCTTTACTTTATTTTGCACTCTTTGTTAATTTAGAATTTATCAGTAGTTATTCCCTGTGGGATCGACCCTTCTAACCCTATTTACAAATTTATTTGGATTTAGGAGTAGTTGGGTTTATTTTTGGTGGATTCGACAACGATCACAGTAAGGCAAAAATTCAAAGCTTAATTGCATTTTAACCTCCTATTACTTGAAATCTTCAAAAAAAAAAAAACTCCACACAAATGAAATAAGTGAAAAAACACCATCTTTCCCACCACTTCTCTCCTCCACAGGCCCCACCACCACTCTCCCCCATCATTTCTCTCCTCTACTGCCATGCCCACCACAATTTTCAGCTAAGGTGGCCCCCCAAATCCCGTATACTCCTTTATAACACAAACTCTAATTTGAAACATATGTATGTATATGTGTAAAACTCAAATTTCATAGAAACTAAAATCCTAATTTGTGTGTGTGTGTGTGTGTGTATAACCCCAATTTTATAAAACTTAACACCTTAATTATATGTATATATATACATATCAAACCACAATTTCATAAAAAAAAAAAAAAAACACATAATGGACTTTGTTTGTGGGAGAGGGGCATGGCTAGTTAGAAGAAAAGGCGGGAAGGGATTGGGGGTGGTAACTATGGTGGGTGAGAGAAAGAGGTTATTGAGTAGTGGAGGATAATGTTTCTTTTTTTTTTTTCATTTTTTTGTGTCGTGTGTGTTTTTTATGAAATAAAAAGAAATTCAAATGACATAGGTTAAAATGTAATTAATGCATAAAATTCTCTCACACTTTAACGGCAAGCCGATTTGCCAAAGCACTTCTTTCTTGTTCAGGTCTTTCCATAGGCCAAACTTTCATCTTTTTTCTCATTTGAATTGCTCGTAGTTCTAATCCGGTTTCCTTAATTCTTAGTTCTTGCTATTAAAATTGCTCTTTCAGGGAGCAACCCCAGCTTTAAGTCCCCTCTCTGATTCTCTTTTTTCCAAGATATTAATAAACCAAAATAAGAGAGTTTCTTTCACAAACATCCGAAGGATTGGAGAAGTAATTGAAGCGCACAATTGGATTCACTCTAACATCTATGGAAGCCAGCCTTAGTGAAATAGTTTAGAGTGGCCCAATCATTTTCTCCGTAAGGATGGCCTAATGAAAATAGCATGGGCAGGAGATACAAAAAGGATAACTATTGAAGCAGGTTCAAGATAATCCACTTCACTAAAACCCGCCACTTAAATCAATGAATGCTCCAGCGGCATTAGAGATACAATGGAAATCCCATTACATCATAGAGGTATTGCTCCACATATAAAATATGGTAGGCCATTGTAATACCCATAGACGAGGGCAATTCATGTGTCACACCTAATATGTAACGGACCGCAAGACACAATCCAACACACTTATTGCGATGCTTGTTGGAGTTGTGTAGGAGCAAAAATGATTGAATTTTTTCACGAAGATCTTGGAATTCATTGGAAGCTGTGATCGTTTACCCAATAAAATTGTATTTAAATTGTAAGAATAATTTTATAATCACAGGATCGATACACCATGAATTTAGAACACAATATATGAATATATATAAAGTTAAATTAACATACCTCAAATCAATCATTGATAGTCGATCAATATGGATGTTTAGACAAACATCCTTGGCTAGTTCTTCCTCTCCATCTCTCACCGATATTGACAGCTTTTAATGGGACAAGCGATTATCAGAGTGTGGAGTGGAGAGGGGACCTAGCCAAATATATAATGTAACCCTAGGGCCCTCCCATCATGGGCTTTCTAGGATGGGCCTACACCAACTGTCAGACCATGTCTGTTAAAATCAAAGCCTTAACAATAGTGGGTCAAACAAATCAGGCCTTATAAGTCAAGTCCCATTAACCGTATTAATTTAGCCCGTTTTTATTTTATAAAAACAAAATATCCAATTAATAGAAGTCCAAATTAGAATAAAATTTTAACAGTCTCCCACTTGGACAAATATTAATTGACGTTTTAATCTCCCAAAAATAATTTATTTGAAAAATGACTCTCGGGCTAAATTACAAGTTTTGACTGTGGCCACATTTTGAAAACAACAATACGGCAAGGGAACAAGACTTCTGCAATCCGGTCCAGTGAAAATCACTAATATTGGATCATGGCGATAATTGCATCCTTAATTGACACAAGACCTTCCATGGTCACAAACACCAGTAATTCCACCGACATGGATTCAAACATGGCGGTGTAGCAAGAAATAGCATCACAACATGACCCAAACACATGCTATTTCATTGTCGGTCCTTTGATTTTCTTGTAAGATATGGATTTCTGTATCAATATGAAATCCCAAGAAAATCTGATTTTCTTGCAAAATATGAGTTTCTAAAACAATATGAAACTCCAAGAAAATCAATATGGATTTCTTGTAAAATATGAGTCTCGAGGTCAATATGAAACTCCAAAAAAATCCAATGTAGTTTTCTTGTAAGAAATGAATTTCTAGAACAATATGAAACTCCAAGAAAACCCAATTACTTCTTAGGAAGTCATATATGTCTCGATCGATAATCGGATAACAACATGGTGTCATTTATGAGACATACCCATCTCTTAAGGCCAACACCAAGCCTTAATATATCAAAAAATGTGTGCACACAAATATGGATTAATCCAAGAGCTTTATATCTTGATGCAAATAGTTCAACTTAACCCTATAACAAAATGGGTTAAATAATAATATATGAACCAAGTTAAATAGCTCCTACTGTTTCAATATGCCAAGACTTGATTGCATATACATGTTAAAATTATGTATATCCCACTTGATGGATATCGACTAAACCATCAACTTTTTAGCAACTAGCCCCAAAAACTATGTGCTCTACCACAATGTTGCTTATCATTGATCAAGTCTATACAAGTGAGAAATTTAACTTCATATATCCACATATTTGAGGATGAATAATCACATGATCATGCTATAAATAAATCCTCAACCAAGAATAGATAGAAATATCAAAGATATATCGTGAGACAACATTCATCAAAATCTACACATATAGTGCATTAGACCCAACACACAAGTATTAGCCTTGATTTATTGAAGCCTTCAAAATCCTTCATAATAATTTTCCCAACAATTACTTATTCCACTCAAGTTAATAAGTAATTCAATATTAGAAGAATCAATCACTTTAAAATGAGTCTCCTCTATATTAATTTAAACTTATAATAATTGAATCAAGAAAATATGCAACAATACACCCCCATCAATCATAAAAGCACATTCAAGTCAAATGATTCAATTATCAGACCTACTAACAATGACCACATGTAGACAATTTGAGAAATCAATCAATTTCAAATCATATGGGCCAAGTCATAGTATCAAGCAAGAGTTTATTTCTCCAAGCATTCGATGAAAATAATAAGACATTATTGTGCTTGGTTTATCAAATAACTCAGACAATCAGTCAACAATTTATTGACCATTTAATATTCCAATTTGTCCAAAATAAGAAGTTCTATCTTTAAATTTTCAATCAAAATTCTACGACCAAAAGAGAACTTGAATGCTACAAAAATTAGAAATTGAGAATTTTCAAGTTCATCATATTATTAAGAAATTTATTTGAAACAAGGAGAGTAAATGATTTATCCTTATCGACACACACCCCCTTTTGAATAAATTTCTTAACAGCAAATTTTGATTGAATCATTCACGGAACTTCTCACTGATCAAATATTTTCTCACAATTGACCATTTACAATAATGATCCATATATATGACTCCCATACATCATTGTGAGACATGGATTATAACAAAGTCCATGTATTCCCAACATAAATATCAAACTGAAAACTAAAAACGATATATATATTAGTTTCCGAGGATCAATTAAACAATTCAATAATAATCACTTTCGCAACAATTAAAAAACACAAAATATCTTTCTCCAAAATCAAAACAAAGATATCTTTGCTATATAAAATTTTCAAGTATTAGATCCTAATGTGATATCGAAAGTGATTATCTCAATTAGATTTAAATTGAGAAACGTAATAAGTTGGGCAACAATTTTCTCATGTAACTCTTAAACACATAGACTTGGGTATATAGAAAAGAATATGAATTTGCTAAATCAATTTCTCATGAAGCACTAGTAATAAAATATAGGATCAATATTTTCAAATATTGCACAATAGATCCCAATTGAAACCCGTCATTAAGATTTCAAATAAACTCTCTATTAAATACATAAACTTCATCTTTTTTCAATACAAGAGGAAAGCCAAGAACAAAAACATAATCAAAGAAGTCTCTCAAGGTATGACACCAAATATTATTCATACCAATTACTCAGAACTATCAGGGTGATAAGTGAAGTTTAATAATAGGTACATCTTTAAGATAAATGCAGAATTTCAAATATGTTCCCAAATATTCACAATCAGTATGATACTTCACTATTTGAAAAAGAATTTTCCAAATATATTAGAGTCATTTTCAAGAAAATAAATTGCATTCTAAGAAGACAATAACGGTGAAATAAACTGAGTGTAAATCCGCACACGAACCACTAATGGTTCCTCTTAAATATTATGGAAAAAACTATTCTCAAATATATCAAAAGATTAGAATGTGAAAGTACTGTAGCCAATAATTTGGTCAAAGTTTGAATAATTTTTGAGACTAATTGAAAATGTTAATTTCAATTAACAATGTGATTATTTCCACTCTCAAATGACCAAAGCATTTCGTCACCACATGAAAGAATTTCTCTTTAATATATCTCATGAAATAACTTTATCAAGAGGAGGAACTCTATAGTATTCATGAAAATAATTACACAGTACAAATGACAAATACTTTGAAAAACCAACAAATAAGCTCTTTTGTTACTTCTCATGGTCAAAAGAAACAAATAAAATTTAGCAAATTGAATTAAATTCAATTTTCAAAGCTACCGACGGTAGTCTTTTCATTCAAGTATTCCTCACATATGGGTTAAACAAGCCCATTTGTCTAAAGACTTTTAGCCCATTGGGTCTTTATAAACATTAACCCCATAATATATGTTTTATCTGACCAAATAATGAATGAGTCTAACTTTCATGACCACAGTCTATTATAGAAAATCAAGTTCTCTACTTATCGAAAATTAATATCTTTTATGATTCCATTCATACATATGACACAAATCTTTATGTTCAAAACTCGTGAGCTATGAGAATGATTTTCACATAATCAAACTCTAGGAGAATAAATTGATAATGTACATCATTCATATCAAGTATAGAAATATTAAAGCTTAAAATCTTGTTTAAACTTTTAAGATGTCTAGAATCCTCCAATCATAAAATGCTTCTTATCACGAAATCAAAAGCAATATTTATGACATCAAAATCACAGAATAACAGATTCTTTAGAAGCACAACTCTAATTTTGCGCTCAAATCAAATAGATAGAGCCGACTCCCACAATAGTCGGATCATTGCTCATTTGCTTATAAAGTGGCTTTTTCAACAATTAGGAGACTCAAGTGATGATTCTTATTATTCAAAACATGGCATTCTAGCAGAGCAACAACTTTAGAGATTTTATTAAATTCAAGGCTATGTCTGTATTGGTACATCTCACAATAAATAATATATCATGTCCATATCATATTGCCTTTTAAAGTCCGAAATAAACTCACTCTTGTTGAGTAACTTAAAACAAAGACAAATATCTAAGAATAGACCATTTTATTCCACATAGGGAATAATAAATAAAACAAAATTCAAATATGCTGATATATATAAAACATGCCCAAACATAATATCAGCTAACAAGATCGAGACCTCTTATGTGATAACAAACTTTCCTTTGGGTAGAGTATGCTACACACAAAGGCTCTATTTTTCACAAATACGATTAACACGAATGCCATAATAGTAATGTAGTGTGGGGAGAATTAGTGAGAATAAACTTAAACCAACGAAACTTATTTACTAGAGGATCTAGGCACACTATGATAAAACTCTCCTTTGGGCAGAGTATATCATCCACAATAGGTCCTCTACATGCAAGAACGAGTAGGGGAATATCCTGATTTTCGAAAAGTTGACTCCTTTGGGAGAACAAACCCTCTATATCAGTACATCCCCATCAATATGTTCTTACAGTACCACCACTTAAGTTCATAGTAATAGTCCAAATCAACAAGAATACAATGAATTATTATCAATAGGCAAATAATTGGAATAAGCTTGAAACAATATAGCTTTATTCCTCCGAGAGTCCAACACGTCATGACAACTCCCCTTTGGGCAGAGTAGTCACACATGATAGGTCCCTCGGTGCAAAACGGTATAGAAGTACCCTAATCTTCGAAAATTGCCTCCTTTGGGAAACTAACTTTCTAGATCAGCACACCCCTATCAATATGTTCCGCACCAACTAATCAAAATTATTACACATATTTTACCCCCTTTGGGCAGGTAAGAATGTATAATAATTTTATCAACTCGAACTATGCATGTCACAAATTTTACAAATTTCAATAAATAAAACACTTTGGTGTAATTATTTATCTCAACTCATAAAATTAGGACATGACCGAGTTAAAAATAATTGCCTGACTTGCACACGAGCAATATGCATGCAAAACTCCCACTAGATTAAGTACGAGAGCTATATGTACTTGAGGGAATTAAAATTGTAATTCGATGCTTTTAAGTTATCACAAATCTAACTCGTTTAGCAAGTAGCTAGGTAAATAATTTAAACTGAACATGGTGTCTAAATACTACAAATCAAGCTAGCATAGACCACGAGTTTCATCAAACGAAACTTACCCATTCAATATCTTAGTCTATCAAGTCAGTTCATCTTGTCATTTGACTTAAACAAAATCAATTTACTCTATTTGAGTTTGTAAGTCAAGAACCGACAATTACTCCATTAAGAATATGAAACCAAATTCATATTTTATTTTCATCAAAAGATCAACATAGTCAAGTTGGTAATCTCAACTTGCCTCATGCAAACTAAAAAATCAATGTCATTAAAATTTTATAAATATAAATATGCATCAAAATTGGTATTTAAGGTTTGTAGACAACCAAATTTGAGGCCTAGTAATAATCGAACCACCAAAATCATGAAATCACTATATTCTATAGTTTCATGTCAGATGAGTTGAAGAACAAATTCCAAATATTATGAACACATGAATTTCATCTTTAATTAAGATATTACAAATCATGTGACTCTAGTACATGAATTCCGCCAAAATAGGATATGGTAGAACAATTTTGATATCATAATTTTGTTGATTTAACAAAATATGCAGTTAATCTTTTGTCGATTGACGTTCCGTAAGTCACTACACATATATTTAATATATGCATATTAAACACATCAGAAAAAAATTCACTTAACATCACTATGACAGGAAAAGGTGCACCGATATAATTACGAAAGCCACAATTCATTATACAGTTACGGTGAGATCATGCTATAATTGACTAAACACTTGATACCATGAAATTTGGCATATCTAATGTTAGATTTGTTCCATATATATGCAATTGATAGTCAGATCATTGTGACAAAGAATTCACGTCGACAATTAAGTTAATATATATATATTTTGATATTAAACGAATTCTCAAAAAATAAAAATAATTTAAATCACGGCCTTAATTTCGAACGTTCATAATGAAAACTTATCGATTTTTCAATGCGGCCATTGATTCACATCACAATCAACCATAGATATATAAATCATAAAATTGGAATTCTTAATTCATAAGTGTCCTGCTCTGATACCAACTGTAAGAATAATTTTATAATCGCAGGATCGATACACCATGAATTTAGAACACAATATATGAATATATATAAAGTTAAATTAACATACCTCAAATCAATCATTGATAGTCGATCAATATGGATGTTTAGACAAACATCCTTGGCTAGTTCTTCCTCTCCATCTCTCACCGATATTGACAGCTTTTAATGGGACAAGCGATTATCAGAGTGTGGAGTGGAGAGGGGACCTAGCCAAATATATAATGTAACCCTAGGGCCCTCCCATCATGGGCTTTCTAGGATGGGCCTACACCAACTGTCAGACCATGTCTGTTAAAATCAAAGCCTTAACAATAGTGGGTCAAACAAATCAGGCCTTATAAGTCAAGTCCCATTAACCGTATTAATTTAGCCCGTTTTTATTTTATAAAAACAAAATATCCAATTAATAGAAGTCCAAATTAGAATAAAATTTTAACATAAATATCTATCTACAGTGTAATGATTGTTGCAATTGAGTCGCCCATCTAATGATAATTGAGCTTAGCTCGTGTGGTTGTAATCAGTCTTTATCTCCATTCATTCTTAGTAATGAAACTATTTTATTTTTTTCGACAAAAAACCTCTTTAACCAACCAAAATGCAAAAGTCTCACTAATTTTTTGTTCCCTCCCCTCCCCCCCCCCCCCCCCTCCTTTCTATAGTACATTTCAGCTATTTCATTATTGTACCAAATTAAGTGTAGGAATAACACTTTCTAAAATTAACTATGAATATTAGAAAATAATTACTAATTAGTAAATAAAAAAACTACTATGCATGGACTAGCAAATAAATTATGAGAGTCTGCTGTTACAAACCATTTTAAATAACTTAAACACTTTACCAAAAACAACCATTAATTGGTTTTCTTGAATAATTAAAAGATGGGGTATATCACATTTGTGTCTAAAGTATATGATTATAACTTTTAATCATTAATTTTTAAATCACAATATTTATTTTTTAAAAATTTAATTACATTTCCCTTTAGTCATTCAATCAATTTTTGAGGGGTGAAATTGTCAATTAAAATTTAAATTTTACTATAATCCTCCAAATTTGATAATTTTAAACTTTAGTACTTGAAATTTTATTTTCTTCATATTGATTCTTCAAAACTTGCAGGTATAGCACTATGCATTACCATTAGTGTTGCAGTGTAAATAAATGTATATAATATTTTCTAATAAAAAACAAAAAAATTATAAAATCACAATTTACTCAAAAAACGCAAAAGTTCAAGAAAATATAAAATTCCAACTTATCACATATGTTTGAAAATTGAAAATCTTATTCCCAACTTAAAATTGATTAAAGTGCAACTTAAAATTTTGATTTGACAATTTTCCTTCTAAAATATTGACTAAAGGACTAACATACTTGAAACGTAATTAAAATTTGGAGGATTAAAATATTAGAATTTAAAGATTATGGATTAAAGTAATTCTAAACATAAACTTTAGAGATGAGCTGTGTGATTTGCCCTTGAAAGTTTAAGTGTAATTTAGTCAGAAAAGAGAAAACGAAGAAGAAATGTAGGGTGTTCTAGAATGAAAAGCTGCCAAAATAAATTTTTTGGATTGAAAACTAATTTGTCGGATTTTTTAGATAATTTATTTTTTTGGGCAGTTATCACATGATTTTCTAGTTTTATATGATAGTATAAAGATTATAAATAAAGTCTATGGACGATATCCCATAATTGGGTTAAGCCAAACTGGCATAACGAGTGGACCTGATATTGGGCTATCTTCTAAACATTGAAGCTCCGTTTTAAGGTTTCAAGTTTTGCTTAATAAAGTCTGAGATTTCTATTGTTTAGTGAAAAATTTTAACATAAAGGCAGGCTAATGTCTTGTTATCTAGGATTCATACAGTATTCCTATTATGTGGAATTGCATCAATTATAGGCATACAAATTTGTGATGAGTGAAACATTGCAAGATCACCTGGGGCCGGATAATTCTTCCGCTGAGATATCAAACATGTCGTCTGCAACTATGTAGGATGCTGAAATGCGATTGCGTCTTTGACGGTATATTTTTTCAATCTTCGGCCATTGTTCCTACCTCTCTGCCAAGCCATCACCATCTTCGAGTATCCTCACGATTTCGGACATCTTGGGACGTCCCTGTGGCAAATATTGTGTGCAGAGTAGAGCTAGTTGTAACAATTGCTCCACCTCTTCGTCCGTGCAATTTCCTTGCAAATCTGTATCAATGATCATTTCCAATTTTTTCTCCTTTAAAAATCCCTTTACCTGATATTTTAATTACAAATCAGGACAGCTATCCGAAGATTAAATGCTTTGACAAACAAGCAAAATGAAAATACAAAAATGTTCACAGAATATGAAGAATTAAGCATTTAATTAGTTTAGCATATCCATAACGAAGGGCAAGGCTCACCCAATCAAGTACCATCATATCGTCATCATTGGCAAGCCGAGCAAGATGGAAAACTCTCTGCCCCGTGATGACCTCAAGAAGAAATACACCATAAGCATAAACGTCAGTTTTCTCTGTACATCTACCAGTGGCGAGGTACTCGGGAGCTATGTGACCAATTGTTCCACATACAGCTGTGGTAACCTCAGTGTGGTCGTGGTCTGCGAGTTTGGCCAGTTCAAAATCAGCCATAATTGCTTCAAAGTCCTCATTCAACAATATATTTGCAGCTTTGATGTTTCGATGGATGATTTTCACATCACATGCTTCGTGCAAATAAGCCAGTCCTCTGGCAGACCCAAGTGCTATCCTTTTTCTTACTAGCCAATTAAGTGGAGGTTGTGATACAGGCCGCTCTGAGGTAATGTTTTCAAGAACTCTCATTAGAAACATTATGATATGTGGACATATATGCAACCCCAGAACAGGAAAACTAAGAAAGCAATACGTCAATAAACTAAATAGAAAGAGTTTATGTGATTATAGAGCTCATTCCTGCAAGGTCTTCAAATGAGAGTTGAGAAAACAGAATAATTGTAAACTTTCAAGATATCACCTCTAAAAGTAGAGATATAGAATAGTTGATTAGACAACCTCTTAAGCATGATGAAACACTTCCATTAACCATGAAAGGATAAACGAGCAGCTGTTCCTTTGACGTAATGCAATAGCCGAGCAAGTGAATTACATTACGGTGTGCAGACATGTTCATAGAGTCAACTTCTATTTGGAACCGATTCAGCTCTGTATCTTGGCTAGGTTCCCGTTCAAATCTTTTAACTGCCACTTGAGTGCCATCAGCTAACTGGCCTTTGTAAACCTTATAAAATCCATATGGACGCAGGCCATTCTTTTGGCTAAAATTATCCGTTGCAACTTGTAGTTCCCTTAAAGAAAATTTCCTACCTTGTCGGATAGGGATTTGTGCATCCTCCTCATCTATACACAGTTAAATATATATGTATATATAAAGAAAAAAAAAAAAAAAAAAGCAATACAGATTATACACATGCATATACACGCGCGCACACATGCACGACCATGTTATTTGAAGCCATTTTTTGACTAACCAGGAATATCAGCCAAAGTATGACTCTTGGACTTCCTTCTTCTATTCCAACCAGAAAATAGTTTTCTCGGAAACGGTATTGTACCGTTAGTGTTGCTAACTGCAATGGTCAGTTTGTTTGAATTAATTCCTTGCTAATCATCTCCAAATGACACAGTGAGTTGGAAATTTGATAGATTGCTACCCCATATACTAGTTGAGTTCTTGGGAATGCAAAATATGCCCAATTAATATGAAAATTAACTGCAAATTGTTGCACATGGAACACAAACACAACATGAAAACAGACTCACCAAAATTTCACGGGAGAAACACTAAATACTTGGAATCAATTCCACCAAAATAATTGGGAATCCCTCAAACCAGTTCAAATTCAAGTTGAATAATTGAGCCCCTAAAAATCAACCAAATGGTGGACGAACCTTTAGAGAAGGGTGGGTTTGTCTCTGTAACTGCAGGAGGAGGTGGTCGAGATAAAGAAAGACTTCTGAAATTGTCTCTAAAAAGTAAAAACAACAGAGAGATTATCAGATTAGCATGCATTTTATATTTTATGATAATGATAATTGAAATCAACAACAATTTTCGTTTTTACTTGGTGACAATTTGGCCACTGAAACTATCGTTGTGATAATCGTCTTGTGATGATGATGCTATAGTGCTGATGCTGGGGCTTCTTGAGTGAGAAAGAAACATCTCCCGAATCTGCTCTCTCCGCACCACTGCCTCCACCAGCCTCGCCCAATTGTCCCGCGACATATCTCTCTGCTTTCTCTCTCTTCAGCGAACTCTGTCTCTTTCTCTCTCTCTCTCTCTCTCTCTCCAGCGACCTCTGTTTCGGTGATACTACCAACCTCCCCTTCGCTCCAACACTGATTGTAATATCACAGAAAAAATAATCAAACGGAGTTGACCGAAGAGAAAGCCGAGATGTCTCGAGACAATTGGGCGAGGCTGGTCGAGGCGGTGGTGCGCAGGGAACAGATTCGAGAGATGTTTGTTTCCCACTCAAGAAGGCCCACCATAGCATCATCGATTTACAATGAATTTGCAGAAAGGTTGAAACTCATTCCCTCATGTCAAAAGTGAGTCAATTCTTTAACGGAGAAGGTCGCTATGAGTTTCCTCATGTTAAAGTGGCGAATTCTTTTATTTATTTAATCTTCCGAAAGTTAACGTGAACTTCCATGATTTCCCTACAAAATTACAAAAAGGCAAAAGGAAAGTGGTTATTAATTTGTGAGAACATGATCTATATATATAAATGTAGAAGTATTAGGAATTTGGGTCTAATCGAATCCCAAAAATTAGAAGATGATCTATATATATAAATATAGAAGTGTTAGGGTATGGCCTAATTCAATCCCAAAAGTTAATTTATAAGGTGAGGGTTGTCCAAGTTCTTATGTAATAGGCCACATCTCAGTATTTACTTGACGTGAAATAGTTAACATGACAGCTCAGTGCCCAAATATACGGAAAATAAACCTGGAGTGTGAAAGGAGTATAGCGGAGAGCTCAATTAATAACGCAAGACATAACCTGCTTTGAGACCATATAGAAGTATTAACGGCTTGGAATCTAACTCAACCCCAAAAACTAACTTATGAGATGAGAGTTGCTCAAACCCTTGTATGATAGACCATATTTCAGTATTTAATCGGTGTGATATAATTAACAATATATATGTGTATATATATACACACACTAAAAATCTGTCAAAAGTGTTTCTTCGCATTGTTTAAAGACTATTATACTCTCTGTCAAATAATTAGTTATTTACTTATTATATTATTTAGTTCTTTATGAAATTTACGAAGACCCTCCAAAATTCCAACCATGTATAATTTTGATCACAATTAAAGATGAAGTACCCTTTAAACTTTCATATTATGTATGTGGGTCTTAGTAACAGTTACTTAGAAATCGTATCATATTAAAAAGAAATAATGATTTGGTAGAATTCTATTAATAGGACCTATGCTTTGAAAATGTTGAGTAATATATTTTTTGCAAATAAATTATGAGGATTCTAATGTTACATGTCATGATAAGAAACTAAAATAATTTTTAATTTTTATTTGAGAAAGTACCTTCCATCTTTGTGAATTCGAAAGGGAAAAATATCGTTTCAATCCTCCAATTATACCTCCTAAATCAGTTTCGGTTCTTCATTTTCACTCGTCATCAATTTTGGTTCCTCATCTTTACTTTTTTCGTCTCAGTTGGTCATGCACGGCAGTTATTATTGGGATAATCAGTTCACCTGATTCGAACGGAGATATGGTCACGAACTGTATTTTCATTTTGTACTTCCAATTCTATTGTGGGAAAATGAAATGGAACTGCACTTTCTGGGACATATATAAACATGTTGTGATTGGGAATGATAGTAAACAAGCATTCCTGGGGTTCATTAATATATTATCTCTTATCATGGTTTTCATATTTTTGTAGGGCCATGGATGATTACTCAGCTTTGAAATTTGGGTGAAACTTGATTTCTTAATGTTCCGATCCTTGAGAATTAACTTGGCTTTCTAACAAGAATATTAATCTGCAAAAGTTCATAATGATGTTGAAAATATCAAGATTAAGTTAGAGTTAATTGGAAAAAAGATTTTTTTTTTTTTAAAAATGGAAGTTAAAATGGAAAAAAAAAAAAAAAACAAGTCCCAAGGTTAGGCTAAGGGGAGATAAATATAATTTCATATTAATATTCCAAATAGTTTTGATAAAAAAAAAAAAACTAATGACATAACCAACTATGATGTAATAAGTAAAAGCGAGGGACAAAAATTGATGACGGGTGAAAATGAGATACCAAAACTAATTTAAGAGTATAATTGGAGGACTAAAATGGCATTTTCCCAATTTGAAACTAGATTATACTCCTAACTGCTCAACTAATAAGAATATTAGATTCCTATCAAAAAAAAAAAAAAGAATATTAGATAACATTGTCAAATAAATTAATCATGAGTTATTAATATTCTTACATTATAAAAATTTTCTAAACCTCAAACTCCCATTTGATATTTCCGGACTTCAAGAAAATAATTAAGTAAATAAGTTTCTATTAATAGAATTAATGATCGAGAAGAACTCCACCAACAAAAGTTATGATTCTAAATTAAAATTTAGAAACATTAAAATTGTCATATAGTAAAAAAAATAAATTACATAATTAGTTGTATTTTTTGTCATTTGTAGTATTCATACAAGTCCGGAATGATACTAATTTGAAAATGTATACAATTGCTTGCAAAAGAACACATGCTTTATAAACTGAATATTTCAAAAAATAATGAAAATTGATGAAAGTTAGTGGTTATGTATTAAGATTCCACTGTGAGAAGTAAAAGTATGTGAAAAGTTAATACTAAAATATTGTTCCATATATGTGTAACTGTCTAAAGTATTCACTTAGGTGTAGATGTTACATAGACCCATGATATCGCATTTTCATATTGCATAGGCCTCGTCACCATAGCCGAAAACTGTGAAGGCAATCAATAATTCTCTTTATTTCTATTTTAATAAAATTCCATTGCAAATATATCACAAATATCTTATGATGGAATCCGATGGGGAGAAAAAGAGTAAAGGGCGCGCTTTTTTGTATCGAAACCTACTATTAAAATTTGTGATCGTCTTACAATTTCCACCTGATGTTGTGTTAGTCATTGAGTATGTTTAACAAATATGTAGCGATATAAATAACCATGGGGCTAATTCTAGTAATTCACAATCCTGAGGGTTGTAATCGTTATGTGTTCACACTAAAGGGCTAAAAATATTATTTAACTTTCACATTATCTATTTTACTAATAATATTTATGTTTCACTTAATATTTTTTGAAAAAAAACTTAAAGATTTTAAAACAAAAAATTGTTTATAAATTCTTTTCTTCGTAATATTTACAACTAAATTCAGAAACACTTTGTTTTTTTTGTTTGATAATTAACTAAATTCAACAACACTGAAACATTAAACCTACTTAATAATAACTCTTTAACAAAGTTTTCAAAAAAAACGGTTCTTAAATTTAAATTAAAAACAATCAAAACATCGCAGCCTCACACATCACTAGCCCACTGTCACCATTAACTCACCACCCTCTATTCCAATCATGGCCTGTTGGGTGATATTGACGATCGATGGTTCAAAATTATTTAAAAAATATAATAAGAAATAAAGGGGGAAAAATAGTCTTTCTCCCATATTTTATTTTCCCGCTTTTATTTGATTTTTAGTTCAATTTAAAAGCAGGGGTTTTTGAATGTCAGTTTATATGAGGGATAATTGAAATTTGGATAGTTAGATGGTTTTTTTCAGAGCGTTTCTAATGGATAGCCCTTTCAAGTGTTTTTTTTAAGAGAATGACCCTCAAGTTTTTTTTTTAGGTAGATGACCTTTTTGGTAATTGCATATACTTAATCACTAATTAAATCTAAGCATTATTAAACTCGATTATGTACATATGTTTTATAAATCTGATTTCGACCCCAAAAATTAAATAGTTTTCAAATCGACCCACAAAATAACCTAACCCTAAAAAGTTGCAGGCCCCCCTTTCTTTCTTTCTCATTCGATCTCTTGTTTCGTTTTCTCATTTCCCTCCATTATCTAGTAATGTTAGCCGATTAGATCTTGTTGGTTGCAATATATTTGTAGATCTTCGTCAACTATTCATCGGTTCCAGTCACATTGACTACATTTCTTGAAGGTAATTTTTTTTTTCCAAAAAATATAGATATTCACTGTTTAAAGGGTTTTCTACATGAACTCCGTTAATAGATCTCTGAAGCACTTGGTCTTTGACTGTCATCACCCCTTAATAATAATCATGCATCATGAGCCTATCCATTGCGTAAATGTTGGTGCCTTATCTTTGCTTTAAGATATCGCTACCACCCCTTAAAAGAAAGATAAAGCTTCATAGATATAGTCTCAGGGCTAGGCCGTTATTTTAGGAACAACCGTTTTCTGGGTAATCACTTAATCACTATTAGTTTTTCAGTTTTCTCTTAAGCGATAACATTACCCATTAAACACTGGTGCCTTATCTTTTCATTGGTTTAAGTCTTATCCCTACCACCTCTTAATAGATAACGCTTCAGACATATATCCTCACGCTCAGACCGTTATTTTAGGAACTGCCGTTCTCTGAGTAATAATGTTAGATTTTTCACATTTCTCTTAAATAATAACATTTATCCTTTAAACATTGGTGCCTTATCTTTCCATTGTTCTAAGATATCGTTACCACCTCTAAGATAACTCTTTAGAGATATATCCTCACGCCTAGGCCGTTATTTTAGGAATAGCCGTTTTCTGATCTCTGTTAGATTTTTCACATTTCTCTTAAGCAAGAATTTTTATCCTATTAAACATTGGTGCCTTATCTTTTCATTGTTCAAAGATGTCGTTACCACCTCTAAGATAACTCTTCAGAGATATATCCTCACCCCTTAGCCGTTATTTTAGGAACGGCCATTTTCTAGGTAATAATGTTAGATTTTCATATTTCTCTTAAGCAATAATTTATGCATTAAACAATGGTGCCTTATCGTTTCATTGTTTTAATATATCTTTACCACCTCTTCAAAGATAACGCTTCAGAGATTTATCCTCATGCCATGAGTTGATGGTGACTGTTGATGGTGACATTGCTTCTTAAGAGATAATGAGTCTCCATTAAGCATTTGTGCCTAATCTTTTCATTTGCAGGAGTTCATTGCCATCCATTAAAAGATCACGCATCATTATTCTTTATTAGTGACATTGTATCCTCAGAGATAACCTTTATTCATTAACTTTTTAGAAAGTGTTCTCTTCCATTAAAAGATCACGTATCCTTAAGTCTTTCTTTTTTGTGCTTTGTTGACATTGTCTCTTAAGCGATAGTATTTATCCATTAAACATTCTTTTCCTTTGTTTTACTGAGATTGTTACCATCCATTAAAAGATCACGTATAATTATTGTGCAGCATGCAACCATTTGTCGTTGGCGTTGAATATGGCGAGTGGGTGGAGGAAGATAATGCTTGGAAGTGGTGTAATAAAAGAAAAGTTACTACACCAATTGTGTTGACCACCGAAATTAGTTTTCAGTTGTTGGTGAATGAAATTATTCATATGGTTGATTTAAATTGTGAACCAGGTGATGAACGTTTGAAGTATATCCTAACAAATGCACCTCCTATGTACAATGTACATCCCTATGAAGACTTGAAGGTGTACATGAGTGATGTATCTCCTGAGGGTTGGAGACCTCTTTTGAAAGTTTCTATCGTTGATAATGTGCAAGTTCCATTTCAGTCATCGGATGTTGGTACTACTAACCCAGTATAAGATGATGGTAGCATACCCTTTTTAGTGACGGAAAATTCAAAAATTGACTTTAATTTGGGTGGTAATTGTGATGACAAAGAGGATACAATAGGAGATATAGTACAGAATAAATGCAACGACCTCGAAGAGGATGTTGATGTACATAAAGAACAACACCTGAACATTGTGGCGTACGAACATACAAGTGGAGATGTTGATGTAGAAAAAGTTGATGGGGAGGAGAAAACCGTGTCGACTTACCGAATTCTCGGAAAGCGGACTAAAAGAAGATTAGTAGGAAGCGGGTCACGCAGTGAGTAGGAGGATAGATCTGAATTTTATGTAGGGTATGTATTCAATAACAAAAGTGAAGCAATGAGAAACCTAAAACTTCTTGCTGTGAGAGGAAACTTCGAATACAAAACCTTGAAGTCTACCAAGTCATTATATGTTTTCAATGCAAATCCCGGAATTGTAATTGGAGGGTTCGTTGTGTCCGGCATGAAGAGTCAGAAAAATTTGTTATCAAGAAATATTCACGTGTGCATGTATGTGGTCTGCAAGATATTTCTGGACGACATAGCCAAGGCTCGACCGAGGTAATTGGGGAGTATTTTAAGCAATTGTTTGTTGATGCGAGTGGTGGCCCTTCTATTGAACTTATAAAGTCACAGGTTAAATCAAAATTGGGATGTCATGTTAGTTACTGGAAATGTTGAAAAGGAAGACAACATGCTAAGGATTTTGTGAGGGGTACACTGGAGCGTGGGTATGCAGTTCTCGAGGTCTACCGTTATATGGTAGAATTGGAAAATGAAGGAAGCACGACAGATTTGGTTGTCGATTCCGAATGCCAATTTGTGTATTTTTTCATAGCTTTTGGACAATGTATAAGGGATTTTGCATCTCTTAAAAAGGTCATAGCTGTTGACGGTTGCTTTCTAACTGGAAAGTTTGGCAGTGTGTTGCTTGCAATACAAGATGGTGAAAACCATACATATCTTATTGCTTGGGCCGCAGGTAGACTCAGAGAATCACCGCTCGTAGGAGTGGTTTTTTGACTGTCTCAAGGTAGTAGTGCCTGATAGTGCACAATTGTGCATAATTTCCGATATACATGCTTCCGTCAAAAAGGCAGTTGGCAGTGTTTACCCTAAGGCTCATCATGGGTATTGCATGAGACACCTTAGGGAGAATTTAAAGTGCGGCAAGACCCTCGAGCTATATTATTTGGCAGTCAAAGCTTACAAAATTGAGGAGTTTAATGAGCATTTCAATCAAATTCGTCGTGATAATGTTAAAGTAGCCAATTACCTTGAGCATGATGTTGGTTTCCACAAATGGAGCAGGGCTCATTTTCCTAGAAATAGGATGATGTTATGACTACTAACATAGCAGAGTCTATTAATTCAAGGCTTCTGAAAGAGAGAGAGTTTCCAGTAGTCGCTCTTTTCAATGCAATCCAAAAAATGTTGTCTAAGTGGCTTCTTGAACGTCGTAAAGAAATGGATTAATGAAGCACAATTTTAGTTCCTTCCAAAGAAAAAGCATTGCATGATAATTTGGATAAGTCCAAATCACTTCATGCAACGCAATTGAGTGTGCACGAGTTTGTAGTACGTGGTCTCGGTGCGGATGCAAAAGTTGATCTCGATAATAAATCATGCACCTGTAAAGTGTTTGATATTGAGAGGATTCTAGGTCCACATGCAATAGTAGCTCTCAAGCACTTGGAGGTACCTAACTTTGGTGAGAGAATATACACAATGTGTTCACGTATGTATAAAGTCGAATATATTTTGCATGCTTATGCCAAAAACAATATATCCTGTTAAGGCTGAAGAGGAGTGGAAGGTTCCTTAGGCAATAGCAGATCGTGTAGTTCAACCACTAATTAGTGCAAACATCAAAATGTAGAAGAAGAGTGAAGAGAATATGGTCTGCATGTGAGGTGACCTCAAAAAAAGAGAGAACAAGTGCTCCCATTGCGGACAAACAGGCCACAAGAAGCCAAAATGTAGATAAGATAACTGTAACGGTATACCCGTTATTAAACTCATGGCCGTTTGTTTGACATTGCAATTATACTGAAAAAATTGATTAAGCGATTTTAGTTTAACGCTTCGGAGATTACATTACATGGCTTGGGCGTGTTATAAGAAACGACCGTTTACCTTTTAATCAAGGGTACTTTTGGGTTGTCTCGTAAGCGTTTCTTGTGTAGATTAGATGAATAACTGTAACAGCATACCCGTTATTATACCCACGGCCGTTTGTTTGACATTGCAATTATACTGAAAAAATCGATTAAGCAATTTTTGTTTAATGCTTCAGAGATTACATTACATGACTTGGGCGTGTTATACGAAACGACCGTTTACTTTTTAATCAAGGATACTTTTGGGTTGTCTCGTAAGCGTTTCCTGTGTAGATTAGATGAGATAATTGTAACGGCATACCCGTTATTATACCCACGGCCGTTTGTTTGACATTGCAATCATACTGAAAACATCGATTAAGTGATTTTGGTTTAACGCTTTAGAGATTACATTACACTACTTGGGCGTGTTATAAGAAACGGCCATTTACCTTTTAATCAAGGATACTTTTGGGTTGTCTCGTAAGCGTTTCTTGTGTAGAATAGATGAGATAACTATAACGGCATACTCCTTATTATACCCACAACCATTTGTTTGACGTTGCAATTATATTGAAAACATCGATTAAGCGATTTTGGTTTAACGCTTCAGAGATTACACTATATACTGTATATATATAGTTGTTTGTGTTGTTAAATGGGATATCTGTATGAACTTATACACCCGTTCGTAGTTCTTCGCTAATGAAAATCAGTATTTTCTTAAGATATATCGTGATTCACGCTCCCTTTTCTCAAAACTGTAAGTTGAAATCCTTTCATTTCCTCATCCTAGATTTGTACGATCTCTGCCAACACTACTTGAAGTTTAAAACTCTCATTTACTTGGTGTTCGACATAAATCCCATAAGACAAAAATGGTCAGAATGAGGATTGCGAAAAATATTGGATCTCGAGGAGCACACCCACTCCAAAGAATAACACAACCACCCAAAAGAACATAAAATCCTCTAGAATCGCCCAACAAAAAGCCAAAGTCGAGAACCGTTTATTCGACTATCGACGAAGGGGATAAACAACTATCGCCGAAACGAAAGAGACTGGTGAGTTCCTCATAAGACATCAAAGAAAGTGAAGCTGGGGAACCTTCACGGAAAGGAGGGAAGAGCAAGAAGCATAAGAAAAGTGAAATTCATCCTGACGAAGAGCATGAGGATGCCCTGGCCCAACAGAAACAGAAAAAGAAAAAAGATACGCCCATGTCACCACCTACATTACCCGAGGGGCTTACACTTAAAAGTTCAGAACAGGAAAGCCGGTATACGTTACTGTTGAGGCGTGATGTGGTCCCTTCCCATTACGTGGACGATGATGTCTTACGGAACCTCAACTATTACGATGATGTTATACAATATGTGAGATCGACTGGTTGGGAGGAATTTATGGGTATCCGAGAGCCAACACTGGAGGTGTTTATGGACAAAGCCGAGCAGAACTTGATCTCCCACGTTGAATTCAGGCTTCACAATATTACATACGAATTTTCATTCGATCGTCTTACGGAGATTTTTTGCTTCCCTTCCGATGGAATCCAGGAAAGACCTGAGCGTGTTGGGTCTAATAGACAGTGGCAGCTCATCATAGACCATTTAGAGAAGGTACATACTTCACGATTGAAATTATCGAAGTTGTATAATTTCCATCTACGATACTTGCATAGGGTGATGTCTGGATCCATTTTTAGACGGAGTCAGAGTGATGGAGTAGTGAACAACGGGGAATTGTTGGTTCTGTGGTGCATGCATTCAGGCCAAAAGATCAACGAAATGGATTTATTGTTTGCGAATCTTGCTCGAGTGGCTAAGGCTGATGAAGGAAATATTGTAATTGGTGGATATGTGATGCATCTTGCAAAGGAGCTTCTAGTAGAGATTCTATCGAACATGCTTCCAGTTGTGCCGGAAATACCTACTGTCGACATGACAACGTTGAGGAATATGTTGGTTGTTGAGTTACGTGGGACGCATTTCAGAATCGTACCCGGCGTCACTAGGGATCACAATACAGGTGAAGCACCTCAACTTGAAGATGAAGACGCTGCTGAGAAAGACGGAGCTGACATACCCCCGACAGCTGTGAACGATGCTCCCGCCCCCACCCCATCGGCTGCAACAGAGCTATCTCGGTAGATAACTGCCCTAAACAACAATATATCAAGCTTGTTCGAATTGATTGGGGCATTGCGACATCTAGAGTACGTTGCGCCAGATGCAAAGCCAGGGTCCAACCAGCTGACTGATTTACATTTCTGAATAGGCTATATAATGGATAGGCTGTTCTTTTTGCTAGTTACCATTTAACGGAAAAGCGGCTATTTTAACTAAATCTCTTAATTCACAATTTTATCTCTGAAGCACTTGGCCAAAAATGGGGTGGTCGTTTTTTACAAACGGCCGTCATGAAAGAAATATCAATTAACTCCATTAATTTGATCATAAAGAAACAAATAGAATGGCAAACCCCTCTAATTTAAAATGCCCGTACAATAAGATTTCTCTAAATTTACAACCTTAACTATCAAGAATTACAACATAAACGGGAATGTCTTCTGTCGTTTACGGCATTGTTTAATCTTTTGTCGTTTAATGGAAAATTTTAACTAAATCTCTTAATTCACAAGTTTATCTTTGAAGCGCCAAGCATATTGCAACATTCATGCCGACCCCCTTTTTCATGTCACGGTTGTGCACCCATCCAACTTTGACGTTTAGGCTTTGTCGACACCAATCTCTGAAGCTCGCAAGATTAGGCTTTGTCGTTTAATGGACAATTGTATCACCTTAAGAGATTTGTGGCATCATCTCCTATTACATTAAGAAGAAACGTCATTAATTGATGAACGATTTTTTCTTCGAATCTCTTAATGAATATAGGTATCTCTTAAGAAATTCAGAAGCAAATCTTTTCGTGCGGATCGCACGGGATGAATGATGATATCAGTTTTCTTTGAATCTCTTAATGGATAGTCTTATCTCTTAAGAACTATCAGAGATACAGTATTTTCCCATGCGGGTCCCAGGTCCACGTCATTTATGATAAAAAGCAAAGTCTCTTAATTGCTTATACACATCTCGAATACTTTCAGGGAGTAATCTTTTAGTGCGGGTACCACTGGCACGTCGTTCATGACGAAAGTACAGATTTTTGAATTACTTGGGCACGTCCTTCCATGAAAATTTTCATTTTTCTTTGAATCTCTTAATGGATATACGTATCTCTGTAGATCTATACAAATGAGAGTTTATTTGAATCTCTTAATGGATAGATCCATCTCTTAAGAACTATCAGAGACACTGTCTTTTTCGCACGGCACGTCGTTTCATGACTTTTCTCTTAAGATTCTTTGAATCTTTATAGGTTAGACCTCTCTTAATAGCGACTAGTTTAGAGAAACGTCGTTCCAAATTCCAATCTCCTTAAGATATCCAATTAAAGCTAATTACTCGTTTTCGATATCTGCTATAAATTGGGCTATTATGACCTAAGCCGTTAAAGTAAAATGTTATCATGAATAAAATTTTCCATTTTCATCCCGACATCTACAGCTATTTAGCCAAAAATAATGTCACCAATCAGCTGATATTTATTTGGCTAAATTTGCAGCATATGTCAGTCCAAATTGGGAGAGTTTTTTATACATTTTGTTTACGAGATGATACGTGAAACACAGGAGAACGGCCGGGCCGTGATATATTTGATGGTCTGTCAGCGTGATCGGCATCTGCAGCAAATTTAATTCAAGTTTTGCTCAAGAGAGGGAATTGCATATATTGTCTCCATTTTTTTTGAGACATGGCCGTCGAAGATGATGCATCTGCATCAAGCTAGTGTCTTTCCTTGCTAACATTGCACTCTATTTGGCTGTAATTTCCATTAGGTGCATTGAGCTTAGCAGGATGTCTTCCACAATTTTTTTTATTTTGTATATATTTGAACAACAAAATGGCTTTCGACATTCAATGTATATATCTGAACAACGAAATGTCCTCCGTCATTTTGTATGCGACTGAAGCCTCCTTGGGCTGACAACACTGCGAACCAAAAAATGTATTCTACTTATCTGTTTAAATAATTCTGTTTCAGTAATCAAAGAAACCTAAATATGTTTCTTATCGATAAATAATTCTTGTGCTAGGCCTTTTTTTTTGGAAATGCTTAATGTATGGTGGATATCTCTTAAGAGCTTTATTTAATAAGTCCAATAATATGCCCTGCCTGTTTGGTGAACAACGGGCGTTTAACGTTTGTTGTTTTCATAAGCTAATGCAATCTCTTAATTGGCAGGTATTGTTTGTAATGATACGACCTGCTAGTTTGGTGAACAACGATGGTTATTCGTTTATATTCTTCATATAAAACGGCCTACCTGTTTGGTGAACAACGGGCATTATGCGCTTTCTGTACATTTTTGTTTCATACACTAATGCAATCCCTTAATTCATCATATAAAACGGCCTGCCTGTTTTGTGAACAACGGGCGTTGCACAAATACAAATGATTTTTCTAATTTTAATAAACACATTTACAAATTCAAGAACGAATATAAACCAGATATCGTGTAATATGAAGTATTAATCATCCATGTGATCTCGTTATATAAGCCATTGTCGCAAAAGAAAAGGGTATATACAACAAAAAAAACGTATTACAACTGTCATGCCCAAGCGGTTTTCCATGTCACGGTCGTGCGACCACTTATCGCTTAAACGTCGAGCCCCATCACTTAAGATCGCACACATTGTTTAAGCTTTGTCGTTTAATGGACCACTGTATCACCTTAAGAGATTTGTGAGAACTTTTCCTATTCCTTGAGTAGACGAGTGCGCAAGAATCATCCCAATTATGATTGTGATCAATTCCATTGTATAAATCTTGGCCTTGGTAACATGTGTCACCTAAATAGTCATCACTTCTCGTACACCACCAAAGTGCTAAGTTTATTAGTTTTCCTTCTCGCAATAACCAATGACAAAACTTGTTTAGAAGTAGATGTTTGCTTATACAAATGATTTTTCTAATTTTAATAAACGCATTTACAAATCCAGGAACGAATATAAACCAAATATCGTGTAATATGGAGTATTAATCATCCATGTGATCTCGTTATATAAGCTATTGTCGCAAAAAAAAGGATATATACAACAAAAAAGCATATTACAACAGCTACGCCAAAGCCGTTTTCCATGTCACGGTCTTGCGACCACTCATCGCTCAAATGTCGAGCCCCATCTCTGAAGCTCGCACGCGTTGTTTAAGCTTTGTCAGTTTAATGGACCACTGTATCACCTTAAGAGATTCGTGGGAACTTCTCCTATTCCTTGAGTAGACGAGTGCGCAAGAATCATCTCGATTATGATTATGGTCAATTCCATTGTATAAATCTTGGCCTTGGTAACATGTGTCACCTAAATAGTCATCACTTCTCGTACACCACCAAAGTGCTAAGTTTATTAGTATTCCTTCTCGTAGTAACCAACGACAAAACTTGTTTGGAAGTAGATATTTGCTTATACAAATGATTTTTCTAATTTTAATAAACGCATTTACAAATTTAGGAACGAATATAAACCAGATATTGTGTAATATGGAGTATTAATCATCCATGTGATCTCGTTATATAAGCCATTGTCGCAAAAAAAAAGGGTATATACAATAAAAAAAGCATATTACAACAGCCACGCCAAAGCCATTTTCCATGTCACAATCGTGCGACCACTTATTGTTTAAACATCGAGCCCCATCTCTAAAGCTCGCACGCGTATTTTAAGCTTTCTCATTTAATGAACCACATTATCACCTTAAGAGATTCGTGGGAACTTCTCCTATTCCTTGAGTAGAGTCAGAAACGTTGTTAATTGAAGAATGAATTAATTCTTTGAATCTCTTAAGGGATTGCCGTATAGCTTTGCCGTCCTATTTTTTTAAGGCAAATCTTATCGTTCGGTTCCAACATCGTTCAGCTTTTCTTTGAATCTCTTAATGGTTACACTTATCTCTTAAGAAATATCACAGTTATTCTCCCATGGGCACGTTGTTTGTGATAAAAAATAGAGATTCTTAATTCATTATACATATCTATTAATATATTCTGGGATACATCTTTTCGTGCAGGTTGTACGGCACATCGTTCCATATCAAAGGGCCGATTTTTTAATACGCGGTCACGTCCTTCAAAAAGATTTCAATATTTCTTTGAATCTTTTAAGCTCTATTAGAGTTACGTTCTGTTCGTGCGGGTCCCACGGGCACATCGTTCCATAAAAAAGGACTTATTTTTGAATACATGGGCACGTCCTTCCATGAAGATTTCTTTTAATCTCTTAATGGATGAACATATCTCTTAAGATATATCAGAGACATGGTCTTTTCATGCGGGTCCCATAGGCATTGCGTTCCGTGTTAGAGGGCAGAATATTCTTTAAATCTCTTCATGGATAGACGTATCTCTTATCAGAGACACTATTAGAGACACTATCTTTTCGCGCATGCATGTTGAGTCATGATAGAAAGTAGAGATTCTTCGAATCTTTAATGGTAAGACTTAGACCTATCGCTTCAGATTGTCAGAGAAACATCGTTCTAAGATATCCAATTAAAGCTAATTACTCATTTTCGATATCTGCTATAAATTGGGCTAGTAGGACCTAGGCCGATAAAGAAATATGTTATCATGAATAAAATTCCCCATCTTCATCCCAACATCTGCAACAATTTAGCCAAAAATAATGTCACCAATCAGTTGATATTTATTTAGCTAAATTTGCCGCATATGTCAGTCCAAATTAGGAGATTTTTTATACAACTTGTTTACGAGATGATATGTGACACACAAGAGAATTGCCAAGCCGTGATATATTTGATGACTTGTCGGCGTGATCGGCATCTGTAGCAAATTTAATTCAAGCATTGCTTAAGAGAGGGAATTGCATATGTTGTCTTCATTTTTTGTGGAGACACGGTCGTGGAAGATGATGCATCGGCATTCAAGCTAGTGTCTTTCCTTGTTAAGCTTATCAGAATGTCTTCCACATTTTTTTTATTTTTTATTTTTTATTTTGTATATATTTGAACATCAAAATGGCTTTCTTGTCGGAAGCCATTTTTGTTTGCATGTGAAGCCATTTTTGTTTGCATGTGAAGCCATTTTTGTTTGCTGCTTCGGCTGGCAACATTGCGAACTAAAAAATGTATTGTACTTAGTTGTTTAAGCAATTATGTTTCAGTAATCAACAAAAATGTTATTAGCTGTTTAAGCGATATGTTTCTATATTGTACTTAGCTATTTAAGCTATATGTTTCTTATCGATAAATATGTTTCTTGTGCAAGGGCTTTTTGTTCTGATATGCTTAATGTTTGGTGGATACCTAAATACGATACTTTGTTTTCTATACTTTGTCATTTCATAAGATCATGCAATCTCTTATTTCTAATATACGTTTGCACTAATACAACATGCCTGCTTTGGCAACAACGGGCATTTTTATTTTTTTGTCTCTTAAGAACATCTATAATCTCTGAAACGATTCTTTGTTTTCTTTATATTATCATTTCATACACTCATGTAATCTCTTAATTCGCGTGTATCAATTGTAATAAAACGGCCTGCCAGTTTGGTGATCAACGGGCGTTCATCATTTGATCCTTCTTATTAAGAGATAGTCTTGAATCAATACTACAATGCCAATTAATGAGTTTGCCCTGTGTTTCTACACGAGCGTGTTGCTACACTTCCATTCAGGGATTCTGTAGTCCTTATTAAAAAAATGCACAGGTCGTTTGCAAAAAACGATCGTACTATTGCATCTCTGAAGAGATTATTTTTTTTCATTTAAAATTATCTATTAAACTATCTATAAATCTCTGAAGAGATTATTTACTATCAAGACTGTCTCTTAAACCAATTATCGATTTTTAATAATAGATACATAATCGAGTTTGCCGTATGTTTATACATAGCCGTGTTGCTTCTCTTCCATTCTGGGATTCTGTAGTCCTTATTAAAAAAAGCCCAGGTCATTTATAAAGACGGTCGTACCTTTTAATCTCTGAAGAGATTATTTACTATGAATACTATCTCTTAAACTAATTATTGATTTTAAGAATAGATCCATTAACGAGTTTGCCGTATGTTTATACACGGCCGTGTTGCTTCTCTTCCATTCAGGATTTTGTAGTCCTTATTAAAAAAACGCCCAGGTCCTTTGTAAAAGACGGTAGTACCTATTAATCTCTGAAGAGATTATTGACTATCAAGACTATCGCTTAAACTAATTATCGATTTTTAAGAATAGATCCATTAACGAGTTTGCCGTATATTTATACAAGACCTGGCTGCTACTCTTCCATTCAGGGATTCTGTAGTCCTTATTAAAAAAACGCCTAGGTTGTTTGTAAAAGACGATCGTACTTTGAATCTCTGAAGAGATGAATCAGTGATTATGTAAAACTGGGGTTCCATCATTTCTACACGACCGGCTCACGCAATATCGACTCAGTGATTATGTCAAACGGGGGTCCCGTCAGTTCTACACGGCTGGCTCACACATTCTCGAAAGCAGCAAAGTATAGGCTTTAAGAGCCACCACCATTAAGAGACACCATCACCGCTTAAGAGATTATATTCAGTTACCTATTTTTTGTGGATCCCTTTCAAAAGTAATTTTGAATATTTTGCTACCACTACTCGCGGACACGAAGCATCACCTTAGTTTCTTCTCTTCTTCATTTCCTTACTCTTAAACAACTCTAGTTCTCTGCCTTTCTCTGCAAGCTACCGTACAAAATCAAATGCACGACCGTGGGTATAGCCTCCGTCTATCATTCCTATTGGCTCCCTCACAAAGCTCTTGCTTGCGGAACAAATTCCATTTTGTTTTGGTTTTGGAAAACAAAGACCTAAGCAAAAACCCATGAGAATGGACAACCGCGAAGAATAAGAAACACAAAGTACTAGCAATGTTGCCGGCAAGGCCATTACAATACAAGTTATGTCAGTTGTACATGAAATCACCTAAAGTATTCGTGAAGACAAAATGATGAGAAAAGAAGGAGAGGGCGAAGATGCTGTAAGCTCTTGTTTTATATATTTTTTGATAATGTCGCTTGTTTTCGCTTGTATTTAATAGATCTTTATTTCAACACTGGTCCCTTGAAACCATCAATATGATCATTGTTGTCATTATTTTTATTAGCTTGTTCTGATGGTAACTACGAGGGACTTGCATGCGAATATGTATGGACATGGTCATGACGACATTGGATTGCAGTTTGGGGAAAAGATACTGTTGGTTAAAGTACATAAACATTTATTATCTTTGTTTGATAAGTGCTAGATTTGGTTGATAATTTCATGGATTAACAGTAGATGAGGTTTTAATGCAAGAAGATGACCCAGAGAGTCTTTCTATTCCGTCCAAGTCAGTGGGGATTGATTTTGATGTTTATGAGCTACACATCCCATTGCACGACATCAACTACTTCCCAGTGAGGGTGACAGTGAGGTCATCGTGGAGTAGGTTTGATTCAATAAGGGATACTCTGAACCAGATAAATTCTAAATATAAAAAGTTATTCCTTAATTTGTGCTTCGGGCATTTCTTCCCCATTGCCGATGTGTATCAATGGCCAGGGGTCTTCTGGGGCCAATTGTTCCACTATCTGATGCTTCATAGGGTTGAGTGTGCCAAGAGATCAGAGCTGTGGTTCCTTGTTCAGGGCAAGCCTGTCAGATTTGGTATCAAAGAATTTGCCATTATGACAGGCCTTAATTGTGGCCAATTGCCCCTTGAAGTTGATGTGATGGAAGCCAGGTTGAAAGGGCAAAGATTCTTGGAGAGGGTCTTGGATGGTGCACCCAATGTTAGAGGGTAGCATTTGGAGGAAAAATTAAAGGGATCCAATTACCAGGGGAGGGAGAAGTTAAGTATTTGTCTTGTGTTGTTTGTACATTCAATCCTTATGGCTTGGGATGAGAGCAAGTGGGCGAACAAGGATTGGATTATGATTGCACATGATATAGATTTCTTCAACTCCTATCCTTATGGGAGGTTATCTTACCAGCTAACTTTGGATTCCATCATCCGGACAAATTTGAAGAGAAAGTACACTCATATGTTTGATAAACCGCGTATAGGTGAAAAGAGAAAGAACAAAAATATTAATTACAATATTTATGGATTTCCTTAGGCTATAATGGTAAGAGCCAATTCCTTATTATTTTTACTATTTCAATTTTGATGCATATAAATTAACCTACATGCATCTCATTCAATCTAATGTTTCTATGCATAAGGCTTGGGTTTACGAGGTTGTACCACATTTCGCAAGTTGTGCCCAGAACATTAAGGTGTTGGAGGATTACCCCTTGCTCACCCTTCCAAGAATAGTGAGATAGTTTCACAAAAAATCATCTCAATGGGACCTCCAGACAATCGCCAAGGACATGGAAAGCTCCGAAATTAGTTCTAAAACACTGATTTCTTATCTTTTGGTGACTAATCGCTTAAACATACACAAAAACAATTAAGAGATCTTTTCATACAGCCTAGATGTGGTTCCATTCACGACGTTTTTTTTCAAATGTATTTGTTTCTCTTATGTTTTTGTCAGTCATCCCTTAAGCAATTGTGCTTGATATTAAGAGATGAATGTTAACGGGTTGACCGTTTCCTATAATACGCCCGTCTTGGTTTTTCCCTTAAAATTATTTTGTCTTAACTATGTTGTAACTCTATTGTTTTTAGGTGAACGTTCACCCATTCCTCTATCCAACAAAAAGAGAGTTGGATCAGGCCAACTTCACCACTTATGATGAATTGGAGGACGAAGTCGATGATCGTATTGATCATTTGTCGAATGAGTTGTTCGGTGTCACACAACTTACTACTTCGTCTGTTGAGCAAGTCGACCTGGTTGACGTTGACATCGTAGAGACCGAGGGTGAATATGTACTTGCTAATGATGAAGGGTTGGAGGCTATAAAAGAAAAAGAAGTGTTTTTGGCTAAAGTTTCTCCATTGGAGCCCACAGTTGTAGAAATTTGTCCTCCCAAAGAGTTGCGAACCAAAGATTGTTGTCCCTGCCATATTGAAATTATTGAACATATAAAAGAATTAGGGGCCAAACTAAGTTCTCTGAAGATTTCATGAGGGCATCTTTGGCCAGGATAGAGAAGAAACAAAGTCGGATCAACTTGGTACCTAGTATTAAGAGGAGACTGGTGAGGGAGAAAAAAAAATAATTATTTCAAGTCTCCATTTACTTTTGAGATTAAAAAGGCAGAGAAATCCAAAGTTGAACCCGCACAGGAGGAAGATCAGGCTGTGGTTGAAACAGCGATTCCCATTACCCAGAGGGCAGAAGGAGAAACAGCTTCAAGTACCCAAAGTGAACCCAATTTTTTGCTGCCTATTTGTGAGCGATAGAGGACTATTTCAGGCAATGGTTTGACGCAGTTGGTGATGACGTGAAGATAAAATGTATCGTATCATCCGTAGAGAAGACCATGTTTAAAAGGCTTATAACGCCGAAGGCTTGGTTGTCTGATGAAGTAAGTTTAACCATGTACATGTATATTCATATGTAAAACCAATGTTCAGTGAAACAGTTATGCTTATTCATCTTTATGCAGGAAATCCACGAGAATTAGTGCTTATGAGAATCAGACAGAAAGAACATCCCAACACCAATTGGGGTCAAATGAATTCGTATGCCACCGTGGATGCATATTTCACCTACAGTCATTGTATGGTTGTGGATCGTATTTGGGGTCGTCTGGATAGAAGAAGAATAAAAAAGAATGGAGAAGTTAGTAACAGTGCAATTGAAGATGCGTTTACTGCAGCTGTTGTTGATGATGACCTCTGTATGTAGTATGTAGATCCCAACACACACAATCATAGGGGCATAATAGTTGGGTCAAAGAGGGTATATGGTGTTTTGAACATTGCAAACTTCCACTGGATTACAGTAGTGTGGAAATTAGAAAAGGGGATTGTGGATGTTATGGATTGTGCCCCGGAGTGTTATCAGGCGAAGAAATTTGATGAAGTAATGTGTGGGCCTTGCTATGTGTTCCCCAAGTTGTTGAAGAAGAGTGGTAGATTTGCCTATCTTGGGGAGGTTCTAGATCGGAAGTGGCCGGTTGTGAAAATTCCGACGCCGCATAATGATCGAAGGTTAGCATTTCAAAAAATAAATTATTCATAATTCCTATGAATACTTTATTGAGTTCTTTTTCCATAATGTTCTGTGTATTATTTGTTCTGCAGTAGAGATTGCGGGGTCTACAATTTGAAGTTCATAGAATACCACATTACTGGTACCCCTATGGACACCATTAATTACAAAACAATCGATCAATTTCGAGAACGCCTCGCTGTGGAGATTTTTCATAGGCAAATAGATATCCTTATTGAACTTAAAGGCGTATAGTGTAAATGTATATTTCGAAATTATTCCTAACCACAGTCTAAATATATATTTCAAAATTATTCCTAACTACATACATAAGTGTAAATTATGTTACTATGTAATGATGTAAATTAATCTGACTATGTAATGTATGTAACGTATGTAAGATGAGTACAGTTTTAGAATTGACCCTAAAGAGAACTGCTTGTTCATTAAGAGACAACAAACTACTCACGCCCGTTTTTCACCGTACTCACGCCCATGTACGGAAACGACAAGGTACAGAAACAAAGTTTCTTTTCAGAGATTGCAGTTGTAACTTAAGAGACAACAAAGCTAAACTCCCGTTGTTCAAAAGTACACCGTCTTTTACAAACAACCTGGACGTTTTTTAAATAAGGACTACAGAACCCCTGAATGGAAGACAAGCAACTGAGCCATGTATAAACATACAGCAAACTCGTTAATAGGTCTATTTTTAAAAATCCATTATTTGTTTAAGAGATATTCTTGAATGTAAGTGATCTCTTCAGAGATTCAAAAGTATGGTCGTCTTTCACAAACGACCTGGGCGTTTTTTTAATAAGGACTACAGAATCCCTTAATGGAAGACAAGCAACACAACCGTGTATAAACATACGGCAAATTCTTTAATGGATATATTCTTAAAAATCTATTATTTGTTTAAGAGATATTTTTGAATATAAGTGATCTCTTAAGAGATTAAAAAGTACGGTCGTCTTTCACAAACAACCAGGGCATTTTTTTTAATAAGGACTACAGAATCCCTGAATGGAAGACAAGCAACACGGCCCTATATAAACGTACGGAAAACTCGTTAATGGATATATTCTTAAAAATCTATTATTTGTTTAAGAGATATTCTTGAACGAAAGTGATCTCTTCAGAGATTATAAAGTACGGCCGTCTTTCACAAACGATCAAGGCATTTTTTTAATAAGGACTATAGAATCCTTGAATGGAAGATAAGCAACACGACCGTGTATAAACATAGGGTAAACTCATTAATGGGTTTATTCTTGAAAATCCATTATTTGTTTAAGAGATATTCTTGAATGAAAGTGATCTCTTCAGAGATTATAAAGTACGACCGTCTTTCACAAACGACCTGGGCGTTCTTTTTTATAAGGACTACAGAATCCCTGGATAGAAGACAAGCCACACGGCCATGTATAAACATACGGCAAACTCGTTAATGAGTCTATTCTTAAAAATCCATTATTTGTTTAAGAGATATTTTTTGAATGTAAATTATCTCTTCAGAGATTCAAAAGTACGGCCGTTTTTTACAAACGACTTGGGCGTGTTTTTAATTGGGACTACAGAATCCCGGAATGGAAGAGAAGCAACAACGCCATGTATAAACATATGGCAACTCATTAATGGATATATTCTTCAAAATCCATAATTTGTTTAAGATATAGTCTTTTCGCTTCAGAGAGTATTCATACCGGCCGTTGCCTCTTCACAAACCTCAGTCGTCGAACATCGTATATATTCTACTGATTAAGAGATGGGTTTTAATTTATTAAGAGAGCCCTCATACGGTCGTGCTTTAATGTACGGCTTGTGTTTTCACCTTTGTTCTCATCGTTTTATCATCATGGCCGTTGTATCGAACACGGGTTGGTAGTGAACTTTTTTCTTGTACCTTAATTTATTTTCAAATTGACCCCCGCGTACAAGTCAAGTTATTTATAATTTGACCCCCCATTCAAATCCTGGCCTAAATATACACTTATTTGTCCTAATTAGTGCCACGTCATATTTTCTATCAAAAAAAACATGGAAATAAAATTGGAGGGTTAGTTTCTTAAATAAAAACTTGAAGGGCCTTATCGGCCAAATTTTCTCCTTTTTTCATATAAACAGTCCAAACCTCAGGGGTTTGGTAATTAACTCTTCAATTTACCACACACACACACCCCTCAGGGGAAACAAAAAAAAATCAGTTGCGCTCATAGGATAGGAAAGAAAGAGAAGAAAATTTTTACCTCTCTTAGTTTTGACTTGACAGTAGTAGCAGATGGAGATAAACACATGGCATGAAAAGCCCGGAGAATGTTATGCTGCACAGCAAGATCCAGCAGACTAATGAAGGAAAAGAGTTTGAAAATATCCTCATCAGATTCCAACATCATAACCGGCATCGAATCAAAGGCTTCAGGTATAGTCAATAGAGCAAGATGCACAATAGTAGCTGCAACAAGTTGGCGTAATGTTTGTGATGATGTATAGAGGATGTCCAACAATGGACAGACCGCGCCTTTCTTTATCATCTCCTGGACATTCTTCTGCAAACTCGAAAGATTCAGAAGAGCTCAAATGGCTACTATTTTCATTTCGACATCATCATGCCAGAGTAAGACAAGAAGTATATCCAAAACACCATCTTCGACTAGGGATGATTTTGTATGATCAGTTAATTTCATCTCCCCCAAACGTCTTGCCGTTGTCATCTTTGTATAATCAGAACCTGCCAAGAATTGAAATGATGCCTTGGCTCCAAGTTCGTAGGTGCCAAAAGGCATCATATTACCTAGATAGTTGCTCAAGCCATAGTACAAACACACACACACACACACACACATATATATACATATAAGAGCTTCAGATGAAATTTATTTAGGTCATTTGAATTGTATCTATTCCCTACATAAGTCTTCGGCCAAATAATTCTATGCAATCTGGAGGTGGCAATTTGTATGTTCAAACAACACATTATCTCAGTTCATGATAAATATAAGTCTTTGGCCCCCAAAGCTTTGCTCGTTCAGAAGCAAGTGTTGGCAACAAGATATTAGTCAGTGTAACTTAAAATGCGAGAACTACACAAAAAATATATAGGAGTTGTGTTCATGAAGATACTCATCAAGAATTGAAACTAAACCCAAATGCATTAGGGTTTCTTCCACTTAATGGAATGCACAAACTCCATGGTAAGCTTATATCACTACAAGAAAAAATAATAGTGATGACAAGATATAATAGTGACAGTATAAAAGTTGTCACCAATAATTATATTAAGTAACAACACATTCTAGTTTGTCAATAATTAAGTTTCTTTAGTGACAACAACTTTTATCTTACCACAATATGCTCTCAATGGCGATAAAAATTAATATTTTAGTGACAATCATTAACAATTGTGACACGCCTATAGTGACAATTTGATGACAAAAAAAATTTGTCATTAGGATTTTGCAACAAGATTATATTGTCACTAAATTGTCACCATAGGTGTGTCACTAATTAGAAATTTTGCACTATGTTGTTACCTTTTTACACTATATTGTCACTATTGATGTTGTGCAAACTACGTTTTGTGACAACATAATTTTGTTGTCATTAAATCCATATAATTAATGACAATCTTTTCATTATCACTAATTTACTCATTTTCTTATAATGTATTATCAATGTCTTCCTATTCTTCATGAAATCGCGAAAAAACTAATATGGTGCATGTTCTATCATCATAATATTTTCAAGAATGTAATTTATCTATCCATCTATCTATATTATAAACGTGTAAATAACTTATTAGTATGTTTTATATCTTTTTTTCTTTTTCGTGAAGACTAAAATAACTTTATATAAGTGATAGTAAATAATATGTATTCATGGTCTTTTTGTAATTTAAAAATTAAGAGTTAGACTTCAAGTTGAATACTAGATGAAATAAACCCCAAAAATATTTATAAAGAATTGGACTTTAATTTGAATTGAACTCTATATAGTATCAAATTTTTGACATACAAAATGATCTTCCACGATTTCTCTACGAAATGAGATAAAAGGCAAAAGTAAAAGCGCACTAAATTAACCAAAAGAATGCTCGACTTCATATTTTCCATTCAATTTCAGTCATTTCCCGCCAATTTGGCTAAATTATTCTGCAATTGAAAATTTTCTTCTTTAAACATATAATTCTATTTTGAATGTAATTTTCTCCGAAACAAAAGAGAAGTAAGAAATAGTAGTTGAATGTTAAAATAATAATTAGAAGTTTGAAAAAATAATTTGAAACGTGCTTCCAGGTTTTTTTTTTCCTTTAATACCGGGAAAAACACTTTTGCTTTAACTACAAAACATCCCCTTGCACTACAAGAAAATACAGTTTTTTCAATGAGATTTTTCGGCGAATTATCGGCGGATTTTAGGTGGAAAAAATAAATTTCGGCGGATTTTCGGCGGGAAAAATATATATATTTTTTTAATTTTTTAATTTTTAATTTTTTAATTTTTTTGGCGGAATTCGGCCGAAATTATTATTTATTTATTATTTTTTTTAATTAAATATATTTTCGGCGGAATTTCCTGCCGAAATTCCACCGAATTTTTTTTAAATTTTCGGCGGAACGGCGAGAAATTCCGCTGAAATTTAAATTATATTTTTTGAAAATATATTTTCAATTGTCAAAACCTAGGAGTCGAACACAGGACCTCGCCCCAGCTCACGCACGCGTGCTTACACGCGCCCGAAATTGTCCCAGCTTTTGGGGCCGCTGGGAGTCGAACCTTCGACCTCTCGGTTGACAACCAACTTTTTTACCGTTGAGCTATGTTCACTTTGTTGTTATAATTCATTTACACACACTGCACACACACAATTTTCACGCACACGCACATGCACACACATACTGCACACACACATTTTCACATACACACACACACACACACGGCACGCACACACACACTGCGCCTACACACACACACACACATTGCACACACTGACACACACACATACACAATTTTCACACTGTGCACACAACCGCACATACCCGGTAAAATCCTTTCTTAAATATTTTATATTATACATTTGATGTCCATTATTTTGATGAATAATTTTATTTTAGAAATATTTTTTTGAAGTATTGTTTTATAGAAATTATTCTTCAAAACTATTATTCTTTTTATTTTCGAACAAATGCTCATTTACTACATAAATTTTTAGAAAATATTATAAATTCCAAATATTCTTAAAATTTTATACATTTACTCTTTCTAAACTCCCAGAATTATTTAATAAATTATTTTCAACTTTTACCTAGTTTTCCAAGAATTTTTAGTAGTTTTCGAAAAACATTGTCTTTAAGTTCTTAATTTGAAATCTAATTTTTAAAATGCTTAATTATTATCAAAAAAAATAAAAATAATAATATAAATAAATATTTTAGATTTTATTTGACTTATAAAAATTAATTTTCGAAGTTTTAGAATTTTATTTCTATTTTTGGGCGATTTTCGAAAAAAGGGCAAAACAAGGGGTATTTTGGTCTTTTCACTTCTCCAACCCCAAATTCGGTTTTACTGAGACATAAACAATACAAATACTTAATAAGTAAGAGTTTTTAGATTTTATAGGTTTTGTTTGATTTTAGTTCATTTTATTCTATATTTTATCAAAATATTTCTACTAATACACTGTTGAAACCTAGCCTCATACGCATATATAAATATATATTAGTGGTGATATACATAGCTACATATACACACACCCATACTCACATATATATGCATGGTGGTTAGTAAAGTGAGGTGTATGTATAACCAACCATGTATAATTGTATGGTAGACGTATTTAAATGAATATAATATGTAGATATTTGCCTCTAATACTTGCAAGATCAATACACAAGACCTTATACACCCACAATCCTCATTTTTCAGCCCCATTTAGCCCCAAAACCGTGCTCTCCCTTGCTCACATCCTCACTCTCTCATTTTCTCTCAAAACACTATCATTTTCTCTCAAAACACTACACTACTTGGAAGAACACAAGGTAGGAACATTCTTTATGCCTTAAGTAGAGGATTTTAGTTATTTTTGCCATTATCATGCTATTTTAAAGCTTTATGGTTAATTTGTCATAATATAACTCTTGTTGGGAGAAAGTTGAAGAGTGGCTAGACTTGTGAGCATGATCTTGAAGATATTATGTGATTAATATGCTTTCTTTGAAGTAATATGTGATTATTATGTTTTATTGTAAGTATTGTGTGGTTAATATGCTTTATGTGAAGTAAGATGTGATTATTATGCTCTATGCTTTATTGAAAGTGTTATGTGAGTTTATGCTTTATTTGAAGTGTTGTGAAACCTTTATGCCTTAGTTGAGGTATTAGGAGAATATCCTGTGTTGTTCTTGAAACTTTTAGTAAGGAAAGCTCCACATATCTATTATTTGATAAATAGAACTTTTATTATACTTTATCCTATAGATTTATGCCTACTTTAGGCCTTTACATATATACATATATATATACCTATTCAAGGTTTTAGTAAGTGATTAGATGATTATGGAGATATATATCTATGTACGTGTATATATATATAAATATATAAATATTTAAAGTGTTATTATATATTCATTTAACTAATTTCATTATATGTTAATTATATATATATATATATTTATTTATGTATGTATGTGTAGGTATATGTTATTATAGACTACTTTTATTTGTAGATATATATATGTCACGTATATGTATATATATACTTATTATACACTACCTTTACATATAGATATATATATGTTACGTATATGTATATATACACTTATATTCATTTTATTAGTTTTATATGTATATGTAGATAATTCTTATCATATCTATATATATATATATACTTATCTATATTTTATATAGGTATATATGTATCATATCTTTATAATTATATATTTATACTAGCTATATTTATATATTTATCTTTATATTTTGCCTATTTACATATTTTTGCTACTAGCTATTTACATATTTAATATTTCTAAGTAAATATGCTTAATAAGCAAATATAAAACTTTCATTTATAAGTGTGGAGCTTACTTTACTAAACTATGATATAAACTTCCAAAGATTATGTGCATGTGTGAACAAATTGCAATTCTGTGAATGGGCCCATATCTGCTGGAATGGTTTGGGGGGTGTTCCATCGGGACATACTATTGAGTAGCCGGGAGAGTTCACACCCCTTCCATCTCCTAATCCCCCCTTGGGTAGATGGAGGGATCTACTCAAGAGAGAGGGTCGTAAGACAATACTAGGCGTATGCCCGGGATAGGACCATTGGAGGATAAGGCTGGCGGGAGAACTGTGTTGATTGGTATTTCAGCCCGGGTAGTTATAAGGGTCACTGTCAGGTGACAAAAGGTAGAAAGTGTGAAACTATATGTGTGTTATGTGTAACTAATGTGCACTTGACACCCGAGCACCTTATGTGCATAAAGAAATGTTTCTACTCAACGTATGTTGATTCCGTGTTACATAATGATTTAGATGCTTCCGAAGCTAGCCTTTACGACGATGAGGAGAAGGAACCTTTTGAAGCATTTTACTAGGAAGAAAGATGTAGGATTTCCGCTGCGTAGTGTAGTTGGTGGTTTTTGCTTTTGCTATGTAGATATAGTAGAACTAGCAACTCGATACTCTCCTTCTGGTTGTACTCTTATATTATGTAATGTAGCCTAGTACGTTTTGTAAATAACAATGTATGTATGTATGTATGTAACCACTAACACGAATAATAATAATAATAATAACAATAACAAAGGGTTTTCGGGGTCGTCATAGGTGGTATCAGAGCAGGTTGCCAGCCAGAAAATCGGGAGCTAAGTGCTCTGTGGGGCAAAGTGCTATGCACATGGGAGCCACCTCTTGAGCCTGTAGAGCAAATGTTACGTCTTGAGCCCATGAGGCCAAGTGCAATGTATTGAAAGTCTTGAGCCCACGAGGCCAAGTACTATATGTCTTGAAAGTCTTAAGCCCTCGAGGCCAAGTGTTATGTCTTGAATGTTTTGAGCCTGCGGGGCAAAGTGTTACGTGTGCGGAAGACGCCTCTTGAACCCACAGGAGCTACCTCTAGAGTCTCAACGCCTGGCAGTTGGTAATAGTATGCGTGCTTTTTGCTACAAAACTTCTAGGGTATCTATTGGGTTTCGTATTTGATTGAAATATATATTGGGTTTACGCCTAAGCTATGCTGGGTAAGGATCCTCGGCGTAAGATTTCGGAATAGAAAGGTGATAGGCTTGATCCGAGAAGTTAATTAGGGATGGATTTCCTTAGGTAGTGTTTGACATGTGGGGTGGCGGGTGTGGCTGGGCGGCCGACCAGTGCATGCTTTGCCCCTCTAAATGGCAAATACTTGACTAATTTGAGTATAAGGCGAATTTTTTGGGTAATAGCTGTAATTGAATACTTGTGGAATTATGTGACTTAAGTTCGACGTGTGCAAAATCTACCTTTTGAACCTATAGGAATCAACTCGAGAGTCACCACGGGTATATGTGAAAGTTGCTAAGACCTCTAGTGCATCTAATGGATTTTATATTAGGTTGAATTATATTTTGCAAAAACATATCTTTTGGTAAAAAGTTAGTACTGAAATAGGGACCTTGAGAATTGGGAAAGGTAGAGGCTATGCACTTTGTTGAACTTAAGAAAAGAAAGATTTGGAAGTTTGTGGTGGTCTAAGGCTCGGAATTGAGATAGGATTCATAATTATACTATGGTAGTAGAAATGGTATTGAGAATTGAAAAGCACGATGAAGCAATTGAACAATTAAGACACTTTGTGAGACTACAATCTAAGGGCAACCCAAGTGGAAGGAACTCTGGAGGATATATCAAAACTGCAAGAATGGATGTGCGAGGTAACTAAATAAACCTACAGTGTGGAAGGTATGCATTTAGCTTGTTTCATCTACCTAGAATTTTGATTGATCCAAATTCTTACATGTTTTCTAGACGAGAGGTTCAACATGATATTTATCGAATGAATTAGAAGTAGCTGTTATCCAATATTGATGAGTTATTTGATTAAGTACAAGAAGTTTAAGTATATTCCAAACTGGATTTGAATTAGGTGAGAAGGCGAAGGGAAATTTTAGTAGTCATGGAAAGAAGAGCAATTATGGAATAGAATAAAGATATATAACAAAGCTACTAGGAATGATGAACTTGAAGTATAGGTTTCTATTTTAGGCGAAGTGTGCAATAGTTAAATTACGATCCTCTTGTGATAGTTATGTTTCTTAATTCTTTTCATAGGACCTCATCATTACTTATTAAAAAGACCTCTCAAATTCATTTTACTTGGAAGCAACTTTTTATAATCTCCATAGGAGATGTACTTTTTAATTGAACCTTGAAGCCTATATTCTTTGATTTGTTTCTAAAGCTGTAAGTTTACTTATTACATATTATTTTTACCCCTATATATTCACAATATCGATATTTCTTTGGGATATCTCTTACAACCAATATCAATTGTTTAATGTAAAGGAAAGAAAATGCCAAATTTTGTCTTTAACTTTGTTTTAAAACAATGACTCCAATAGCAAGTCTTTTGTTTCCATAATCATTCTTTTTTGTTGTTAAGGCACTTTTCAAAGTTTTCTCCATTGACATCCTTTTTTATCTCTTTCTTGCAAGGTTTGTGATAGAGGAAATTTCCAAATTATTTCACCTATTAGCAAAAGCTTGAAATCTTTGCGATTTATGCCAATCTACTTTTCCTTAGTTGACACTTCAATTGACCAAGTTGTTATTCAAACTTGATTGCATTCTCGTATGAATCAATAATAATCCCTTAACAGCCTTTTATTCCATTCCCACGTTTAAACTTCAAACATGAAAATTTGTTGAAGCAAGTCTTGAAAATTTATGAGTTATCATTGATCTCTAGTAAACTTCTTCCTGTATATTCCTAAATGATATTTAAAACAAAAAACTAAAAATGTTGACAAATATTTTCAATTTCCTACTACATTTATGACTCATTTCTTCTACTTGTCGATCTTTTGTTCCTATTAATTAAAAATTTTGTTTTCGCTCTGCCGTATACATCTTAGATCTGATTTTGTATCCATCTGGACTATCACAACCCTTACTCATATTTGAAAAAAAAAATTAGAAATTGAACCTATCACCAAAGATTTCGTTATAGGATTACTTTGACCCTAGCAAGGCCATAATGCAATATGGATAGTTGTGGATAGCCTTATGAAAAGCTTCCACTTCATTGTGTAATTTAGAATGACAGAATATTAGAAACAAGACATTGTTGGACTTCTTGGTGCTTGGGGTCTCGGTTAGTATAGTCTTGAATAGAAACCCACAGTTTGCCCTAAATTTTGACAAGAATTACAAAATGTTTGAACCACTAAGTTAAACGTTAGTATTTCACTTCAGCCCCAAACTGGTGGACAACTAGAAAGAATCCTACAAACCCTTGAAAATATACTTCGAATTTGAAGGAAGTTAAGATCGACACCTCTCACTAGCCACAATTTGCCAATCACAATAACTATTAACCTATAGTTGGCATGATCCTTTTGAAAGCACTTTATGCATAATGAAATAGATCCAAATTGTTTTGGAATGAAGTGGCACAAAAAAAAAAAAAAAAAAAAAGTGAAGCCTTTAGTACGGGAAATCACCAAAGTCACCAAAGTCAAAAGTGAATGAAAGAAACACAAAGTTGCTAAAAGAGTTAATCAGATAAGAGACAAAAAGATTTGGAATTTGAATTAGGAAAAAAAAAAGGATTCTTAAGATTTGGAAACAAATGAAACTCTTAGTCCAAGATATGATTGTTTTTTGAAATATTGGGAAGGATAGGAGAAGTAGTAGTGTAAGTTGGCATTACCTTCTACCTACAAGAGGTACATAATGTCTTCTATATATCTATACCCAAGAAATATCACTCGGATTCCTCACATACACTAAACGATGACACCCTTAATATTGACCCAGATTTAACCTATATTGAAAAGCCTATTGAAAATATTGAATTTAAGGAATACAGTTTAAGGAACAAGACAAGCCCATTAGTACGAGTGATGTGGAAACATCATGGAATTGAAAAAACGACTTGGGAACGATTGGAAGAAGTACAAGAGAAGTACCCACAGTTATACAAGTAAGCATAAGACGAATTTCGAGGACGAAATTTTTTAAGGGGAGGAGGATGTAACGACCCGGTAAAATCCTTTTTTAAATATTTTATATTATACATTGGGTGTCCATTATTTTGATGAATAATTTTCTTTTAGAAATATTTTTTTGAAGTATTGTTTTATAGAAATTATTCTTCAAAACTATTATTCTTTTTATTTTCGAACAAATGCTCATTTACTACATAAATTTTTAGAAAATATTATAAATTCCAAATATTCTTAAAATTTTATACATTTACTCTTTCTAAACTCCCAAAATTATTTAATAAATTATTTTCAACTTTTACCTAGTTTTCCAAGAATTTTTAGTAGTTTTCGAAAAACATTGTCTTTAAGTTCTTAATTTGAAATCTAATTTTTAAAAGGCTTAATTATTATCAAAAAAATAAAACTAATAATACAAATAAATATTTTAGATTTTATTTGACTTATAAAAATTAATTTTCGAATTTTTAGAATTTTATTTCTATTTTTGGGCGATTTTCGAAAAAAGGGCAAAACAAGGGGTATTTTGGTCTTTTCACTTCTCCAACCCCAAATTTCGGTTTTGCTGAGACATAAAAAATAAAGATACTTAATAAGTAATAGTTTTTAGATTTTATAGGTATTTTTTGATTTTAGTTGATTTTATTCTATATTTTATCAAAATATTTCTACTAATACATTCTTGAAACCTAGCCTCATACACATATATAAATATATATAAGTTGATATACATAGCTACATATACACACACCCATATCCACATATATATGCATGGTGGTTAGTAAAGTGAGGTGTATGTATAACCAATCATGTATAATTGTATGGTAGATGTATTTAAATGAATATAATATGTAGATATTTGCCTCTAATACTTGCAAGATCAATACACAAGACCTTATACACCCACAATCCTCATTTTTCAGCCCCATTTAGCCCCAAAACCGTGCTCTCCCTTGCTCACATCCTCACTCTCTCATTTTCTCTCAAAACACTATCATTTTCTCTCAAAGCACTACACTACTTGAAAGAACACAAGGTAGGAACATTCTTTATGCCTTAAGTAGAGGATTTTAGTTATTTTTGCCATTATCATGCTAGTTTAAAGCTTTATGGTTAATTTGTCATAATATAACTCTTGTTGGGAGGAAGTTGAAAAGTGGCTAGACTTGTGAGCATGATCTTGAAGATATTATGTGATTAATATGCTTTCTTTGAAGTAATATGTGATTATTATGTTTTATTGTAAGTATTATGTGGTTAATGTGCTTTATGTGAAGTAATATGTGATTATTATGCTCTATGCTTTATTGAAAGTATTATGTGAGTTTATGCTTTATTTGAAGTGTTGTGAAACCTTTATGCCTTAGTTGAGGTATCAGGGAGAATATCCTGTTTTGTTCTTGAAAATTTTAGTAAAGAAAGCTCCACATATCTGTTATTTGATAAATAGAACTTTTATTATACTTTATCCTATAGATTTATGCCTACTTTAGGCCTTTACATATATACATATATATATATATACCTATTCAAGGTTTTAGTAAGTGACTAGATGATTATGGAGATATATATGTATGTACGTATATATATATATATAAATATATAAATATTTAAAGTGTTATCATATATTCATTTAACTAATTTCATTATATGTTAATATATATATATATATATATATATTTATGTATGTGTAGGTATATGTTATTATAGACTACTTTTATTTGTAGATATATATATATATATGTCACGTATATGTATATATATACTTATTATGGACTACTTTTACATATAGATATATATATATATATGTTACGTATATGTATATATATACTTATATTCATTTTATTAGTTTTATATGTATATGTAGATAATTCTTATCATATCTATATATATCTATATATATTTACTTATCTATATTTTATATAGGTATGTATGTATCATATCTTTATAATTATATATTTATACTAGTTATATTTATATATTTATCTTTATATTTTGCCTATTTACATATTTTTGCTACTAGCAATTTACATATTTAACATTTCTAAGTAAATATGCTTAATAAGCAAATATAAAACTTTCATTTATAAGTGTGGAGCTTACTTTACTAAACTATGATATAACTTCCAAAGATTATGTGTATGTGTGAACAAGTTGCAATTCTGTGAATGGGCCCATATCAGCTGGAATGGTCTGGGGGGTGTTCCACCGGGACATACTATTGAGTAGCCGGGAGAGTTCACACCCCTTCCATCTCCTAATCCCCCCTTGGGTAGACGGAGGGATCTACTCAAGAGAGAGGGTCGTAGGACAATATTAGGCGTATGCCCGGGATACGACCATTGGAGGATAAGGCTGGCGGGAGAACTATGCTGGTTGTTATTTCGGCCCGGGTAGTTATAAGGGTCACTGTCAGGTGACAAAAGGTAGAAAGTGTGAAACTATATGTGTTCTATGTGTAACTAATGTGCACTTGACACCCGAGCACCTTATGTGCATAAAGAAATATTTCTACTCAACGTATGTTGATTCCGTATTACGTAATGATTTAGATGCTTCCGAAGCTAGCCTGTACGACGATGAGGAGGAGGAACCTTTTGAAGCATTTTACTAGGAAGAAAGATGTAGGATTTTCGTTGCGTAGTGTAGTTGGTGGTTTTTGCTTTTGCTATGTAGATATAGTAGAACTAGCAACTCGATACTCTCCTTCTGGTTGTACCCTTATGTTATGTAATGTAGCCTAGTACGTTTTGTAAATAACAATGTATGTATGTATGTATGTAACCACTAACATGAATCATAATAATAATAATAATAACAATAACAAAGGGTTTTCGGGGTCGTCACATTACCCAATGGATAGGAACGGGTAAGACCCTATCCTAACCTATTCATTTGTAGTTGTATGGGTTAGGGTAGGGTATGGGTAAATTTTAAAATTTTAGGGTATGAGTAAAGTATGGATAGAGAATAAATGGGTACTAGTAGGATAAAATCATACTCATTGACAGGCCTACCATATTCATATGCAAGACTTTAAGTTTAGATCAATTCCGATCATTTACATGGCATGTAGTGATTAATTATTTTTTTTTACAATACACAATAAATATGGTGGACGCATCACAGAGTAAACATCAATTTAGTCATTGTCCTAATGGTTATGTACTTAATTTTTTGGGGCATGAGGACTTCAACTCAGGGTTCGAATCCCGGCATTCTATGAACCTGGCAATGTGTGTGCGAGTGTTGTGTATGTTATTAGGGGGAAAAATTGTAACTTGAAGCCCAATTTGAATTTAGTCATGTAGAGTTAACATGTATTTTTGGATTGCATTAATTTGCAATTAGGAACGGAGAAAAAAAATGTAACTTGAAGCCCAATTTGAGTGTAGTCATGTGGAGTTAACATGCAGTTTTGGATAGCATTAACTTGCCAGTAGAAACGGAGTTAGAAATTTGATTGAGGGGGCAAAATATTTTCGAAATCATTAGTTATTAAAACATATAAATATAAAGATTATATATTATATTGACACATAAAATAACAAAAGTTATTATATTTATATACATACAATCAATATTAAAGTGCTACAATCAAAATAATATATAAAAAATGATACTAAAAAAATAACAAACTATTCTCCATCTAAAAAAAATAAATATAGTGGGTAGTGAGTTGCTTTTAAAAATTATTTGACAAAGAATTTTTAACAATACTCAACAAAATTGACATAAACCTTACATAAACATATATAATCAAACTCAAAAAGTATTAAAATAGATTTATGTCTTTCTTTGTTCTTACAATCAAAAGATATAGTCAAAGCTAAAAAAAATATCTTTTCTTCTCCACCATGACATTCTCTAAATCACCACCAATTGAATATCAAGTCAAAATTAGTAAGATCTATTCAAGTTCAATAGCCAACAAATAAACATCACGATTCATTGGGTTTAATATTGATCAATTATCAAAATCCATGTCAACAATCCTCAAACTCAAATCTATACATAAAAAATCAATTACAATAAATAAATAAATTTCAAAATCAGTACAAATACCTTCTTGTACGTTGCTTTTGAAGAAAAAGTTTAATATTATAGGGTTTGTTTATTGTTAGGTTCATTGTTCAAGAGAAAGATAGAAGAAAATTTCTAATAAGATTTTTCGTGTTTTAATTGGAATAGAAGAGAGAATCACAATTTAATAGAATTTTTAGTATTTAATTTGAAGAGAAAAAGGAGAGAGAGAGGAAAGAAAAAGAGAGAGAAAGAGAATTTAATTAACTATGGTAAATAAGATTGTGCAAAAATAAATCACCAAAAATAAAATAGAATAGAGAAAATTAAAATATTTATTACATAACTTATACAAAAATCAAAATTTTGTTTTAAGAGGGACGAAATTTTAAAATTTTAATAAATATATATATTAAAAAATAGATGTTTAAAAAATTGACGGAGGCTGCTGCCACCACCAGTCCCTCTTCCCTCCGTCAATGTTTGTAAGGTTATTCTACAGATTCTGAAAACAGGTCACAAGTCGTTAGCCTGCTTTATAGTATATATCAACATTACGATTTTTTTACTTAACAACAAAAATATCACTGATATTGCCTTATTTCTTATTTTTGGGCTTTTTATTAATTAACATTAATAAAAGCCCAGGAACGGCCCTAGAAGCTAGGTTCAGGAAGGAAGGAGTCCTTCAGCCCAACACAGGTCTGGACCTAAGCCCAAGAAGGATACGTTCCTAAGCCCAAGTCGAGGAAGGGAAGTCTTAAGCCCTAGCCCACCTATCACTTGGGATGGAGATGAGTAACCCTAGATCGAGTCAAAAGGCACGTGGGGATATGGAGGCTTAGATCCATCCACCATATCTAGGGGAATCTCAACCAATGCACCTCCAACTGCCCTGATTTTGCGGACCACATCCTGATTCTCAGGATAGGTAGGTTACGCCCCTGGCCCTATATAAGGACCAGGGGTGTAAAAAGGCGGAGGATGAATTTTTTCAGCATAAAAACCATTCTTTTGATTCTCTAAAGCTCTTAAAAGCACTATAAGTCACTCTTAATCGTTTGCACTTATCATCTTTGGTGATTTTTAATATCATTTACACTAATTCCATTACCTTTTCGTACTTTCTCTTCATTCTTGAACGAATAGTGACTCAATTCAGTGGAGTGCTAACCTCTTTTTTGTAGGTTTTCTCTCTTCATGTTGGTTATTACTCACAAAGGACCGAGACTCTTTTCCCGCATTATAAATTCTTGGTGCGCAGAATTACTAGAAGCATCATTGGTGCCGTCTGTGGAGAGTTTGAGTTAAGGCATGAGTAAGTCTATACAATTCCGACGAAGTACACGTTGCTATGGCCATTGACGGTACACCCAAGACTTTGGGAGAGGATGCCCTTTCTCTTCAAGAGGGTGGCACCCTTGTCATCACTTCGCAGGGCAGTAACATCCCCCCTATTTCGGCTACCAAGAGGGAAGCTTCAGAGGGCGAGGATGTACAAGCTTCATGAATCACCCAATGAGTACCCCCTACAGCGACACAATCCTTGGGAGTATTTCCTGAAGAGGGAACACTCACGGGAGAGAAATTCTCAGGGGTGTTGGCCACGATAATGCAGCCTCCAGGGGCGCATACCGCAGGGGCGACACCTATAGGGGCGCATGCTCCAAGGGCGCATATCGTAGGGGCGACACTTATAGGGGCGTACGCTCCAAGACCGCATGCTCCAGGGGTATATGCCACAAGGGGCGACACCTATAGGGGCGCACTCTGCAGGAGCTCATGCTCTAGGGGCGTATAGCGTAGACACCTATAGGGGCCCACGCTACAGGACCACATGATCCAGGGGTGTATGCCGCAAAGGCAACACCTATAGGGGCGCACTCCACATGACCTTATGCTCCAGGGGCATACGACGCAGGGGTGACACCTATAGGGGCGTACTCCGCAGGACCTCATGCTCCGGAGGCTTATGCAATAGGGATGCATGCTCCAGGAGAGCAGGACGCAGGGGCGTACGCTCCAGGAGTGCATGACGTAGGATCGTACATTATAGGAGCACACACTCCAAGACCGCATGCTCCAAGGGCGTATGCTTCAGGAGCACCACCTTCAGGGGCACAGGCCACAGGAATGATATCTCCAAAGGTGCATACCACGGGCAGGCAGCATCCAGGAGTACAACATGCACAAAGACAACCCATGTAGAAAAATAATATGGGGTGGATACAAACCTAAAATGGTACAAACCAAAGAAGGATGGAGGGTGGTCAGACGAGTCCAACATTAAGGAGCCTGACCATAATAGGAGCCGCACAGGCCACATGGGAAAGTCTCACGAAGATGATAACGGGGGCTGTAGTGACCGCCCTCGCAAGGGTTGCACCACAAACACCACCCATGGGGCATACCACAGCATGGAACGAAGCACCCCTCAAGATGGAATAAGGGCCACAACGGGGCCAGCGGTCCCACGCAGGGGGTAGGACATTCTGCAATATTAACAAGCAGGCCTCAGGAGCGTATAAAAGGACAGAACCTAGCAAGAGAATCCGCCCCTCTCCCAATGGATGTTAATATCCAATCCAACATTAATCTTCAGGATGTCTGCGTAGGCACACGCAATGTAGAAATGGTACACACAACAGCACTGGGGAATTCTTTCCTGGGTAATCCTTGAGAGGGTACTCCTACATGGGTCGTGGAGTTGCAACAGATGGAGATAAGGCTTACAGGAGAATGGGAACCGGTCCCTACAGGGACCCCATTTTGTAAAAATGTATAAGAGGATGTTCTCCCTCCATTTACCAACATCGCCAACCTCCCAGAGTACGACGATACCCACGACCTCTAGGAACACTTAGTTAGATTTGAAGGTCTGGCAGAGCTCCATGGGTACACCATTGGAGTAACATGCAAAGTCTTCCGTACCACTTTCAGGAGAGGCACACAACAATGGTTTAACCAACTACCTCCAAACTCCATCCGATCTTTTGGAGAGTTTTGACAATTGTTCCTTTATCAGTTCTCCAGCAGTAAGAAATGACTACAAACCTCGCTAACCCTCTTCAACATAAAGCAAAGAGAAAGGGAGTCTTTGCCACATTACTTAGATAAGTTCAATGCTATTGTTGTACAAGTCCTTGGGATCAATGATGAAATGAAATCTACAGTCTTTGCATAAGGACTACGGTGGGGAAACGTCTATCGCTCTTTAGCAAAGAGACCCCCCACTAATTTTGATGAACTCTTAGCACGAGTGGAGATGTATATCAATGCCGATAAAGCAATGACCCAGCCTTGTTAGGAGTCTAGGGAAAAAAGGAGGGATTGGAGAAATGAAGGAAGCCTTTCTGGGCCAATCAGAAGGGCTCGAACAGGGGATTATAGAGATCAAACTCTTTGGATCAGCTCTAATTATTCTAGGCATACTCCTTTGAGGGTGACACCTGACGAAGCCCTAATGCAAATAGAGAACACAAATCTAGTATGATGGTTTAACGGCTCCGAGGATGGGCCAACGAATCCACCATCAGGAAAGTTTTATCAATTCCACAACAACTATGGACACGATACAAATGAATGTTGCCATTTGAATGATGAAAATGAAAGACTCATAAAGGAAGGATATTTACAAGACCTAATATGTCGTAATAGGGAGCAGGGTCTCCAACTCTTCAGACTAGAAAACATGATAAGAGGAAGTAGGCCTAGAAGAGATCAGTATAGGACAGGACCACCCAAACAAGAGCAGCTCAGAAGAGAAAGTGAGGCTAGAAGGAATGCACCCCCGGTACAACAACAAACAGCTGGGAGAATGACCCGACAAGAACCCCAGGGAATTCTCAACCTATCAGAGGGTTCAAGGGACGGCAACAACTCCCAACCTAGAGGGATAATCCACATGATTGTTGGAGGGCCTGTAGATGGAGACTCTCAAAAGGCTAGAAAGGCTTACGTCCGGTCTGCACACAATCAAAGGGAAGTTGGGGTACCAGTCTTCAAGGTGGAAGATGCACTGAAAGGCCTTAGTATTTCATTTGGGCTGGAGGATTTACAAGAAGTCATCCTTCCTCACCATGATGCACTTGTAGTATCAGCAACAATTGCCAACTATGATGTAGAAAGGATTTTCATTGACAACGGTAGCTCCGCAGACGTATTGTTCTATGAGGATTTTGCCAGATGGACTTGGGGAATGTGCAGTTAAGGCTAGTTCACACCAACCTACATGGATTTGCGAGAGAGACGGTACGACCTAAGGGCCACATCAATCTTCTTTTAATGTTAGGCTCCGGACTATGGAAGAAGACCAAGATGATATCCTTCCTAGTGGTCGAAGTCCGTTCTGCATACAATGCCATCCTCGGAAGACTGACCCTGATTGCCTTTCAAACAATGCTCTCGACTTATCATATGAAAGTCAAGTTCCCTGTACAAGGGGGAGTAGGAGAAATTGTGGGAAATCAGCTGACAGCCTAAAATGTTATATTTAAGCAATAAGGTAAGGAAATAAGGAGGACACTGTAAGAAAAGAGGGGGGACAAGAAACCCAAGAGCCTAGAAAATGGAAAGGCGACAGAGGAGACGTCACTCGAACGGAGACAAAAAAGGTATGCAAAGCCGAGAAAATAGAAGGGGTGATACGTGAGGAACAAGGAGAGGAAAGAATTACGCACGCTAGGGTACAACCTACGAAATAATTACTTACTATAGAATTAGTACCAGGAGACCTGACCAAGACAATACATATTGGATCTTAACTAGAGGAAGACCTAGCTGCAGATCTGATCGCTTTCTTAAGATCAAATACGAACATTTTCCCGTGCTCTTCTAAAGATCTGGTAGGGATAGACCCAAAGGTGGCAGTGCATCATCTTAATACGGATCCATCATTCCAGCCAGTGAAACAGAAAAAAAGGTATTTCGGGCCAGAAAAGGACCAAATCATACAAAAAGAGATAGAAAAGCTCCTTGAGGCTAGACACATCCTAGAGATTCAATTTCCTGAGCAGTTGTCCAATGTAGTGCTCGTTTCAAAGAGAAACGATAAATGGAGGGTGTGCGTAGACTTTTGGGAGTTAAACAAAGCATGCCCTAAAGATTTCTACCCACTGCCGTGAATTGATCAGCTAGTGGATTCCACTTAAGGGTGTGAACTAATCAGCCTTATGGATACTTCTCAAGGATATCAGTAAATCTTATTTGATCTTGAAGATCAGAAGAAGGTGAGCTTTATAACATCCGGGGGCATATATTGTTACATAGTAATGCCCTTCGGCCTAAAAAACGCGGGAGCAACTTATCAAAGGCCGGTGGATAAGATGTTCAAACATCAAATAGGGTGCAATATGGAGGTCCATGTGGATGATATGCTAGTTAAAAGAAAGCAGAAATGAATCACTTGGCAGATTTGGAAGAAACCTTCAAGGTCTTAAGGCGGTTCCAAATGAAACTGAACCCTAACAAATGTTCCTTTGGAGTTAAAGGAGGGCGTTTCTTAGGGTACATGGTGATGGAAAGAGAAATCAAGGTAAATCTAGAAAAAATTCGGGCAATCCAGGAAATGAAGGCACCCACAAAGCTCTGTGAAGTACAGTGCCTAAATGGAAGAATTGTGGCCTTGAGCAGGTTTATATCTATGCTCGTGGAAAGGAGCCTCCTATTCTTTAAAATATTGAGGAAGGTGAATGAATTCAGATGGACGGAGGAATGCCAGAAGGCCTTTGAAGATTTAAAGAAGTATTTGGCAGGATTACCATTGCTGGTAAAGCTGGTGCCAAGAGAGCCTTTATACGTGTACCTATTTGTCACCGACCGGACGATCAGCTTAGTACTATTGCAGGAGGATGAAGGAGTTCAGAAGCCGATATACTAAGTAGGCAATAAGCTACAAGGGGTGGAGCAACGATACTCAGAGATAGAAAAGTTGGCTTTAGCCTTGGTAGCGGCTGCTAGAAAATTGCGGCCCTACTTCCTCTCGCATTCCATAGTGGTGTGTACTAATCACCCCATAAAATAAGTGTTAGGGAGGCCTGAAGCTTCAGGAAGGCTTATCAAGTGGGCTTTCACACTAGGGGAGTTCGATGTCTCATACGCTCCCAAGACCGCCACCAAAGCACAAGCCCTGGCAGATTTCATCTCTGAAATGATTTCACCACCACCACAAGAGGGGAAGCCTTAGCTCTTGCACGTAGACGGTTTGTCTACTAACATAGGTAGTGGAGCGGAAGTTGTACTAACCAGCCCCGAAGGCGATGACTTCGAATTCGCAGTGAGTTTTGATTTTAAAGCCTCCAATAATGAAGCAGAATATGAGGCACTTCTAGTAGGTATCAAATTAGCACTAAAAGCTAGAGTGAAGGAACTGATAGTCTATTTGGACTCACAATTAGTAGCCTGTCAAGTGGAGGGGCGTTACGAAGAACGGGAAGAAAGAATGATTCAATATTTGAAGAAGATAGAGGCTTTTAGAAGACAGTTGGTCACCTTAAAAATCCACCAAATACCCAGAGAAGAAAATGAGGCCGACTATTTAGTCAAGCTAGCTAGTTCGATAGAGAGCTGTCGAACAAGGAAAATAACGGTCTTAACTTTACCTAAGGCCTGTCCTGAAGAGGAAGTACTAGCAACGAGCCTAATTGATGAGTGGATGAAGGAGATTATGGACTTCTTGAAGAGCGACACACTCCCAAACGATGGGAAGAAAGCAATAAGAGTGAAAGAACTAGCGTCGAGGTTTGTAATGGTGGGGGATGTACTATATAGGAGAGCTCTTGCCACTCCTTTACAACGGTGTCTGTCACTCGAGAAAAGTCAGTACGTATTGAGAGAGATAGACGAAGAAAGTTGCGGTTACCACATATGATGGGTGACCCTAGCAAGGAAGGCCGCTCGAGCAAGATATTTTTGGCCAACCATGAAGAAGGACGCTCGAAGATTAGTTGCAGGGTGCGAGAGGTAACAAAAGCATGCCCCCCTGATCCATCAGCCAGGGGAGCGCCTAACAACCACGAGTGCACCATGTCCATTCGCCAGATGGGGGATAGACATCGTGGGACCTTTTTCCTTAGCAACTGGATAGACAAAGAAAATTCCTCATAGTGGCAATAGACTACTTTAGTAAATGGATAGAGGCCAAGGCGGCAGCTAGGATTTCAGAAAATTCAGCTAATGGTCAACAATTCCAGAGAACTAAGATACAAGCATGGTGCAGAGAGATGAAAATAAGGCAACACTTTACCTCAATATCACACCCCCAGGCCAATGGGAAGGTGGAAGTTATGAATCGATTGGTGTTCCAAGGACTAAAAACAAGACAAGAGCGAGTTGGCGGTACACGGGTGGACGAACTCCCAACAGTGCTCTGGGCACACCGAACGATGCCCAACGGGACCATAGGAGAAACACTTTTCAGCTTAGTATATGGTGCTGAGGCAGTTATCCCCACCGAGATAGGTGTGGAATCTCACAGAGTCTAGACTCACCAAACAAAACAGAACGAGGCCCTACTAAGAGAAAGTTTGGACATGATCGAGGAGGACAGGGAGAAAGCATAAGGATGGCTCATTACAAAATTAGAATGGCCGAAGTATACAATCAATGGGTGAGAGCACGAGAATTCCAAGTAGGAGATTTAGTCCTTCGAAGGGCAGACGCCTTGAAACAGGTTGGAAAACTATAGCCCAACTGGAAGGGACCTTTCAAGGTGGTCTACGTCATCGGAAGAGGAGCCTATGAGCTCGAGAATGCGCAAGGAAATAAGTTACCCCATCCTTGGAATATACAGAACTTGAAAAAGTTCTACTTTTAAGTAGTGGCATTACTCAATGAAATACTTGGACGAGCCAAGTGGGCCGCCTGCGACCTGGAAAAAGGCAGGTTTCAAGTCCTCAAGGGCAAGTTGGGGAGCCAACAGAGATCCCCTTAAAAAAAAACAGAGAGTAAGAGAGTACACCCCTTTGAAGGGTGATCGCAGCCCACAGGGGCTGTTCCTGAAAAAAGGAAGGAGCGGGGACTTTCCAGAGTGGAAGGATGCCCCCTTCTTCCAGGTCAGGAACAGGAGAATAGTATCAAAACTCCACCCTAAAGGAAAAGAGAAAGGGTGAGAGGCATATTACATACACCAAGTAAGGCCTAGCAAGGAAGGAGGTCAAGCTTGCAAGCTAAGGAATGATTGTTCCTCAATCTCCCAATGAAGAGAGGGGGGACCGGCACGAGCAAGCCTGGAAAGCTTCTAGATAAAAGAAGCACATCCTCCCATAAGACATAGGGAGGGCCAGTACTTAAATCAAGGATCGGACCATCCTGGGGCAACCCCGGAGGAAGTGTTGCAATACGGTGAAAAAAATCAAGACTTCGGCCCGAAAGTTCATAGCCCCACTCTAAGAAATAATAAACGACCTACAAGGACTAGTGTCCTAAATTAAAGCGAAGCTCTTCCCGTTGTTGGAAGAGACTCTCCCAACATCAAAAGCCATACTAAAAAACTTGCACCCTCAGATGAGAAGGCATGCAAACTATTAGTAAAACCGCTAAGCGTTCCATGTTATCATATCTCATTAACAAAGTTAGTTGTTAACATTCTTTCTTAATTTAAAAAAAAAAAAAAAAACATTCTTTCTTAATTTTAGTTTGTGATCACATAGGAAGGCAATTGATGAAAGGTAACCCCAAGAAAAGCGCATAAGGATGAAAAGACAATGGACGCATTAGAATATGATATAATTCTCCATATGAGCTTAAAGGAGGAAGGAAGGTCCACCAAGGATCTAAAAACAGTACGTAGATAACCGCCTATAAAAGTAGGTAAGGGAAAAGTACATGCATAAGAGCACTACATCCTAAGCGAACAAAAAAGAACAAAGCTAGATAAAAGGAGAGGGGTGACCCTATACTAATGCATCACTCCTTCCTCGAACCCTACTTAGGAAGGGTGGAGCCATCAGGGGTGAAGTTATCAGAAGTGGAGCCATCAGGAGGAGTGGAGCTGTCAGAAGGGGTGGAGCTATCAGGAGGGTTCTGCTTCCTAGAGGCTCTGGAGGTAGCAACGCCCTAGATAGCTTTGTCAACGCCGGTCTCCTTTAGAGGGATGGATGACCCCATCACCTAAAAGACAAACAACAAATCACTATCAAACAAGAAAAGTATAGAATATTAAATGAAGCAAAAAGAGACAGGGAAAGCTAGAAATACCCCCTCTGGAAGCAGTGTTAGAGGTGGTGGCAGGAGGAGCCTCGGTAGTACAGTCCTCAACAAGAATCACAGAAGGGTTATCACCCTCTGTAGCTAAGACAAAGGGGTCCTCTTTGGCCTTCCCACGGTGGGGTGCATTCCTCATTCCTTCAAGAGGGGCGTTAGCTTTTGAACCCTGCCCACAGTCACCCTCTTCAGCACAGTCAGGGTGTCATCCCCCTTGGGCAAGACATCCAGGGGTACATCATCTAGCGTGGTAACTACGTCAAGAAAAGAGATATAGGGATTTCTTGACACAAGCGTGAAAGTCGTGGAAAAAGTAAGGCGTGGCTTTATCAACTAGAAGTAGGTCAAACTCCGGAGACTCTAGGAAAGCAGCCTTCTTTTCATCCCAATAAGAAGCTAGGAATGCCTTCCATTCCTTTATTTGAGGGTACTCCTCAAAAGCCGCCTAACGGGAGGCCTTGCCGGCCTCTTCCACCACTTTAGGGTGGTCGGTCTTCAGAGTATGGATACATTGCCTCAGCTTGTTCTTTTCCTTGGTGAGTTTCTCAACTTGGGCAGCATACCCCTTTTTTGCTTGACGCTCTTTGTCTAGCTCTGTTTGCAGGGATGTTACAATCCCCTCCAACTCGTGGACCCTCTTCCCTAGTCTCTCTGAGGGGGAAGGGGTGCAATGCTCTCGGAAATATCCCAATACTGCTTCGGCCTATGGAAGAAGGAGAGGGAAAGTGTTTAAAAGAAAAACCAAGAAGAGAAGGAGAAATCATACCTAAGAGAAATGAGAAGTCATCTGGCCCTTAATATACTCCGAAGATAGCCTCTCCAAGTAACGCTTGTCTGCGGGAAGTATCGGGCCTCGAAGTAACTTGAGCCCTAAGATAGGATCTCAAAAGATGGAATTGACATCCGTTACATCCCACCTTGAAGCAAACCGCATACGGCAATGCCCTTCATTAACAAAGTATGGAGGTGGGAAGAGCCGGGATACTGCCCTAGTGGAAGGACAATGGTCAGAAGAGGGACCAACACCCTTCGCCTTATTAGAGGGAGGAAGGGCCGGCTCAGCAGGACATTTTCCACTTGCCTTGTCTGGACCCCTCTAAGGAGAACACCTAGATGGCTTAATTAGAAGGGGGGATGCAGTCCTGGGAGGAGGGATAGGAGCAGGGGCGTCCGAAGCCCGACGCCGTAGCTCATAGCTCGCAAACGCTTCTTTATCAAAAAGTGCAACATCCTTGGGTCTGAATAAAAGAAGGATCATAAAAGAGAGCAAGGCAACGACAGATCCAAATACAGAGAAAATATATATATGTGGGGGAAATACCGGGGGATCCCGCTAAATCCTCCCTAGGAAAGCATAGGTCAAGCAATTCATCAGTAATCAAAACCTTCGCATCATATGTCCTAGCATTCAATTTGCATAATAAATCCTAATGTTTCTCCAGACGTTTACAAATGTTATATTTTTCAAGTTTGGGAACATCATCTATCCACGAGGAGGAAAAACCCAACTCCCTAAGAGGCGAGATGAAGAAGAAGTGTGGTTTCCACTTCCTAGGAGAGTCAGGGATTTTCAAGAAAGCCATATCCCATCGGGGAGTAAAATAAAATAACCCAAGTTCGATCATCTTAAGTTGGAAAAAGGAGTGGAACTGAGCAGCCAAAGGGACCTCCCTAATATAATAAACAAGGATGGCATAACCGGCGAGAATGCAAAAAGAATTCGGTGTCAATTGGTTAAGAGGAAACTGAAAGAGACGGGATACATCCTTATAGAACGAGGGGACGAGGAATCTCATCCCACATAGCACCTACGAGGCGCAAAAGCTTAGATAGCCAAGGGGAGGATGGCAAGGCTGGTGCTGCTTGATTGGAGCACATATAAGGAAGTCGGGTGGGATGCCCAAAGTCCGCCGGAGACGAGTGATACTCGCGTCCTCAAATGGAAGCTCAGGAATTGTCTCGCCACTCGAAGAGGCCTCGTCCTCCCCTGTAAACCCCTGAATGAACTCATCAGGAAGAGAGAAAGGGTCCGTCGAAGGAGTGGAGCAAGAGGAATGATCCCCCATTCCCATAGGGTTGTCGGGACTCCCGAAGCTCCCAGAGGAGTCGGGGTCCGAAGACATCCTTTAGGAAAGATATGGGAGCTGGGATAAGAGCAAGAACACCTGCACAAACATAGAAAGCAAAACAAAGGCCAGTTTCTCCATCATAATGAGACGTAGAGAGGGAGCCAAGGAAGGAAGAACGAGTGCATTAATACATGGATCATTTTCAAAAGGGGTGCATTTTCTACAACGCAATGAAAGTAAGGTGCAAGCAACAAAACCCAAGGTTTAAAGTAGGGAACACGCCGTCCTAGAAGGGTAACATATGTAATCCCTAAACAACAAGGCTTATACCCGCACTAGGAAGGACGCATACCAAAGATCAAAAGCATGGAAGCCCAAGGAGTTACAAACACACTAACGATCCAAAAAATCCAACGCAACACAACTCATGGACACTACATTCAACAAATACATTCCACATAAATCAAGAGGCAAGGCTCAAAATCAAGTGTTAAGTGCAAGACCTATAATAATAAAGTCACATACAAGCATGAAAGTAAAGAAATCTGAAACCTATATGCTACTATCAAGAAATTTGAACAAAAGAGCAAGGATGACAAAAAATCGAAAAAGGAAGAAAGAGGGGAAAAAGAGAGGATACCTTGGGGTTTTTGAGCCTAAAACCAAATGGAGGAAGAGATCGGCCAAAAGGGCTGAAGATCAGCAACTGGAAGTGGGCAACGACAACGGAGGCTCCTCCCGACAACAGTTCGGGCATCGGCGGCGCGTTCCACGGAGCAGCAGAGGAGTGTTCGAGCAGGCAGTAGCAGCGGCGCGTCCACAACGAGCAGCAGTGGCGGCGACGCCGCAGTTGACCCGCTAAGGAAGAGTGACGGTGGTGGTGCTTGAAGGAAGAGAGGAGAAAAACGAGTTGGGGAGAGAGAGAATGAAATTGAAAAAATCTGAAAAAGGGGGAAAGGAAAGAAAAGAAAAACCTTGGGAATTGAAATTGAAGGATTTTCTTTATGCCTCTAAAAACCCATATTTATTTACTCTCTTGAAGTGTTTTGAATGAAGTGGGAAATTGGAGAGCCCCATCTTCAAGAGAATTTGGGATAAAATTAAATTAGGTGAATGTTTATACATGAAGATGTCCATAATTCCCAAACTCATGAATTTAGTAGAATGCGAAAATCGAATTTTTTGCAGAAGGAAAGTCCCTATTTCGTGTGTTAGGAAGGATTGAATTTGCAACAGTCCTAAAAAGTAGCCGAAGGAGCGTCAAGAAAGATTAGGTGAAATCGAGATAAAGATTCTCTCTCCTACTCTCACAGTCGAGTCACCTCAACTACGAGAGTAGGGGGGAGTGATGATATTGCCTCATTTCTTATTTTTGGGTTTTTTTATTAATTAACATTAATAAAAGCCCAGGAACGGCCCTAGAAGCTAGGTTCAGGAAGGGAGGAGTCCTTCAGCCCAACACATGTCTGGACCTAAGCCCAGGAAGGATACGTTCCTAAGTCCAAGTCCAGGAAGGGAAGTCTTAAGCCCTAGCCCACCTATCACTTGGGATGGAGATGAGTAACCCTAGATCGAGTCAAAAGGCACGTGGGGATAAGGAGGCTCAGATCTGTCCACCATATTTAGGGGAATCTCAACCAACGCACCTCCAACTGTCCTGATTTTACGGACCACATCCTGATTCTCAGATAGGTAGGTTACGGCCCTAGCCCTATATAAGGACCAGGGGCGTACAAAGGGTGAGGACGAATTTTTTCAGCATAAAAACCATTCTTTTGATTCTCTAAAGCTCTTAAAAGCACTATAAGTCACTCTTAATCGTTTGCACTTATCATCTTTGGTGATTTTTAATATCATTTACACTAATTCCATTACTTTTTCATACTTTCTCTTCATTCTTGAATGAATACTGACTTAATTCAGTGGAGTGCTAACCTCTTTTTTGCAGGTTTTCTCTCTTCATGTTGGTTATTACTCACAAAAAACCGAGACTCTTTTCCCACATTATAAATTCTTGGTGCTCGGAATTACTAGAAGCATCAATCACAACTACTGCATCTGCATATAGTGAAATGGGAAAAACTAGATTAGAAAATTTAGAACATACTTTAAATCGAGCTTCCATATTTAGAATACTAGAATTTTTTCCGGTGCTAATTTTTAGAAATAATATCCCTCCTCTTAAAAAAAACAACGTAATATTTATTTTAATTTGTTGGTCAAATAAACTAACTGTTTACATATAACCAAAATAGCTAATAATTTAGAATTGAAGCCCATGGACAATTATTAGAAAAAGCTTAGAATAAAACAGGATAAAATGAACATCTTTGGTACTATATGTTCATTTTTAACATATATTATATATACACAATTGAATAGCGTGGTAAAATATTTATAAAGCACTACATAACACTAAAAGAAAAATAATAATACTGAATGAAAAGCACAGTATTTGTTAAGAATTTAAATAAAATAGATAAAAAAACTCACACAATAAAAGTTAATAACACTAAACAGGTATTTAAGGAATTAATTTATGCCCATAGTCCTAACATGGATATTCAATAGGTGTACGTGGTAGATATATATATTTTACTAACCTTAGTCAATAATTTTCATATGAACTTTTTGTTATGAAAATAGTCCAAAATAATATTCTCAAGTATATCTAAACCAAAATAAAACAATCAGTTTCATGCTTGACTTTTTTAAAAGTAACTAATTAGTATCTGGAACGGTATGAAGAAATACTGAAACCAAGGATTAGGTACACCTGAAAAGATTAAAAGGCTAAAAAGAAAATAAAACAAATGTTATTTGAAAATCGAACATTAAGTGGGAAAAATATAAAGAATGCAATTAAAGATTTAGATTAAAATAAAACCCAAATGACAAGCTTTATCAATATTTAACAAAAATAAAAATAAATAAATATTAAGCTATTAGAACCCAACAAATTCCATCAATCATAGAAAAAGACGAAGTAAAGTGAAACCAAAAAAAAAAGAGAAATAAAGAAAGAATAAGACATACAAAAATAAATAACTAAATAAATAAATAAGTAACTAACTTGATAAAATAAAGTAGTGGAAAAAGAAAACAAATACAAAAATATGGAGATCGTTACAAATATATCTATTAAACATGATTATAGAGGCTAAATGCTACAATTAGGAATTGAATATAAATGAAAACGAAAAAAAGTAAAAAGGCCGCCATGGTAAAAATGATTATTATGCAAACAAAGACAAAGTCTAATAATTTAGGAAATGATAAAAAAAACACAAAAAAAACATGGAATCTAAAAACGAATAAAAAATTTAACAAAAAAATGAATAAGTTAAAGATTAATAGATTAAATGACAATGACAAAAACACAAAAATATGAAAATTATTGAAAAATAAAAATATAGAAACATAAAAATTAAATATTGATGAGCAAATAAAAATTTATCATGAAAACTTGTGTTCATAAGCAAATAACAAATTTGTGTATAGAGTATCAAAAGCTTATGAAGAAATAGCACATATAATTCTGAGAAAACCTCTTAAATTTGATGACGTGGTAACAAAGAGAAAATATCATAAAAAAATAGAGATCCTTCCAATGATCTCTATTAAAACGTGATTAAAGAAACTTAATATTATAATTATAAATCAAATAATCAAAAAATGAAAATAAAATAAACAGTCTACTATTACAAAAGCTGTCATCAAGTGAATAAAAACGAAGTGTAATAAAGATTTAGAAGTAGCAAAACATACAAAAATGAAATCTAAAAGAAAAATCTAACAAATTACAATTGAAGAACTTAATGAATAAAGTAATGACAATGGAAACAAAATTACAAAATACAGAAATTTTTTAAAAATATAGCTATCAAAACACGATCAAATAAATTAAAATATTGAAAAACAATTAAAAAGTTATCTTGAGATATTGAGAAACACAAAATTACTAAAGCATATGAAAAGTGTATCAATCATGAAAAACACTGCTAGAAAAACATTTTTTTTTTCTTTTTGCGACCGAAAAATATCGGCCACAAAATTCTGAGAATTGTGACTCATTTTGTGACTGATTGCAAATAGAATGAAAACTAATTTATGACCACCCTAAATTAACCTAAAGAAAGCTCCACTTTATATTTTCCATTCAATTTTTGTCATTTCCTGCCAATTTGACTAAATTATTCTAAAATTGAGTTTTTTTTTTAAACATATTGTAACTGATTGGTTTAATTTAACCGATTAATTAATGTCAATAATCACTAATCTTTTGTGTGCATTCATATTTGTTATGAATTGGTCCTATTGACATGATGATATCAATACGAATTGACTCTATGACACCCCCCTCACTAGGATTGTCCTACACGAGTAGGGCTCACTCAACGGTTTTGCAGAGTACCCATTGTTTTAATCCAATATGTACCCAACACTTACGAATTAATTGTTACAACCCAATGCTTGTTTAACAATAGAGAGATAGGAATAAAGTACAATCAACTAGTATGGAATCGTAGGGTAACAAAATATCCAAGAACCATATTTCAAGTAGTGACCTTCCACAACTAACTAATCTGTTACATAAGATAAGGGATTAAGAACTTGTACTACACTGATCACCCTCAATCTAATTTTCCTGAAATTGAGGTAATGAACAGAAAGAACTTGGGGTGGTAAGTCCAAATGACTTAGTGAGGCCGGAAATATACATATAGGTATTTATACAGAAAATAAGATTCACAAAAATCAGTACGATAATGAATCATGGAAAAGTGTGCAGTCGTATACAGTCTGAACAAGATAGATAGTGAGACATGAACGGAATCTCCAATCTTATGCCTACTCAAAATAGATAAATATAACAGAAACCCTTATGCCTCATTCGTCAAAGAGCGACCTCGACATTAAACTAAACGGACATGTATCACGCGTCCGTGCAATACATCACTCCAATTTCTACTACAGTCATCCTCCACCTGTATGTAGAAATTGATTTCACGGAATGATATCATATAAAAGGTTCCATCGACGATCCGTTCCGCCCGATAGAATTCTTCTTTTAAGTACATGGGCCCAACTTCCCAACGGCGTCCCCAAGGGTAAATAGAAATATAGTGGAACAGACATGGCTCACAGACTGTCGATGAAGCAATAACTTGTTTTTACACTCGGGATACATAAAAATATAATTAAAATATGATGTCCCAAAGGTGTCAAGAAATTATTTCGGGACAGATATAACTGACAATATCAGAAATGCAGTATTTTCAGATATAACTTGACTTATAATTTGGAGAAATATTTCGTTGAAATGTGAGGAGCAAGATATAATTCCAAAAAGATCAAATAACATAAATAGGACAGGGTAGGCTATACGAATAATAATATTTATAACATATAGTTCATTACGCCAACAAGGAATGTAATGAGCACTCACTTTATGAGCTTATTGTCTCACCAAATTTATGGGTTAGGTTGATTACGTCAACTTGATAATTTCCTAGAATCCGCATCAATAGCTAAAGTTAAGGTACTATGTCGTAGTAGTTCATGACTAGTAATCTTTGTATAAGGGATAACATTACTACTTTAAGAAGAGTACTATGCATAAATGCACAAGTAACAATATCTATGCATGCGTACATATTCATAACTTTCAAAATAACTTTAACTACATTTATGTATATAGTTTACGAAGAACAATCTTAATTTTGTAATTATATAAGTATATACATAGGTATATGAATAATCCTCAAGTTACTATATTTAAGCATATAAGTTGATTTTACATGTATAGGCAAAACATGTATACAAGTATTACCGTAAGATAGCCTAAAGCACATATACATATGTATATAAAGATATAAATTAACTATTTATATTCTCTAAGTAACAATAGTTACATAGTCGTAATTCTATAACATGATGATCAAACTTATACCTAGTATCCACTTTAAGGAAAATATTGCACATATTCACATAATCTCACATAAAAACATAAAGAGCATAAATACTTTAAAACATAAAAGCATACTAAAACCATATTTTTGAAACAATAACTAAGCATGCTTTCTTCCTAATTTTGTGAACATAGAGTATAAATACAACTAAAATCATGCTTTCTAGCACCTTGTGGTAACATCATAGAACATAATTTTCAACCTAAAACTTACCAAAACATATATGAAACTAGTAAATATACATGCTTTTCTACTCATTTTATGAACATAAAGCATAGTTACACATAAAAACATACTTTCTTCTAAAGCATAACTACACATAAAACATACTTTCTCATCATTTTGTGGCACTAACATGCAAGACTAAACTTACTCATGAACTTGAAGAATCCCTACTTCCTAAGCATTTAGTATAAAAAATGCATCAACATATATATACAACTAGAACCTAAATGGTAACTAACTTGTAGTTACATCTTGGGATCTAGGAGGGAAGAATCAAGAGCCAACATAAATGGCTAACTTATGGACTAGGCAAGATTTCAACCTTTTCAAGAGTGTTTGAGGGAAATAAGGAGATATATAAAAGGCTAATAAGTATATATGTCTGAAAAAAGAGGGGTTTATTTATAGATATATATATATATATATATGTGTGTGTATGTGTGTGTGTGTGTTTGGTGTGGAGAAAATGGGGTGCCAAACTCTTCTATTTATAGTAGTTGGCCAAAACACATTCTTTATTTTATTATGAAAATCTCTTGCAATAAATGATGAAAATGACATTTGGATAAGGATAAGATTTTGGACAAGGATGGCATTTGGATAAGGATATATGTGATATAAAAATGATCTTCTTACATAATATATACATTAATTCAAAAATTTACATATATATATATATATATAGATAGATATATGTTTTTGAAATATATATAAATATATTTATCTATATATATGACTTTATTACAAATAAATTAATAAGTTGTAATTCTTGAAGATACATGTATCTACATATATATATGTATTATAAATTCAATTGTTTATGATAAACATAATTATCATATCACATAATTTACATATAAAATAAGGATCATATAAAACATGCATATAAAATATGAAATATAATTAATCACGCACGTATATCATAAGAAGCAATTTTTAATCAGTATATAGTTTTTAGTCCTATTTTATGAGTAAAAATCGGGATGTCACAGACACAACCCTAAGTTGAGTGGGAGTGAAATTCCTACAAGGAACAAGACTCTATTACTTGGGAATGCCTATAAATAGGGGTCTTCCCAGTAGAAATTAATCAAATCACCATAAGAATTCTAGGGGTTTAAGGGGTCTAGCAAAAGTGGATTGCTCTAGTAGTAATTCATCGAGAAAAAGAAAAGGAATTCCGTTCGTGTATTGTAGAGGGCTTGTAGATCAAGATATTGATTCGATGTTGATTATCGGAGCTTTCGCAAAAAGGAAATTGATCAATACCTTTTAATGTTTTATTTCCAACATATACAATTCTATTTTGACATACTTTAAAATTACGACTTTAAAAATGAAATGGACACCAAACATAGAGGACGAAAAATATAATTTTCTCCCAAAAAAAAAAGTGAGAATTAGTAGTTGAATGTTAAAATAATAATTAGAAGTTGGAAAAGGCAACTTGAAAGGTATTTTCAACTTTTTTAAACAGAAAAAACACTTTTTTGCTTTTAACTACAAAACATCCCCTTACCCTCCGTTGGCTTCTTGAATTTTGATAAGGAAAATAGGAAGGAAAATTTTTTCTTTGCTTCAAATGATAGTACTCTATGTATTCATTTTTGATCATTTTCATTTTCCTTCCACTTTTCCTCAATAAAATCCTTGTTTCAAACATAGCCTTAGTGTTTTTCTTGTGAAAAAATTGGTTTCCTCTGTTTTCATGCTCCTTGGTGTGTGCGCGCGCGCGCTATTTTCTGTTTTAACATAATCCTTTGTCGTCAATTTGCAAAATGATTGGTTTTATTATGCATTCCCAAGAATTATCAGGAAATATACATGGGGTAATTGGCAATTAAAAATGTAAACTGCAATTTCGAAGTCAATTTGTCATTTAGAGATGATTAACTAGGAATTAATTCCTCACAAACCGACAGTTGCAGATTTGCAGTTAGCAACGTCAGCATAGTACCCTTTCCACGGATGATATTTTCTGGTTGGTGTTTAAGGAAGAACACCAAGAATCATACTTTGGGTGACTAATTCCCGGTTAGTCGAAAAATGGCTTGAAATACCATGGTCGTGTGTGTACCCGCGCGCATATGTCCTTGTATAATCTGTATTGCTTTTCTCTTTTTTTGTGTATTTAACTGCAGAAATTCCTATGCGAGAACTACAAGTCGCAACAGACAATTTTAGCGAAAAGAATGCCCTTCCATATGGATTTCATAAGGTCTATAAAGGCCAGTTAGCATATGGTTTTTTAAAAGCGAATGCATAATATTATCAGAAGAAATATGAAATTATTGCGATATATTAATGTTGTTAAATATCTAAAAGGAGTTAGTTGGAGCATTTAAACTAAAACAGTTTTAAAAAAATAGAATACATTATGAAATATTTTTATTTAATAAAATTAAAATTGAACAAGGCTTAAAATATGCTATCAAAAGTTGTATTCTCACTTCATGAATATATTTTTGGGCAAAGTACAGTTTGCCCTTTGTACTATAGAAAACATTATTTACATATCTAAAATTGATTATCCTAAATATTAATGACCCACAAAACAAAAATATATTTTTTTGTGACAAATAATTTTGTCACAATAGATCCATATCATGTTTTAAAATTTAATTCCACATGAGCCACGCACCAAGCTATACCTAGCTCAATAGCAAGATTATTTGATTTTGACTCGAGATAGATTCCCTTAGCCTCCGATACAATAAGGTGGAGTGCTACCAATAGACCCATAACAATTTCCTTGGTTGTTTGGTTGTTTTATTATCCTTATTTTTTTGCTACCTCAATTTATTAATTTTAATTTTATTAATAAATTATTTATGTATTGATTAAATAAATTCAAATAAGTGTAAGCTCTATTAGCTAATTAAAAAATATTTAATGGTATATTATATCAAAATTAATTATAATTATTAATTGAATATCACATAAACAACAAATTTGTAATACTTCATAAAATATTAATTATTATATAAATAACTATATATAATTTATATGATGACTAAAAATTAAATAATTTAATGATTAGTTTTCACATAATATTTTCATTATAGAAATTACAAAAAAACGTCATTTATGTGAACATAATATCAAAATAAGTCTTATTTTACTCTTGAATATTTTTTCACATCCTTATTATACTCATACTTTTAATAATTTGTATAATAGTTATTTCCTTATTATTGAGCCAATTTTTTCACCGTAACTTTTGAAAAATATTTATAATATGTACATACGTGTTGAATGCCGAATATTAACTGTCTGCTATTTAAGTAACTAAGATTATAAGTGATAGATGATCATTATTATGTGTAACTATATATATATATATATATATATTAAATTATGTGAACAAATTTTATTAATTTTACCAATATTTATAGTTTATTAATTATACTAATTTTTGTATTTTTTTTAATTTTTGATTTTTTTAGCCATTATAAAATTACATGGCTAAAAATCAAAATTACAAACAAAATTGTAATGCCAATATTTAGGGTTTCTTTTGATTCATTTAAATGTTTTTAGGATATCATGAAAAATACTCATTTGATATTTTTTGAGGAATTCTTTTGTTACATTGATTCGTTTAATTTTTTTAGGAAATTAGAAAAAAATATTAAGTTGATATTTTTTGAGGAATTGTTTTATAACATCTTGTTGTTAACTTATTGTGGGGAATTTTTTGTGATGAAAATTATATTTCCTCACGTTAGTCATAGTTATTGTGAGGAAACTTAAATTTCTTTTAAAAAATCACAATTTAATGTGACGAAGTTATAATTCGTCACATTATGTATGTTTATGTCAAAAAATCAAATTTCCTCACAAATATCTTGTCACAAAAATGCATTTTTTTTGTAGTGAATATAAAGTAGTTCGAAAATTTATTTTAACCATTTATTTTTACATTAAAATGTACTTAGATATAGTCTTTACTTGAGAAATGAACCTATACAAATGAGAGAGTTATTTGAGTCTTTTTTAAAATATACTGTAATAAGAAAAAAAATTATAAAAAACTATTTACAAAAATATTAATATAAAAATAAGAAGATAAAAATACATCACTACTAGAATTTTTTTGTGACTGATTTTGTGACCGATTTTAGTCTAAATTCATCACAAAAACAGACATGTGACCAATTCTGTGACTAAAAAAATCAATCACAAAAACCATGATCACAATTTTTTGTGACTGAATTTGTGATCGACTGAGTTTGTGACCGATATTTTCGGTCACAAAAAAATAGAGATCGAAATTTCGGTCACAAGAAACCAATTTAATGATCGGCATATTTGGCCACAAAAAAAAACAAATTTAGTGACCAACACTTTGGTCACAATAAATATCAATAGTGACCGAAATTTCGATCACAAGAAATTATATTAGTGATTGAATAATCGGTCGCAAAAGAAGAAATCTCTTATCGAACTATTTTGTGACTGAATTTTCTGTGACAAGTTGCAATGCATAATCAAACAATTTGTGACCGATTTTTCAGTCACAAGTTTGACATATGATTGGCATGTGCTATTTTAATTTTGCAATTCCCCAATTTCCTTTAAAACCTATAATTTAATAAATCAGAACTATCAAAATACATATTAATAACTGCAAATCGTGTCTAAGAAATACCAATACTTACAAAACATCACAAACATGATGCAGATAAACATTATATCTAATTTCGTGCATATCATTAATAAAACCTATCAACAAATTTTCTTCTTGTACAAATCATCATCAACAAAATCAAATCTTGTTATAATTCCGTGTACATATTCATTAAAAACAAATAACAAGATAATAGTCAGACATCACGTATCACAAACTTCACCATCGTCATCATCACATATCAACTCGACGTCGCGCTACTACTTCCACAAACCAACATTTCTCGAAAAGAATTCTATAAAGAACAAACAAATGAATAAATTAATTACGTAAAATGAAAAAAAAACGAATAATACGTAAAAATTGTAAATTACTCATCTCAATTTTTATATCTATTTGATTTTTTACCACCTATTACTTCGTTTTCACGATTTTGGGTCCATTCAATATATCACAGGCCTGGCACAAAGGAATCGGAGTCCTGAAATTGAAACCAAAAATTAGTAATTTATATACTTGAAGAAATCTGGATTCAAGATATCGATCAGTATATGCATCACTACTAGAAAATATGATAATTTGCAACGAAATTTGTGACCGATTCTTGCTGAAAATCGATCGCAAAATGCTTGTGCCACCGCAATTGCAACCGACTTGAGTTGGTGGCAAAAACTCGAGTCGCAAAATTTGATACCAAATTTGCGACCGAGTATCTTTGCGACCGAAATGGACAAGTCGCAAAAGATGTTGACGGAGCGTAGGTGACGATGTTTGCAACCGACTAGGTTGGTCACAATTGGTAAGTTCTTTTACTATTTGCGACCCACTACGTCGGTCGCAGATGTTGTCCCTTAAAAAAAAATACCAAACATTAAATTAAAAATACCAAGATTGTGGTGGTTTCAAACCTAACCCACCCCCAACCGCCCAGCCCAAGCACGCTGGAACTCGACCGCCGGCTAGCCAGCCTAGCTGAAATAAAATCTTTGTTTTTGCGTCCAACAAGAGTAGCACCCGTGACATCAGGGTTGTAAGATGAAGCATTTAACCATTGCACCACTTGAGCTTCTATGTTTATAAGATTGTTGTTTTATAATTAATATATATTCGTTTTATATTTTAAATTTAAATTATTTAAATAAATTTTATTAATTTTACCGATTTTGTAATTTATTAATTTTTAAAATTTATTATCCAATTATTTTTTTAAAATTAAAAATATTTATCTTTGACTTTATCAAAATTAATACCTTAAAAACACTTATTTAAATAATTTCAAATACTAATTTTATTTCCCTATTGAGTAAACTGAATAATAACACTCAATCAATTTAAATATGCAAGTCAAATATTTGAATTTATTTTATTGAAATTAATTATTCGTTCTTCATCAAATTAGTGATTTTTTTCATTAAATATATAAATCAAATATTTGTTTTTAAAACATATGTATAAATGAGCTCTCTCTCTCTCTCTCTCTCTCTCTCTCTCTCTATATATATATATATATATATATATAATCAAACTTACATTAATATCAGTAGGCATCTCAAAGTACAAAGTACGAATTTTATTAATAAATTTAACTATGTATTAGATTTACTAAGTATACTATTGAATAACTGCCTTGGTCTGTCAACATAATGTTGTCTCTTTTTTTTTTTCATATTATCTCTCTCTCCAATTTTTTTTCTATTCCAATTCCAAGTTGTTTCTATTTTTTTTTCATTTTACATTCTCAATATATTCTCTTGCTTTTCTCTAATATCACACTATTTAATATTTTTTTTAGTTCTCATATTCAATTATTTTTCTATTAATCATATAATTTAGTTTTATTTTAAATAAATTACTTTACTTTTCACTTGTGATAAAATTATATAGTAAAAAGTACTCATATATAAAATTCAAAAAATTTATGATGCAATTTATTAAAATATAAATACATAATTAAATAATATATATTTTACTTTGCACACACATCGAAAAACAAATTTTTCAAGGAAAAAAAGACATCATTGAAGTGGGACCTAAATTGATTGGTGGCCAAATTTTTTTTTTTTAAAAATTAAAATGAGACTTTTGCCACGGACAAAATCGGTCGCAAAATAATCAATACCAAAGAACTTTGCGACTGAAAAATTCGGCCGCAAAGACGGTCGTAGAAACGACAATGAATTTTGCAACTGATAACGTCGGTCACAAATCTCACTTACCACTTTTGCGATGAATAAAGTCTGTCGCAAAGTCGGGCCAAAAATATTTTGCGCATCGCTCGAAATTTGTGGCCGAATGGACTGTTTCTGCCACTGATTTAATCGGTCGCAAAATTTTGGTCCAAAATTTGGTTATTTTCACTAAAATCCGTCGCAAATTTGCGACCAATTTTTGCGGTCGCAAATTTTTGTTGCAAATTATAGTTTTTCTAGTAGTGCATAGCATTAATTAATCCAGTTTATTCTCATGACAAATTTCCAACTTCGTTTTAGAATTTGCTATAATACGAGGCTACCAATAGGGACTTTGAGGCGGGTATAGATATGAAAGTTGATGAAATCATAAACCAAGCCTTCACTTTTGATGCTGCTGCTGCTTTTGGACAGAGTATGCTGCTGCTGCTTTTGGACAGCAGGAGGGGGTGTTTATAATATTGCAAAACTGCCAAGGAGGTGGATGTAATTTCAAAAGACAGACGGGTGAATATAATTTCAGAAACCATCCAAGGGGGATCGATATAATTTCAAAACATCGGCAGGGGGCAAATGTAATCAGGGAATTGAAGGAGAAATGTAACGAATCTTGGAATATAATGAAATAGAGCTACTTTGGAGTTCCCTCTAAAATGAGGCATGGAAGGGAGCCACTAAGAAGAAGTTCCGGGAGTTACAAAGGAGGGTTCGAGCTCATATTGGTCATAGGTTGAGAATGGGAGACTGAATAGACTTTCGAAGAGCAGTTTGAACCATGATTCGCTGGAACGGTCTAGGGAACGGAACGGACACGACCGTTCCAATTCCATTGCAATGTCGCGGAACAATCGCGGCCATTTCGCGGATTTCATATTAAAATTATTGACAATTTCTAAAAATTTTATGAAAATATTAAATATATAAAAAATATTTATTAGTTTTTGTATTAAGCAACATTTAGTTTAAATTTGGATTATGAAACATTCATTAACCCTTTTAAAATTAAACTAAAAACTTATTAATAACATTACTTATCGATTTTAATTTATCTATTATTAATCAAGTGAAATATAAAATACATTTTAATATGAAATTAAATAAATATTTACATTAATTAAAATTTTAAATTAATGATGATACGCCTATACATTTAAAATATCTAGAAAATTTATATATTTGAAAGGTATTTTTATATGTCAACATTTAAAATAAAAAATGAAAATAAATAATTAGGTAACATATTTCATTTAATAATTTAAAATTTGATAACCAAAATTTTGAAACGAAACATATAATTAAAATTTCACTGTTCATTTAAACTAATCCACAATTGACAGATAAATTAAAATAATAAGAAAATTAATTCAAAATTATGAAAAGAAAAAAGAAGGGGAAAAAAGGCCAATTACTCTAATTTTGCAAGCCCATTAATCTAATTTTGCATCCACTCTTCACTAAGCACCGTTGCTAGCTCCACCGGCCATCTCCACCATCAATTCTTTCTTCTTCGTCGCCGTCAATCATGCCGATTTCTCGCTGGATCTGTTCCGTATTGGCGTTACGGTCTGAGAAATCGGACCGGAGCGCCGATTTGGCCGAGAAATCGCCGTTCCGGCACCACCCCAAACTCTCGGCCGTTCCCCTCCGTTCCGGCCGATTTCTCGGCGCGACGGCGAACCATGGTTTGAACATCCAACTAAAACTCTAGTACCTTCAGATAAAGGTTAGCACATAAACTCAAATAACTTTTATCAATAAATACACGCAATACAAACAATAACACAAGCACAATATTCAACCCAAAAAAATCATACTTTTACAAATTTGTTCTCTCTAGTGTGGTGTTGTCTTCTTCACCACCTAAAAGTCAATTTAAGTACAAAAAAAAAATGAAAAAATAAAAAAGAATACATTAGTATATTTATATTTTTCCAAAATATATAAAAAGATTCAAAAGAAAAAAACTGACAAGCTTGGGTTGCTTGGGTTGCCGAGTTTTCTGATGGCTTTGTTGGTGGAATGGTGTTGTGGCCGGAGGGGACGCCGGGGGAGAAGTGGTCCGTGCGTGGGGGCATCGCCGCGGCGAGGGGCCTTGGGGGAACAGATCTGAAAATGGGGGAGGGAAAATAGAAGAGGGCGAAACTCACTAGAGCTGGTGCAAGATTATAGGCAATAGAAATGGATTAAAATTCGAAATTGATAAAATTACGAAAATTGAAGGTAACACCATGAATTAAATTCTTTATATGGCAATGTCAGAATGATGTTCTGCCAACCAAGGATTGCTCTTAGTTGAAAAGTGATTAGAGAAAAATGTCAAGTTGTCCCCTAAAATATATTTTTTTGAATTTTATTTCATCAATTATAAATTTTTTAAATTATATCTCATAAATTATCAAATTGCTCAATTTATACTCTTTCCATCAAATTGTTAACGGCAAAGTCATGTGAGTCGTGCGTGGCCTCTAAGGTGGGTACTATAATTCAATCCAAATTGTTAATGATTTAATGGAGAGGACATAAATTGTCAACATTAAAAATATATGAGACATAACATGAAAAATTCATTATTGATGTGACAAAGTTAAAAAAAAATACTATTTTTTGAAACAAACTTAACATTTTTCCCAAAGTAATAACCAAGTGTCATGCCTAATATGTAACAGACCGCAGGACACAATCCAACACATCGTATTGCGATGATTGTTGGTGTTGTGGAGGAGCAAAAATGATTGAAATTTTTCACGAAGATCTTGGACCTCATTGTACGTTGTAATCGTTTTGTAGATAAAATTGTATTTAAATATCTGTCTGCAGTGTATTGATTGTTACAATTTAGTCGTCCATCTAATGATGATTTAGCTTAGCTAGTGTGATCGCAATCAGAGTCTTTATCTCCATTCATGCTTAGTAATGAAATTATTTTATTTTTTCGACAAAAAACCTCTTTAACTAACGAAAACGCAAAATTCTCACTACTTTTATGTTTTTCTCTTGTCCCCTTCTTCCATACAACATTTCAGCTATTTCATTTTTGTGCCAAATTAAGTGTAGGAATATCATTTTTTAAAATTAACTATGAATTATTAGAAAATATTTACTAATTAGCAAATAATAAAAAGGGATAATTACATCCACTACCCATATAAAGTATCGAAATTACAACTGGTCTCCCAAAAATTTTTAATATTATAGGGAGTTACCTTGATTAATTTCATAATTACAAATACCCCCTCCCCTACCCGCTCAACCGGTCCCCGGTAATAATATGATGACGTTCGTAAATTTTTTTATGAAAACTCAAATCTACCATTACCCTAATTTTTATACATTTTCTGCCATGTATACACTTGGTAAATAAACAAATTAATTTATTTTTATGTGTAAATGCAATATAAATATGTATATATATACATACATCATATATATACACACACACACACACATACACAAAAATTACACACACATAGATATATATATACACACACAAATTGCAGCCCACTGCCCACCGCCTACCACCCACCACCCACCGCTGTTGCCAGCTAAACTTACAAAATAAGAAAGAGAGAGAGAGAGAGAGGAGGAAGAGAGAGATCGAGAGGGAGGGCCAGAGAGGGAGGGAGAGAGAGAAGATCGATTGAAGGAGGGAGAGAGAGGGAGAAACGAGGGCGGCGTGGTGGTGGTGGTGGCGGAAGAAGGAGAGGGTGGCAGCGGCGAGGTGGAGGGGGGGTGGGGTGGGGAGGGAGGGTAGTGGCGGTGCAAGAGGGGGTAGAGGGCTAGGGTTTTGTGGGGTTGGGAGGAAGATGAAGCCAAAAAAAAAATTATTGAAAAAAAATAGTGAGAGGGGTAATCTTTTCAATTTATTTTTCTTTTTTTTAATATTAAGAAATAAAAGGTAAAATCGAAAGTTTAGCAAAAGTTGATCGGATAACCGGCAAATAGGGGGGTATTTGTAATTATAAAATTCATCAAGGTAACTTTCTGTACTATTGAAAATTTTTGGAGGACCAGTTGTAGTTTCGATATTTTAGAGGGGTAGTAGATGTAATTATCCCTAAAAAAAACCTATTATGCATGGATTAGTAAATAAATTGTGAGTCATTAATGTTACAAACCATTTTGAATAACTTAATCACTCTACCAAAAACAATCATTAATTAGTTTTCTTGAATATTTAAAAGATGGGATATATCACATTTGTGTCCAAAGTTTATGATTAAAATTATTTTAATCATTCATTATTAAATCGTAATATTTTAGTTTATTAAAATTTAATTACATTTCACTTTAGTTTTTCAATCAATTTTTGAGGGTAAAATTGTCAATTAAGATTTAAATTTTACTATTAACCTTCAAATTTTATAATTTTTAAATTTTAGTTCTTGAAATGTTATTTTTTCAAATCGATTCTTCAAAACTTGCAGGTATAGTGCTATACACTACCATTAGTGTTGTAGTGCAGATAAATGTATATAATATTTTTTGATAAAAAATAGAAAAATCATAAAATCACAACTTACTAAAAAACCTCAAAAGTTCAAGAAAATATAAAATACCACCTTATCACATATTTTTCAAAATTGAAAATTTTATTCCAAAATTTGAATAATTACAAGAGTATATTATTTTAGAAATATTTCCACATAAATAGTTTATAATAGCCATGCAATATTGTTTTCATTTTTTCCCCTTTATTACACTATATGATAAAAATTAATTTTGTTCCCTTTCATAGGAAGTGCATAATGACTACAATACTAGCAAAAGTATATAATGATACACATTAAAACTTTGGTGTATCAGTGTCAAAAATTAATTTTCAAAAGACTAGAATGCAAATATATAAAACTTTGAGGATTAAAGTACAACTTAAACTTCGAATTGACAATTTTATTCCGAAAAAATTGACTAAAGGACTAACGTGAAACGTAATTAAAATTTGAAGGATTAAAATAATTGAAATTTAAAAATTATGGTCTAAAGTGATTCTAAACATAAACTTTAGGGACAAATTGTGTGATTTGCCCTTAAAAGTTTAAGTGTAATTTATTCATGTAAAAGAAAAAGAAAAAGAAAAAGAAAAAAGAAATATAGGGTGTTCTAGAATGAAAAGTTGCCAAAATAAATAAATTTTTTGGATTGAAAACTAATTTGTTGGATGTTTTTAGATAATTGTTTTTTGGGCAATTATCACATGATTTTCTAGTTTTATATAATAGTATAAAGATTATAAATAATGGGCAAAAATAAAATTTTAGGACAATATGTTGCACGTTCTGTAATTTTGGGACACTAATTTATTCCATTTCAATTTTAGGACAGGAATTTGACAATTTTTGATACATTTAGGACAATTTGTATCGTAATTCACAATTTTGCCGGAAATTGACGATTGTCGGTTGAAAAATTCGGAAAGTTAGACACGTAATATGTGACATGTTGCTTATTTGGCATTTCTGTTTGACTTGGCAATCTACATAGGATGAAATTGAAGGGAAATAAAAATTAAATTTATTGTGTATAAATACAATACAAATATATATATATATATATATACATACACACACAATACATATCTACATCTTCTATATATATACACACACACAAACCATCGCTACTGCCGCCACCAGCTGCTGGCTTAACCAGCCGGAGAGAGATGGTCAAGGAGAGAGAGATCGATTGAGAGAGAGAGTAAGCCAGGGGGTGAGAGAGATCGAGAGGGAGGGAGGCAGCGAGAGAGAGAGAGAGAGAGAGAGAAAGAGAGAGAGAGAGAGAGAAATCGAAAAGGAAGGGGTAGAAGGAGAAGAAGGTGCCGATACTGGGGGGATGCGGCATCGGTAATTAAGGATGGGGTGGGGATTAGGGCATTTTGTGAGGGTTGGGGTGCGGGGGCAGTGGCGCTGTGAGGGCTTGGGGGGGGGGGACGGCACTGGGAGGGTGGGTTGGAGGGCGATGACGTTTGATGGGAGGAGTGGATTGTGGGCGGGGCAGGGATGGGGATGGGGGGCTGCATCGCTGGGAGAAGTGGACGGCGAGGCTGGAGGTGGGGGCGGTGATGCTGGGAGGGGGGGTTAGGGGTGGACGGCTGGGCTGGGGGTGGGGGCGGTGAAGAGAGGGAAGGGGTTGGGTGTTTGGGGGAGGGGGAGGGGGTTGAATTGGATTTTTTTTTTGAAAAAAATTCACATTAAAAAGTAAATAAATAAAATTATAATGATAAATCAAAATTTGAAACAATATAAAAAAAATTGCCACCTAAGCTGTATTTGTAAAATTTATTTTACATTAAATCAAAATATTTCCACCTAAACTTGCCAGCAATGCATTAATATGCCACGTATATTTTTCAGGCCATTTAACATGCCACGTGTATTTTTCCGGCCATTAGACACTGTTTGTCCTAAATGTGCAAAAAATTATCAAATTCTTGTCCTAAAAACTAAAATGGAGTAAGTTAGTGTGCCAAAATTACAGACCGTACAACACACTGTCCTAAAATTGTATTTTTGCCTAAATAATATTACCGTGCCAAGAAGTCTATGGATGATATCCCATAATTGGCTGAAGCCAAACTGGCATGAGGAGTGGACTTGATATTGGGCTATCTTCTAAATATTGAAGCTCCGTATTAAAGTTTCAAGTTTTGCTTAGTTTTTTTTTTTGTCAAAGTTTTACTAAAAAAATACATTTTTGGTCCTATATATTTGGTTGTTTTCGAATTTAGTACCGTATTTTGGGTCTATCAAAATTAGGGCTCTAATTTTAAAAATATTTATAAATTGAGGACAACTTGCGGAATCTTGCAAAATTTGATGACTTGGCAACTAATATGGCTGAAAATTGCTGATGTGGCAAAAGAAATGAAAATTTTCCAATTTCCCCTCTAAATATTATATGGATTGACACGTGGCATTTATTTGAGTATTTGTACAATGAGTTGGCATCGTATTTAACAAAAAATTAACATAACAATAAAATAAAAAAATATCATATTAACCAAAATATAATTTGTACTTACTAAACTCCAAATTTATAACATTTATATATATAAAAATATACGTATATATTTTTTTGTTGTCAAACCCCACGCACAGCCCCCCCCCCCCCCAGACAACCCCTCACCAGCAACCCCTTTCAACCCACGCCATGGCCGCCCATCTCCAACCTTCTTTGCAACAAAAACACACACTCCCCAAATACGCGTGCGCGCCCGCGCACACACACATATACGAAGACAACAAAACACATAGAAATAAATCAGATTTGACACCAACACACATATATTGTTTTTTCTTTTCATATTATTTTTGTTTAATTTTTTTTATTATATTATTTTTATTATTGTAGTATTATTATTTTATTATAACTAATTTAATTTTGTGTTAGAAAAGATGCCGAACTCATTGCATGTGTAATCAAATAAATGCCAGGTGTCAATTCATGTAATCAAATGTGGAGGAAAAATTGAAAAATTCCCATTTCTTATGCCACATCATCAATTTCCGACTGAATTAGTTGCCAAATCATCAAATTTTGCCGGATTCCGGCCAGTTGCTTTAAGTATGCAATTTTTTTTGAAATTACGGTAACTTAAAAAAATACAGTATCCAATTCGAAATCGACCAAACATACATGACCAGATATGTATTTTCCTCAAAGTTTCACTTTGTGTAGATGCATAAGGTTTGAGATTCCTATTGTTTAGTGAAAATTTAAACATAAAGGCAGGCTAATGTCTTGTTATCTGTGATTCATACAATAACTTTTCAAAATAATTCTAAAACAATTATATTACAACAAAGTAGTTTATATTCCCATTATGTGGAACTGTATCAATTATAGGCAAACAAAATTTTGTGATGAGTGAAACATTGCCAGATCACCTTGGCCAGGATAATTCATCTGCTGGGATATCAAACACGTCGTCTTCAACTATGTAGGATGCTGAAATGCGATTGAGCTCTTGATGGTATAATTCTTCCATCTTCCATTGCCCCCACCTCTCTGCCAAGCCATAACCATCTTCGAGCATTCTCACGATTTCTGACATCTTGGGACGATTCTCTGGGGCCCATTGTGTGCAGAGTAGAGCTAGTTGTAACAATTGCTCCACCTCTTTGTCCGTGTAATTTCCTTGCAAATCTCTATCAACGATCATTTCCAATTTTTTCTTCAGTGAAAGTCCCTTTACCTGATATTTTAATTACGAATCAACAGAATCAGAACTATCAGAAAATTAATGCTTTGACAAATAAGCAAAATGAAAATACAAAAATGTTCAGAGACTATGGAGAATTAAGCGTTTAATCACTTGAGCATAGACATAGGCCCATAACGAAAGGGCAAGGCTCACCCAATCAAATAGCAACATATCGTCATCATTGGCAAGCTGAACAAGATCGAAAACTCTTCGCCCCGTGATGAGCTCAAGAAGAAATGCACCATAAGCATAAACATCGGTTTTCTCTGTACATCTACCAGTGGTGAGGTACTCGGGAGCTATATGACCCATTGTTCCACGTACAGCTGTGGTAACCTGAGTATCATCGTGGTCCACAAGTTTGGCAAGCTCGAAATTAGCAATAACTGCTTCAAAATCCTCATCCAACAATATATTAACTGCTTTGATGTCTCGATGGATGATTTTCACATCACATTTTTTGTGCAAATAAGCCAGTCCTCTGGCAGATCCAAGTGCTATCCTTTTTCTTACTGGCCAATTAAGTGGAGGTTGTGATGCAGGCCGCTCTGAGGTAATGTTTTCAAGAACTCTCATTAGAAAAGTTATGTTATGTGGTCAAATATGCTACACTAGAACGGGAAAAATAACAAAGTAGTACATTAATAAATTAAATAGAAAGAGTTTATGTGATTATCGAGCTCATTCCTGCAAGATATATATCACCTCTAAAAGTAGAGATATGGAATAGCTGATTAGACAACCTCGTAAGCGTGATGCAACACTTCCATTAACCATGAAAGGATAAACGAGCAACTGTTCCTTTGATGTAATGCAATAGCCGAGCAAGTGAATTACATTAGGGTGTGCAGCCATGTTCATAGTGTCAACTTCTATTTGGAACTGATTCAGCTCTGCATCTCGGCTAGGTTCCCGTTTAAATCTTTTAACCTGCCACTGGAGTGCCATCTGCTAGCCGGCCTTTGTAAACCTTATGAAATACATATCGAAGGACATTCTTTTGGCTAAAATTATCCGTTGCAACTTGTAGTTCCCTTAGAGAAAAGTTCCTACGTTGTTGGGTATGAATTTCTGCATCCTCCTCATCTATACAGAGTTAAATATATATTTATATATATATAGATTAAAAAAAAAAAAGAAAGAAAAGCAATAAAAATTATACACATGGATATACACGCGTGCACGCATGCACGACCATGTTATTTCAAGCAATTTTTTCACTGACCAGGACTGTCACCCAAAGCATGACTCTTGGGCTTCCTCCTTCTATACCAACCAGAAAATAGCTTTCTCGGAAAGGGCACTGTAGCATTAGCGTTGCTAACTGCAATGGTCAGTCAGTTTGAATTAATCATCTCCAATTGACAAAGTGAGTTGGAAATTTGATAGATTACTACCCCACATGCACAATTAATATGAAAATTGACTACAAATTGTTTATGCCAAAGCAAAAAAGAGCACATGGCACACAAACACAATATCATGAAAACAGAGGCACCAAGATTTTATAAGAGAGACAAAATAAAAAGGAGAACCCTAAATATTTCGAGTCATTTCAACCAAAATAAGGAGTCACTCAAAACCTTTTCAAATTCAAGATGAAACAAGGATTTTGGTAAGGAAAAGGAAAAGAAAAATGAAAAAGATCAAAAGTTATTTTTCTTAGCAAAATCAAAGAAACCAAACGTATCTTAAAAATCGATAAATGGTGGTAGAACCTTTAGAGACGGGTGGTTTTGTCTCTGTAACTGCAGGAGGAGGTGCTCGAGATACAGAAAGAGTTCTCCAACTGTCACTGAAAACACGCAGAATTAAAGATTATCAAATTAGCACACATTTTATATTTCATGATAACTGAAATCAACAATAATTGTCCAACGAAGAACTCAACCAAATCAACTCTTTTTCTTTTTTACATTGGTGATAATTTGGTCACTGAAACTATCGTTGAGATAATCATCTTGTGATGATGATGCTATAGTGCTGATGCTGGGGCTTCTTGAGTGGGAAAGAAACATCTCCCGAATTTTCTCTCTCCGGATAACCGCCTCCACCAGCCTCGCCCAATTGTCCCGCGACATATCTCTCCGCTGTCTCTCTCTTCAGCGAAAACTCTCTCTCTCTCTCTCTCTCCAGCGAACTCTGTTTCGGTGATATTACAATAAATTTGCCGAAAGATTGAAACGCGGTCCCTCACATGTCGAAAGTGACTAGGAATGGAGAAGGTAGTAATGAGTTTCCTCGTATTAAAAGTGATGAATCCTTTAATCTTCGCAACTAACTAAACAAAGTAAACATTATCTTCCACGATAAAAGAACAAGACAAAAAAAGGCAAAAGGATATGCGCACGAAATTAACCAAAAGAACGCTTGACGTTACGTTTCAACGGGGCCAAATGCCAAAAAACCCCTTGTATATGTATTTAGTGTACTTTGGTTCCTTTTTTTGCTTTTCTTTTTCCATTTTTCTTTTGTTTCCATTTTTTTTCCTGAGTAAAAATGCATTGCATAAATTAAACAAGACAACCAACACTTTACGTTTGGCATTCTTTTCAAGTTTTGCTTCCATTTTTTGGTTTGCCTTCTTTCTACCTTTTTTTCTCCTCCCACCACCAACACGCGGGAACCAATGACTGTTCATTGTATGTGTATATGGTTTACCTAGTTCTATAAACGTTATATATATATATATATATATACACATTAATTTATTGAAAAATAAATAAATATATATGTATTTAAAGCATATTACTTTATAATGAATGTGCAATATATATACACTATATTACATATAAATATTTTTTACTTATTAAATTATTTAATATATTGTACCCATTGGATGTAGGAAAGGCAAGGTATAAACCGTAGGATCAATTTTTAATCAAATTTATATATTTAGATATATTTTACTTTCTTTCTCTTCCCTCCTTTTACACGTTCTTTTTATTTTCTCTCCCTCTTTTTTATTACTCTCCCCCTCTCCGCTTTCTTTCTTCTTTTATCTCCCAATACTTTTCAATATCATTATTTTAATTCTTTATAATTGTTTTCCTATTTTTTTTAATTTTGAATTATTTTAGTTTTACTTATTACTAATTTTATAAATCTATTAAAAATAATAAAAAAAATTTAGTAAGTCATTAAAGATTTTTTTTTTATTATGTACACACATCGAGTGTGCCAATATTATTGATGTTAATAATTAAATTTAGACTCTTGGATGTCAATAAATTAAATATAGACCATTGTGCATTTCAAATTAAATAAGTCCTTTGATTTTAGATTGAATTGCTAATAATAAGAGGGCATGATTGTCTTTTCATGAGGAGAAATTATATCAAATTCGCACCACAGCGCGTGAAACCCGTGGGGAGTTATGCTGCATATTTTTAAATTCTCAAGGTGTTTTAGTGCTTATTGCTTTTTCATGGTGGGATTTCTTGCATTTAGCACTTATCTCTCAGAAAATTGTGAGATTGAAGGTTGAAGCCATAAAAATGACCGGAACCCGCCCCCCCCCCAAGAACTGTAAGAGAAAGTTGGATGGATTTAAAAAAAATAAAAAGAAATACTTTTTAAGTGGTGCTTTTTTTAGTGTAGGTTTTTTTTTTTTTTAAGCCAATTAATTTCATGTTTGGATATAATAATAAAAAATAGTTTTAACATGTGCTTTTATTTGAAGATTCTTTGAGTAATTTTTAAAAAAAGAAAAAAAAATACTTCTCCTCTAAAAAAACCCCAACCCGATGGACTTCAAAAATTGAAATAGTAGAACTTTAATCAAACTAAAACTTCTATTATTTGAGTGCTTGACAGCATAATATATTTTAATATGGACTTTGTCTTTTTCATGGTACCCCACAATCCAAATAATTCGACTGCAAAAGGTTCAACAACAATTATTCTTAGATTTTTAAAGTAAAATTATTCTTAGATTTTTTTTTTTCTCATTCTATTAATCTCTTCTTTTAACTAGTTCCACAATTTTGTACATGTGAATTTTTATTATTTTTTGTATTTAGATAAAATTTTGAAAGATTATGAACGTAATTTTTGAACCTTGAACTCTAATATTGTTGCTTTTAATTAAGAGATTTTTTATAAGTTTATCTGAAAATTTTACATTCTTTTTTTTTTAATCCCAAATTTGATATATTAGCTATTTAAACTCTTTTCTACTTCAAAAAACATTTTTTGTGCGGGTCCTTTTTATCTCTATTTGCCTCTTTTTATTTTATATGAACTAATTAAAATTTCAATAATTCATAAATTAGGTTGTTACAGTTCAAATAATATGAAATATATCTTGAGATGGAAGACACGTCTCTTAACAATGAGGCGGTCAATTTTGTGATCATAAAGTACTTATTCGAACCAATATGATACCGAATCCGGCCGCGCTCCTTATGTAGGTATGGAATATGAATGTTATAATTATGCTTGTGATTTCTTCAACCTTTGTACAAATAATTTGGAATTCGACATTAGAGTGAAAAACTCGTATAGAAGTAGAATAATAATGAAAATATGAATATTGTATTGCTATTATTTGCAAATATTTTAATTATATATATATTGGTCAAATTTTGCTATATCAAATTAAAGTTGACCTTATTTTATATTCTAGCTTATGGTATTATTATTATTATACAATCGAATTAGCTCCTGGTTTTGTTAACATATACTTTTTGTCATGTTTGAATTTTATGGAGAAAATAGTACAAAGCCTTTTTCATTGAAAAATGAAATTATTAAATGATTTTTAGGTGTCTTTATATATGCTAAGCATAGAATTGCTTTGCTAGCTATCATTTCATGACTATTTTAGTGCTATTATGTGAATATATATATATATATATATATATATTGTATAGTTGAGAGAGAGAAGAGCCGGGGGAGGGAAGGAAAAAAGAAACCATTTATTAAATTAAAGAGAGAACAGAAAAGATAATATAGATTTCCAATAAATAGAGGAAAAAAAACATCTTAGTTAAGAAGTTAGATATAAATAGCTATAGGTAGTCCATCAAAATTTAATTTTTAAATCTATTGACAAGGTAAAAATAAATACATGACAATTACTGATAGGCATACGTCATATAAACTTGTACGGATTGCCCCGAAAAGTTAAACATTACTTCCATGATTGCCCTACAAAATGAGATAAAAAGCAACCATAAAAAGATCGGGCCTAATAACAATAAGAGCCTATTTGAATAGATTTAAAAATATATATTATTTTTTGAGTAATATTTTTTATAATAATTTTTTTTTAAGTCAATCAATTTTGTGTTTAACTGTAGTGATAAAAATGTTTTAAAAATTGCACTATTCTAAGTAGCTTTTACAAAAAGTCCTTTTTTGACTTTTTTGTTTTTCTAACTTTTGCTTTTTAAAAAATCCATTTAAATATAATTTTTTTGCTCTAAAATATTTTTTTCAAAAAAATAAATGCTTCTAGTTTTAAAAAAAATCCATCCAAATAAACTTGAAAAATTGAAATAGGACTTTAAATAAACGGAAACTACTTAAGGTCCCAAACACCTATTAGTTGAGTGCTTGACAACATAATATTTTAGAAAGGACTTTGTCTTTTTTATGGCACTCACAATCAAAATAATTTGACTACAAAAGGTTCAACAACAAAATAAATAGAATGAGGGAATAAATTATTTATAGTAAAATTATTCTTTGGAATAATTACATCTACTATCCCTCGAAAGATTAAAAACTACAATTGATCCCCCAAAACTTTTTAATATTATCCAGACATACCTGGAGGAATTTAAAAATTACACATACCCTCGAGTAGCCGGTTTTCGATTATTTTTTCATGAACTTTTAGTTTTACCTCTAATTTTTAACTTGGGATAATTACATCTTCTATTCCTCAAAAGATTGAAAATTATAATTGGTCCCCCAAAATTTTTTAATAATACCAAGGCATACCCTAAGGAATTTAAAAATTATTAATACCCCCCTGAGCAACCGATTTTCAATTATTTTTTCATGAACTTTCGGCTTTACCCCTAACTTTTAACTTTGAAAAAATTAAAAAAAAAACTGAAAAATAAATGCTTATAGAGACATTTTTACCCCTCTGACTAATAAACTTCTAAGTAGAATGCCCCCACCCCCAAATGAAGAAAAGGATAATATATATGAAAATAATATAAAGTACAAAATATAAATTTAAAATTTGAGATTTCTATTCTTTTTTCCAGCATTTGACTATGTGTAGATGCATAAAGTTTGAGATTTCTATTGTTTAGTGAATATTTCCACATATTAACATAAAGTATGCTAATGTCTTGTTATCTTGGATTCAAACAATAACTTGTCAAAATAATTCTTAAAAAATTATAGCACAACAAAGTAATTTATATTCCTATTATATATATGGAATTGTATCAATTATAGGCAAATAACATTTTGTGAAGAGTGAAACGTTGCAAGGTCACCTTGGCCCGGATAATTCATCCGCTAGCTGAGATATCAAACTTGTCGTCTTCAACTATGTTGGATGCAGAAATGCGATTGGGCTCTTGAAGGTATAATTTTACAGTCTGCCATAGTTCCACCTATTTGATAAGTGATCACCATCTTCAAGCATCATCACGATTTCTGACATCTTGGGACGTTCCTCCGGGGCCGATTGTGTGCAGAGTAGAGCTAGTTGTAAGAATTGCTCCACCTCTTTGTCTGTGTGATTTCCTTGCAAATCTGTATAAATGATCATTTCCAATTTGTTCTCCCGTAAATCTCTCTCTACCTGACATTTTAATTACACATCAACAGAATCATGACAGCAATCAGAAGATTAAATGCTTTGACAAACAAGCAAAATGAAAATACAAAAAATGTTCACAGACTATGGAGAATTAAGCGTTTAGTCAGTTTAGCATAGCCACAACGAAGGGCAAGGCTCACCCAATCAAGTTGCATCACATTATTATCATTGGCAAGCCGAGCAATATTGAAAGCTCTCCGACCTGTGATGAGCTCAAGAAGAAAGACACCATAAGCATAAACATCTGTTTTCTCTGAACATCTACCAGTGAAGAGGTACTCTGGAGCTATATGACCAATTGTTCCACATACAGCTGTGGTAACCTCAGTATCGTTGTGATCCGCAAGTTTGGCCAGTTTGAAATTAGCAATAATTGCTTCAAAGTCATCATTCAACAAAATATTTGCAGCTTTGATGTCTCGATGGATGATTTTCAGGCGACATTCTTCGTGCAAATAAGCTAGTCCCTTGGCAGACCTGACCGCTATCCTTCTTCTTACTGGCCAATTGAGTGGAGGTTGCGAATCAGGTCGCTAATCAGGTCGCTCTGAGGTAATGTTTTCCGGCATGCTCATTAGAAATGTATGATATATGGACAAACATGCTACAATAAAACATGAAAGCTAACAAAGAATAAATCAGAAAAAATAAAGACAGCATTTTACGCTAGTAGATGGAGTTATGGAGTTGATTCTTGTAAGGACTTTTAAATGAGAGTTGAGAAAATATAATAACTGTGTACTTTGAAGATATCACCCTTAAAAATAGAGATCCAGAGTAAATTGCGTCACCTTTTTGTGAAATATATCCACAAATACAAATCATTTTGGGATTAAAAAAAATCTACTTAAGTCATCATGTCAATTTAAAAGAAGAAGAAGAAGAAGAAGAAGAATACTTGATAAGACTACCTCGTAAGCAAGATGCAACACTTCCATTAACCATGAAAGGATAAACGAGCAGCAGTTCTTTGATGTAATGCAATAGCCGAGCAATTGAATTACATAACGATGTGAAGCATTGTTGATAATTTCAACTTCTCTATGGAACCTAAGCAGCAGTTCGCCAGTTTCCTTTTTAAATCTTTTAACTGCCACTAGAGAGCCATCTGCTAACAGGCCTTTGTAAACCTTATCAAATCCATATGGAGAAAGGGCATTATTTTGGCTAAAATTATTTGTTGCAACTTGTAGTTCTGTTAGAGAAATTTTCCTTCCTTGTCTGATATGAATTTCTGCATCCTCCTCATCTATATTTGACACACAGTTAAACACAGAAAAAATAAATAAATAAATAAAACAAAAACAAAAGCAATACAGATTATATGCGCGTGCACACACACACACACACGGCCTTGTTATTTCAAGCCATTTTTCGACTAACCAGGAATGTCAACCAAAGTTTGATTCTCGGGCTTCCTTCTTCTATACCAACCAGAAAATAGCTTCCACGGAAAGAGTACTGTAGCGTTAGTGTCGCTAACTGCAATGGTCAGTTAGTTTGAATTAACCATCTCCAAATGACAAAGTGAGTTGGAAATTTGATAGATTACTACTCCATATACTACTTGAGTTCTTGGAAATGCATAATATGCCCAGTTAATATGAAAATTGACTACAAATTGTTTATGCCAAAAAAGAAAAGAGCACGTCACACAAACACAATATGAAAACAGACACAGCAAAATTTTATAAGCGAAACAGTAAATACTTGGAATCAATTCACCCAAAATAATTGGGAATCACTCAAACCTTTTCAAATTCAAGTTGAATAATTCAGCCCCTAAAATCAACCAAATGGTGGACGAACCTTTAGAAAAGGGTGGGTTTGTCTCTGCAACTGCAGGAGGAGGTGGTCGAGATAAAGAAAGACTTCTGAAACTGCCACTAAAAGTAAAAACACACAGAAATATTATCAAATTAGCATGCATTTTATATTTTATAATAATGATAATTGAAATCAACAGCAATTTTCTTGTCTACTTGGTGATAATTTGGCCACTGAAACTATCATTGATATAATCATCTTGTGATGATGATGCTACAGCGCTGACGATGGGGCTTCTTGAGTAGAAAAGAAACATCTCCCGATTTTTCTCTCTCCGCACCACCGCCTCCACCAGCCTCGCCCAATTGTCCCACGACGAAATATTGAAACGCGCGTTCCCTCACATGTCTAAAGTGACAAGGAATGCTTTAATGGAGCAGGTGGCAATGAGTTTCCTCATATTAAAAGTGAGGAATTCTTTAATTTCTTTAATCCTTGCAGCTAACTAAACAAAGTTGAGGTTTTTTTTTTTTAAATTTAACCCAGGAAAGTATAATGTTTAAATTTTTGACCTATAAAAAAGATACCATAAAAATCTAACCTAATTCGCCATCGTTGATGGTGAGTTTAATAAAATATTAATAAAATTTATAATAGTTTAATATATTTATCGATAATAATAATAATAATAATAATAATAATAAAATAATAAAACTCGCCAACAGTGTTGGCGAGTTTAAGAAAAATTAAACTCGCCATCGGTGATGGCGAGTTTTGGAAAACGGAAAAAAAAATTATTTTTAAGTCGCCAACACTTTTGGTGGCTTCACAAGATTTTTCATTTTTTGTTTCTGATATTGAAGTCGCCAACACTATTAGCGACTTCAATTTCAAAAAAAAAAAAATGAAAAACATTATGTATTGAAAAAAAAAATGCGAATCAATAACTTTCCAATTTCCAAATGAATGAAAAATGATAAAATAAAAAAAAAAAAACAAATAGTTTTTCATAGCGTTTTGAAATGTCAATAATAATTTTCATTTATTTATATAAAATATATATTATTTGATAGTGAAAAACGTAAATATGTTTAAAAGATGCATTTCGTATTATTTAATTTTTTTTATATATTTATTTTTCTTAAATTATATTAACTTGTTTATTTTATATTTTCAAACTATAGTTATATAACTAATATTTTTTATATAATATGTTTACAAGCCAACAAACTCATATCCTACCCAACACAAAAAAACACTGCATAGATTTTTTGATTTGACATGTAAGTGATTTTTGAAAATTTACGGTTGATATTTGATTGACGGGACTAACTGTGGATGAAAAACTTATTTTATGGGACTAAATATAACAAATTTTGTAAAATGAACATGTCCAATAAAATTAAAAATAAAATTAATTCAAAAATAAATTATCAAATGACTCTTCAATTTGCTTTTTATTAATATTAGTTGTTGACTCTTTGACTCGTTCAATTTCCCTTTTGCCTTCTTTCTCATTTTGTCCATCAAGTAGTCAATTGATAAGCACCGCCCTTTTGCCTTTTTCTCGTTCCGTACGTAGGGCAATCATGGAAAAGATGATTTCAAATTTCTTTAGATTGTTGCGAAGATTAGAAAAATAAAAGAATCCCTCACTTTTAATGTGAGAAAAGTCATTCTTGCCTTCTTCATTAATGTACTCCTAGTCACTTTCGAAATGAGTGACCGCGTTTCAATCTTTCTGCAAATTTATTGTAATATCACCGAAACAAAGTTCGCTCAAGAGAGAGAGA
>CM047873.1:21709974-21773803 GCA_026212405.1 Petrea volubilis | reverse complement strand
AATTAATCGAATATATTGTATCTCAATTGATTAAATCAAAACTTTGGATTTAATCCAATTAAGTGTTTCATATACGTTTAGAAGTTTATCCATTCATTTTGTGTGACTCCGTAGGTTCACCAATTCAATAGAAATAGGTTCGCAAACTTATTGCGATATTTTAGATGATAAATTCATCATCGATTGATTAAACTCATTTAATTAATCACTATGAATTAGAACCCATTCTAATTGATAGTGCTCTTCTATCGTGGTCGATGTCGAACAACAAGCCACGACACCTAGTCAATAGGTGAAGTGTAGTGCGTGAACCTGTTTGCTTATGATTACTGTGCAATACATTCCTTCTATTATCCAATCTCAGATTGAGGTTTAGGATATGGATTCATCAGAAATCCTTTTAACCTCAATTCTATAGTGTCTTATTCATAATTAGTCTTTTCGACAATCGATCTAGAAAACTCATTTAAATTATTGTCTCTCTACCGTGGCACGGATTTTCGTAAACTAGTTAAAATATAACACATAAGAGACTTCACTCACTCTAACAAGGTGAGCATAATCGGATTCTTTATAACTTCTCATAAACCTTCATAAATGGAGATTTATACCCAACATAGGCACCATAAGACTCGCCACGGGATCGGTACCTATATCAAAGTATAAATCACATGTACAAGATTACTATGCAGCCTCAGTCTAAGGGACTAATTATTGCACACCATATAGCTGAGAAACAATCCCAATTTGATGTGCAACTAGTGCTCCCATGTAGGTATTTCTCGATGGGATCCTCAGTAAAACTCATTTCTAATAAGCACCTACTTATGCATATGAATGTCTCTACATTCAATGTCTATGAAACAAAACATCCTCCCTTTGAGATATGTTATAAGTACAAGTCTTAATCCAAGTCATGTTTAACGCCGCTGGTATGTGTTAGACTCTTCAACTTGGAGTGATTTAGATCACGCCCTTAGAGACTTATTTCAAGACCTCCATCTCTATTCTAGGCCAAGTACCATAGCCTTATGTGATCTCAGAGCTCAAAACCATATGTGTATAACTTACACATTATGATGAAGGTCTCCAAAAAAATATAAACTTTTATTTCTATATTAATCGAAAAAACTGTTTTGTTACAAAGAGTATTTAAAAGTATCGTCAATCTCATTGGCTTTCCGGGACTGCTCTAACAATCTCCCACTTACCCCAAAGCCAATGCCCCTTTGTTCAAAAGCTTATCTCCAAAGATGTTCTTTAAGAAGCTCATGGTTTTAGAAAATGATTTAGTGGGTCGGCCACAATTTCTGCTAAGCGACCTATCCGCTCAATGTCGCTTAAACCTTTCGATTTCTCAAATCAAATGGCCTCCTCTTATTCTAGACGCTTTAGAATATTTGTGCGTGGATCTTTTGATGAGATCTTGACTTACATAGATGGTCATCTCAAAGACGATGACATGCTTAGCAGTGCTAGGGAACTTTCACATCCAACTATTGGATAAAAGTTTTCCATCCAAGAGACTTTTATTTCAATATTTCATTTAACGTAATGATTTCCACTTCAGCTATCAAGTCTGTCATAGTTTCTGATTTGGAACTTTCCAAATAACCATGTGACTGCTAAAGCAGAGTTCAAATAATAGTTGTCCACATCCGATTTGGAGAAAACACAATCGAAAGATTCCTCTAGTTTCAATTCTCCATTTTATCAATTCAAATTTTGTATCCTTAGTATTTTTCAAGTACTTAGGATAAACTCGATAATGACTGGTGACTATCACCATGGTTTGACTAGAATCAAATAGTTACGCTTAGAGCGCACACTATTCTAGTCAACTGCATAGAGCCTGCATACTAAATTCTTTCCAAGATGGATGTACTAGGTATGCGAGACATCCTATATCTCTCCTTTTTATGGTGCGTGCACTATAATTTAGAGAGTTTTATCTCATGTCTCTTTAGCTGGAATCTCACTTAGATTCCTCTACTAAATCTCATTAGTATCAAAGACTATGCACATCGATTATTCTCCTAGATCTATCTTTATAGACCTTTAAACGAATGACACCTTTTCAAACCCCATTTGGAGAACTGGGCGGACAACTATGATCTAATTGATTTTAGAATATCTATCGCATCTCTATGAGAAAAACATCATCAACTTAGAGCACTAAAAGTAGAATGGTCATTCCACCAGCCTTTAAGTAAATGCTGGGTTAAATATGTTTGGGTGCCTGATTCGGTCCAAGAATGGACCTGGAGTTTACAAACTATTTTGCTTACCTCCCACTGGATATGAAGCCACTTAGGTTGTAACAATTGGATATATTTGTCAATGTTACCATGAGAAGTCAATCTTCATATCCTTTGCCAAATTTGATAATCAAATTATTTAAAATGGCAAAGTTAATCCAATTGATTTTGGGCCTCATGATTGGTGCATATGCCCATGTGGGTATATTTACCAACCAATCTTGTCTTATAGGTCACTACCTCTCCAATTGCTCCAACGTTTGCATTCGTAGATCAATTTGCAATCATATAACTCAACTCTTTGAGAAGGATCTACCGAGTTCTATAACTTGTTTGGAGTCTTTGGAGTCCATTTGGATTTGCATGGCTCACAACCATATCCCTGAGTTTATGTCTAACATAATCTCCTTATTTCAGGCATATTTAGAAATCTTGTGAGATCTCTAAAGAGATGCATTTACAACTCATTGTGACTGTGTTTCTATTGTTTGTGAGATCAAAGCCTTTTTTCTTGAACTCCTTCAAGATTTGTGATCCTGCCATTTTTATTTAGTAGAGAATTACTCATTATAACTCTTTTTCTGAAACAAACACTTTGTTTCAATGGATCACAGAATGATATTTAGATAACTCACAAATTAGTTACTAGATAGATCTTGCGCCCAACATGACTCCCACTAACTACAAAAAGTAAGTGAAACCTTTGAATCTTCAAGTAAGATTATAAAGGCGACCTTTTGTTGTCACATTTGTGTGACATTTGGACATTACCTTGGTGGATACTACTCTTAGTATCCTTACCAATGGGTTCTTAAGGTGTTAACCTTAGAAAGATAAAGGAATAACTGTGAAACTCTTTAAGGAGTGAACCATATTTCTATAGTATGTTCCTTATAGAGCTTATTATAAGAGAATCCAATTCTCTTTAAGATGACCTTGAAATTCATTCTTGCTGAATTCTTTGAACAATTCAAAAATAACCTCAGTCTTTGTGCCTTATTAACTACAAGCACTTTATGACCTAGGTCATTGCTATAAGTAATAAATCTTAGCACTTATTGCACACAACCAACACTTTAGTGAGCTTATAACAATCCATACAAATCATAATCTGATGGATGTTTTGGTATGTTGACTTTTGACTTTAGTCATTTATTCCCTTTGGATAGGATACACAAGTAGTTAATTCCTCTAGATCCATCTAAAGGAAAGATCCTAAGGAAGTCAGCTTGTGCGTTCCATTCATCGGAATTATGTCTAAGTCAAAAATCTTAAGTCAACTGAGGGTTGATCATCTTATTTGTGTTTTGTTTTCTTGTTGAATTTTGGGGACATTATATTGGAGATCAAGTTAGATAAAATCCACTTTGTAATGTTCCATTTGATTACTCAAAGTAATCTAGGAACGTCAAGGGATGTTTATTTAACTTTATCCTTAATATAGTCCTTAGTTACTAAGTGATCTTGTCCTATTAGCTACTGAAGTAACCATTACTTCTTAGCTTTAAGACGTACTCTCCATCACTTAGTGTATGCGTTCTTGTCATCACTCGCAACCCTTTGCACAAATGAGCTCTTAAGATTAATTTCTCACAACTTTCTTGGTTGTCTTATGCAACAATTTGCATAGATATTCACTATAGCCAACAATTATTACCCAAGAGATGCTCGTTAATCATGAGATTAAATCATAGTGATGCCTTCTTGTCATCTATGCAACACATTGCAGTGACAACCGCTATAGTAGGTATCTAATACCCAAGAAGTTATATTTATCAAAAGATTAACTTCAACAAGTATTTCTTTTGGAGAGAAGTGCAAGATTCTTCTTGCAATTCCGTTATACAATTTCTATACTTCTTACAATAGAAAACATATCCTGTGCTCAACGGGCCTACTCTTGACTATTCATTGGTCTAATAGTTTCTTGCCTTTATAGGAACCTTTCCCATTTAGTTCTAAGACTTCAGAAGTCATAGAGGCAATCATTAGAACAAATTAGTCATTTTTAGAAAGTTTCAAGACATTCTTGAAATCTTCTTTTTTTTTTTCTATGAGCACGATTGGAACCAATCTATTCTAATTTCGAGGTAAGATTATGAGCGGATCAAAATATTTGCAAAGTAAAAACACTTGCAAATTCAAGCAGAAAAATAAGCATTTATTCAATTAATACTATTGTAAATATGATATGGTCTTTTATCATAAGTTGCCTCCCACTATTTTATCAAAATCCTACGACCCTCACATAAGAATTCGAAGAAAATACATTTTCTTTAGGGGATATCAAGATCCCAAAGCGTTGCAGTTGGACCCACGACTCGTGAGACATCCAATCACAACCTTCAGGTAGGCAACAACCTTGCCAATTGCATGTGAGTGCAACTCTCGATTTATTTTGCCTCGTTTTTCACATGGACCCACTCCGTGAGACATCCATGCTAATAGACGTTAAGTCGAACCCATCAATTCAAGTTCTCAATACCTTAATTATAGTCGTGCCACGACTCGTGAGACCATGCCATAACCAAGACAGCAAAAAACACGTATCTCTATAATTAGATATCAATCTCAGCTTTTCACAGTTACTGCATTCCATGACTCATGAGACAATGCAATAACTGAGATAGCAATCACAAGTTGAAACCTATTGATGGAAGGCATGGACCATTGAATGCCCTTTCAATGTTTGCCCATTTTGACTTAATATTAAATTCGAACTTGAACTATTCAAGTAAGGGTAATTTACTCAGGTATATTTGCAAGACCTCATCAAATTCACATTTATTATCTTAGCTAGGTTATCTATCCTATGCATGCATCACCATACATCATAAATAGATAACATAAAGCATAATAAATAAAAACCTAGCATGCTCCTAGTCTTGGATGATCAAGGGCCATTTCCTGAGCAGTCCATGAGAGCCAATCATAGACCTAAGGTCAATCTAGGGTGTGCAATCAAGCAAGAACAAAAATAAATCTCTATCTATTACATTGAATGTATCCCTTACATTCATGGGCCTTGAACGCTTCTTGTTTCTCGCCTTCTTGGAAAAATCCATCGCTTATAAACTATCCTTACCTCCTAAGTAGCTTACTCTCATTACATCTTTAAAGAAGAATCCTTGAACAAATTCAAGGGGAGTACATTTGAGGGGGAAGAAGAATTTTACATCAAGAATGAAAGAGAGAGAAGTAAGAGACGCTCAGGCCTTGTTAAAACCAATCACATCACAAATAAATTAACCACAACTAAAAGGTCTAGGCTCGTTTGATCATCCCATTCATCATATGAACAAAAATAAAAGCAAAAATTTAAATTTACCCATAATTTAAAGATTCACATATTTATCTAATAAATACAAATCTTGAATTCTCTAATTCAAGATTCCATATAAATTTTAATTTTTAAATCAATTGAAATCTAATTTCAGTTTAATTCAAAATTAAAATCAATTCTACTATTGGATTCTCTAATCCAAAAATAATTTGGATTAATTGATTTAAAATTTAATTAGAATTCACAATCCTAACATTAATTTAAATCTTTAATCTTTATACAATTGAAATTCTTTAATTCCAATTAGGATGCCTAAATCCAATTCCAATTAGAATTCTCAATCCTAATTTGATTTGGATTTTTATAATCCTTATTAAATTTGGATTCTCTATTCCCAATTGAAAGTGGACTTCAAATTCAAGTTTGATTAGGATTCTCAATCCCAATCTAATTTGAATTTACATATCCAACTTCAACTAGAACTGTCTAATCCTAATCTAGGTTGGAATTCACTAATTCCATTTGAATTTGAATTTTCTTATTCAAATTTAAATCAAAATTCAAGATTCCTAATTTAATTCGAATCCTCATTTCCAAATTCTAAGACAATCGCGTGCAAACTTTCAATTGAATTTAAAGTTGGACCAAAAATTAAAATTTCAAAGAAAAACAGTTTTTTTTAATTTTAATTTGAGTTTCATCTTCAAGAACGATTAAACAATTTAATCAAAAACAAAACAAATGAGAAATCCAATATTTTCTTTTTTTTTTTCAATTTTGTTTTCTTTCGTTTTTATTTTATTTTATTTAATCACAATTAAATACAATAAGAACGAAAACACGAAAAACTATTTTTAATAGAAATTGAAACTCGATCCAACATATTCAAAATGAAAGCGATGAAACAATTTAATCCTAAACATGCAATTTCTATGAATGAATCTCCATTCAATTCAAGTATTCAAGCAATAAACATGTTTGTATTGCATAATTGGCTCTGATACCACTATTAGTTTTGCATAGGCCCCGGGATGCTAACGCAACGGAAATATTAAAAATTCATCACATAACGATTATGTAAAAACACATCCCGTTGTTATTGCGACGCGGATCTTATGCAAACAACAAACATGTTTAATAAAGTTCAAACGAAACTTACCTATGAGCCTTCCATTTGATGTGGGGAATTGTCGTATTCAAATACGAATCATTCTTTGAGTTTCCAACTTGATCGTATCTACGAACCCGAACATATCCACGCATATAGGAGTCCAAGTGTTTTCCCTCTAAAGATAGTCCACACGAACAGATCTCCCCAGGTTCTCAGTTCTATGTTGGAATCGAACCAAAAACCGTAATGGCGTATATGAAACTGTATCTATTCTGACTTTTAGAATAATTTCTAAACCTTTTACGAATAAATTGAGAAGAGCGGATTTATTTCCAAGTAATTCTTGATCCTATGATCACTGATGGATCAAGAATCAAGAACTCATTGACCGATCAAGGGGCGAACCAAACCATGGCTTTGATAAGCATAAGAAACGTAAAATCTGCCACTGTATAAAAACCCGACAAATAAAAGCCTGAACTAGTATATCATATTGAAAACCAACAATTGATATTCATTGACTACTGTTCACAATCTTGAACAAATAATAGAATTATGGATTCATGAAGTGTAGTGGACGGTTGACAAAATTCAAGAATTGGATATCTTATAAATTTTGTCCAAGAACTATCCATCATGATTCCGTCATCTCACTCCTTTGTTGCGTATATACCTCTTTCTTTTATATTAGCCGGCCACATATATATAGTGTTGAGATAGTTTTGTGTTCAAGCATGTCTCCAACTTTTGAAGATAAGTCCCACTTGATTTCTACTTTGATTCCATAAGAATCTCTAATCTTATATTAATCATAAATCAACTAAATTTCTATTTAATTGATTTAATCAAATAATTCTTAATTAATTGATTTTTCATCAATTTTATTAAATTGATTTTATCCACCAAATTAATTAATGGGCTTGGGCCGTAAGGTCCAATTAAATTAATCCTTTAACTTTATTCAATTAAATCAACTATTTAATTTAATTGAGCCCATAAATTAACTTAATATATTGTATTGATTAATTAATATCTGAGTAGTTAATGGATTGGGCTCTCAAGCCCAATTAAATTAATATTTTAATTTAATTTAATTAAATCAACTTATTGATTCAATTAAATCCATCAATCAATTAATTAACTTAATCAATCGAATATATTGTATCTCAATCGATTAAATTAACACTTTGATTTAATCCAATTAAGTGTTTCATATATGTTTAGGAGTTTATCCATTCATTTGTGTGTGACCCCTTAGGTTCACCAATCGATTAGAAATGGGTTCGCAACTTATTGCGATATTTTAGATGATAAATTCATTAATCGATTGATTAAACTAATTTAATTAATCATTTATGAATTAGAACCCATTCTAATTGATAGTATCCATCTATCGTGGTCGATCTCCAACAACAAGCCCACGACGCCTAGTCAATAGGTGAAGTGTGGTGCGTGAACCTGTCTACTTATGATTACCGTGCAAATATATTTCTTCCATTATCCAATCTCCCAATTGAGGTTTAGGATATGGATTCATCAAAAATCCTTTTAACTTCAATTCTATGGCTCTTATTTATAATTAGTCTTTTCGACAATCTATCTAGAAAACTCATTTCTAATCATTGTGTCTATCGTGGCCATGAATTTCCGCAGACTAGTTAAAATAGAACAAATAGGAGATTCACTCACTCTACAAGATGAGCAAATGGATTCGTTATTGACTCTCACAAACCTTCATACATGGGAGATCTATACTCAACATAGGCACCATAAGACCCACCACGGGATCGGTACCTATATCAAAGTATAAATTCACTTGTACAAGATTACTATGCAGCCTCAAGTCTAAGGACTAATTATTGCACACCATAAGCAGAGAAACAATCCCAATTTGATATGCAACTAGTGCTCCCATTTAAGTGTTTCTTGATGGGATCCTTAGTAAATTCATTCTCTAACGAGCACCTACTTATGCATATGAATGTCTCTACATTCAATGTCTATGAAACAAGTCTTAATCCGGGTTATGTTAATGCCCCTGGTATTTGTTAGACTCTTCGACTTGGAGTGATTTACATCATGCCTTAGAGACTTATTTCAAGACCTTCATCTCTATTCTAGGCCAAATCCCATAGCCTTATATAATCGAGGAGTTTCAACCATATGTGTATAACTTACACATTATGATAAAGATCTCCAAAAATATATAAACTTTTATTTCTATTATTAATCGAAAAGATTGTTTATTACAAAGAGTATTTAAAAGCATCGCCAATCTCATTGGCTTGCCGGACACTACTCTAACAATAATAATCAATGAGTTTAACGTGACAATGCATATAAACCATTCATTAAAAGAAAGAAAAAAAAAAGTCATCACAATCTTTCTCTTCTCCAAATTCTTCACATTTGAGACCACGTCAAGCTAAGTAAACAATCTCAAGATATCGCATTAAGTTCCTCAATGGTCACATTAGTGAATGATTACCAAGCAAGGACAGAGCCAGACGAGGATTGGAGAGTACGATTGCCTCCTTCAAGTTTATATTAGACCAAAATTTATATTCAATTTTTTTTTAAAAAAAATTAAGTTCTGTGCCAACAAAATCACAAAAATGCCTTTATTATTTTATTGAAATTTGATCTCGCTCCCAAACAAAAATTTCAAGCTCTGCCATATCATGATCGGCAAGTGCTCAAAAACCGCGATATAGACTTGGATGTGATGATGGACTATCTAACTTAAATGTTGAATATATTTTAGTAGTAATGGTATTTAAATCTACAAAACGGGTAAACATTTATGTTATTCTATGTTCAATTTGATTGTATTGAATACGTGATAATGTCTTATATAACATGCAATGATCTCCCCGAATTATTTCAGTTTTAGTTATCTAACTAAGTTGTATTCGATATTGACTGGCGAATTAGATAGAATTATCATGAGAAATTTGAGTTCATCACAAGATAACCAGTTAAGTATGAAACAAAAGTTAGTTGCACAATTAATATTGAAAATAATTAAGAAATGTGAGATGCAAAATGAGGCATTCATGTAATTGTATCCAATAGAATTAGATTTTCCTCTACATAGATATCGTAATCTACTTCCTCAACAAGTATCAAAACCACTCGAGGGAAGCCTATTTGCACTAGACGTCTAAGGTTTAGTTCTTTTTTACATATAAAATTGAAAATCGCTAGTTAATGATTTAATTAATACAAATTTGATGAATAAGAGTATTCCATTAACTATTTGTGGGGAAATTTTTTAACGAAACTTTGTCCACGCGTAATTAAATAATTAATCATATACTTAGTTAGAGATACATGTTCAACAAAATATTATTTTTAGTACCATAAGTTAGTCTTTTCTCGATTTAGGTCCTATTCACTACATTTGTGCCACATTGAGTCCTATCAAATACTACCTTACTGCTTAAAAATAGTACAAAGTTCAAAAGGATTTGTTTTAAACTATTGCAAACACCTCCAAGTCCTTTCATGATCTATAAAATCTAAAATTTTTAGTCAAGAGAAAAAAAAAAATGGATCTTTTAAATCTAAAACTGAAATATATACCTATGGAAACCAATGAAGGCGGCAAATAATACAAGGCTAATGTAAATCATGAAGAGATTAATATCCTTCATTAGCCTAATAAATAAATTAATTAAAAAATATAATGTTGCCTAATCAAATGAATGCACGAACTTACAGCAGAATTTTCATTGTAATTTTCAGTAGATGAGAAATCACAATCTCAAAATATGGAGTCTATAATACATCAGCAAAAATGAGTCTGTGTACTATATATTCTATACCTTCTGCGAAAAAGCTCAATCTTTTGATGCCAAAAAAGATTTTCAAGACTAAAATGTAAGAGATCATACATCAAAAAGAGACTCACCCAATACACGAGACGTACTTCATTTAGAGATGTACTCAAAAAGATATAATGATGGTATAAAGTGAAATTATTTCACGAATATTGGTGGAATAATAAAATTGATTGGTGAATTTTGTCGTGTTCGAGAAAATGCATTTCTTAGCGGTCGAATTGATTAATATGGTTGCAAAAAAAGGAAAAATTAATTTTTCAGACGTCTATATTGATGTTTGCTAAAATATCATTAATCTCAAGGGATTGATTGTAATTTTGAAATCAAGAACTAATCTATAATCACGTTATATCTCAAAGGTTATAGATAAGAATTGTTTGTAATTTTAAAATCAAAAGCTAAACTGTAATCAAAAATCAAAATACATCTGAAGAACTGTAAATGTAATTTGCTCGTTTAACTTTGAAAGACAGAGAACCCAAAGGACTGCAGAGAATTATCTAATTCTATAAGCAAATTTCGATTGATTCGATTCATTATGTGATAGTCCACATGGCCTTTGGTCCCCATGTCTAGATAGGGGATTGGTAATGTTATTCAGTTGGACAATGATAATACCATATTCTTGCCCTACATCAAAAGAAATTTAGGAACTTGATAAGTTTATAACTTATAATCACTCCCTCATACCTTGTGAGGTGTCTTTTCATCAAATAACAAAATCCTACCGTTTCAAGGTGCGGGATAATACTTTATAGGATTGGGCCTCCCTGTTCGATGAAGGATTTGGATATCATCAAATGGCGCCGTCTGTGAGAACGATGGCCTTGTGCCACTTCTCAAGTCCCTCGACTGGGGGACTTAAGATGATACCATATTCTTGTTCCACATCGAAAGAAATCTAGGAACTTGACAAACTTTTAAATTACAATCCCTTTCTCACACCTAGTCAGACGTCTTTTCATTAAAGGACAAAACTGCACTGTTTCAAAGTACGAAACAATACTTTAATGGTCAGGCATATATGTTCGGCGATAGATTTGGATATCATCAAACAATATGCAATTGTTATTATTAATTATTGAATTTAAATAAAATAATATTAAAAACATTTAAAAATAAAATTATTATATTATTATATTTAATTTAATAATTCAAAATATTGATTGATATTATTTAAATTGCATAGCACCTAATTAGCCGTTTGTCATGGTGCCGATCCGAAGACTCTTTCCACATACACCAAAATAATTAAAGTTTCGACAGTGGGGCAGCCCTCATTGACTGAACAGTAGGTCAAGTCCGAGACTGTTTGAGATATTTCTTTTTCTGATCAGTTCTGTTCGAGATATTTCAAAAGTATTGTTTTATTTTTACAATAATATCTTTTTCACAAAACAAATCTTTCCACTAAAATAATGTGCACACCCAGAACACACTTTTAAACCAACAATGAAAATTCCCTCAAAACGAAGGAAAGAAAAAAAAAAAAAAAGCAATAATGAAGGAGAAGAAAATTTGTATTAGCCACTTTGCCTTCTTTCACTAAATTATGTTAAAATCTTCGCATTCAGCTGCGAAAATATTAAACACTTAAATTGACGTGGCGTTATTTCGATCGGGAATCCGATCCCTGACTCCGAGCGGCCAAACTGATAATTCCCCCTCGAACTTGCGATCGAAATCGCTCTCGTCTCAGTCGACCCAGTGGCTGTTGCATACCACCGGGATCGCCCGTCGGCTTTTGTGGCCGACTAGGTTATCGACCAGGACCATACCGGGTCCAACGGCTCCCTGCTGGCATTTAATGCCCTGTCAGTCCGGGTATGGGGCAGCCACCTAATCCCATACCTCATTAATGGGGCGCCAGCTATAGCCTACGGACCCTACCCCTTGGTCTACCAGTCGCCCACGACGGCCCTCAACAACCCGCATGGCCTGCGGTGCCCACGGGACCCGGTCTACCTGGACATGGTATAAATACCCCCTCATTTATGGTAAGACGGATTTATTATGACACCTTGTACCCTTACTCTGCTCAAATATTTACATAACCGATCTGCTGACTTAGGCATCGGAGGGTCTTAGCTGAGAACCCTCTCAGCTAGCTCACGTCGCCATTCCCTTTTTGCAGGCCATCTTTTCCCTCGAACAACAGCATACACCGAGCCGACCAGAGAACTCGACCGGAGTCGACCAGAACCAAATTCGACCCGCATCATTTGGCGCCGTCTGTGGGAAGACAAAAAACCACTGCAACAAGGGTAGAAGAGATGGTGACAACCAGAAGAAACCCCTCCGGAGCCCGGAGTACGCCAGCCGTAGGTGAGGATCAACACTCGGTCCATGATATTCCCCCACCTCCACCACCGGTGGTCAACCTTCCCGCAGCCCAAGCGGACTTGGCGGGCTCCTCCCGGGCGCAGGCGAATGCCCCGCTCACGGCCGCCAATACCGACCACAGGAGCCGGGCACGGTTTCCACCGGCGGGGACGACCGCACATGCTCCCGACACGGAGGAAATGATAACCATCCCCCTCGAGAGTTTGAGGGACTTTATCGGCCAATGCAACCTACAAGCTTTTGAGAGGCTCAAGGAGAGCGTCGGTCGAGCCAACCTTGGGTCCAACAGAGCAGCGTTGCCTACCGACCGGATGGTCCTGTCCCGTCAGACTTCAGGTCGGGAAGCAAGTTTCCGATCATCCCGGGAAGAAGAAGAAGACGCCGAGTCAAGCCGCCACGATCGGGTTCCCCGTCGCCAGTACCCGGATTTGGGCGCCCTTACAGGGCCCCCGCCCTGGGGAATTCGAGGGCTGACCCTGCCCTCGGGGAGCTCGAGCAGATGAGGAGCCAATTCTACCACCTTACTCAGAAGGTCGCCGATCTCGAACGCCCGGAAGGTAGGGCGGAACCGTTCGACGGGCAGGGATCCTCCTCCGATCGGTATCATGGTCGGAGACAAAGGGCCTTTGCCCACCACATAAGAGAAGAAAAGATTGGTCTCCATGACCGAGTCCCGATCAATCTCCCCCACTATGACGGGAGTTCCGACCCTGATGACCACTTGTTGCAGTTTGAAAACGCCATTGACGTGTACCGTTTATCGAATGGAATGATGGCCAAATTCTTCGCCACCACTCTCTTCGGGGTGGCTCGACAATGGTTCGCTCGGCTCGAGCCCGAGTCGATCCACTCCTTCGAGGAGCTGGCCGACCGCTTCTTACACCACTTCACTGCCAAAAAAGACACCAAGCTCTCCCACACCCACCTTCACGGTGTCCGACAGCAGGAAGGGGAGTCCCTCCGGGACTTCATGACCCGCTTTAACAATGAGGTCTTGCGGGTCGATGACCCCCGGATCGATTTTGTCAACTTTGCCCTCTACATAGCCCTCCGACACGAAGACTGCGCCAAAGCAATCGTCCTCAAGCCGCCTCGTTCGATGAGGGAGCTCCAAACACTGACTTCCAGTTTCATGATCTCCGAGGAAATGCATCATATCAAGCACGGGGATAAGAAGGAGAAAGACCAGAAGGAGAAAAAGGAAAAAGGGGGCAACAAGAAGGACAAAGACCAGCGGGAAAAGAAAGACTCTCCGGTCAAACGATACTCTGATCTCACCCCCCTGAACTCTACCCGAGGCCACATCTTTTCCGTGGCAGATCAGAAGCTGTTCAAAAAACCGAACAGGATAGCCGAGGGGAAAGGGGCAAGAAAATCGGGAAAGTATTGCGCTTTCCACAAGCAATATGGGCATGTCACGGACGACTGCTATGCCTTGCAGAACGAGATCGAGCGGCTCGTTCGAAAGGGCCTTCTCAAGGAGTTCGTGGCAGCCCACATGGAAGCACCAACCCAACGGGAGAGGTCCCGATCCCCACGGTCCCCTCCAGCAAGCCACAAAGGATCCCCATCCCGTAGAAGTGGCAAGGAGCCGGTCGACAACAACCTCCCGACCAGAGGGTTCATCAACACCATCGCCGGCGGGCCGAACGGCGGCGACTCCCGATCAAGCCGGAAGCGCATAATGAGGAAGTTGGAGCAAGGAAAATCGAGCCCACAGGTTCCTGATCGAGCCTACCATGTCAACCACATCGAATCCAGCACTATTGTGTTTAGCGATAGGGATATTGATGTAAGCCGACCATCGGGGGAGGGTGAGTCACCCGATGTCCCGATGGTCGTTACTACTGACGTGTCAAATTTTGCTGTGGCACGCACTTTAGTTGATAATGGAAGTTCCGCCAACATTCTTTTCTACTCCACTTTGCAAAAAATGAACTTAGGAAAAATAGACATGCAGCAGGTTCACACTCCCCTGGTCGGATTTGGGGGCTCGGAAATAGTTCCGATCGGCATAGTTCGGATGCCGACCTCATTGGGCGAAGCACCCCGAAGGCAGACTGTCCTCGTAGACTACCTCGTCGTCGACGCACCGTTCGCATATAACTTGATATTGGGAAGGCCGGCACTTAATCAATTTCGAGCGGTAGTGTCGACCTACCATCTCAAAATCAAGTTCCCGACCCCAGCGGGGGTCGGGGAAGTCAAATGCAACGTGCGAGACGCTTGGAGGTGCTACTCGGTTTCACTGGAGAAAGAAAAGAAATATGCACAATCTTCTCCGTCGATTTCACCATCGATCCACATCGACCTTGATCCCTCTGAAGGATCCTCTTCGTGAAAGCGGAAAAACGAGGAGTCCAGGATCGAGCCGATCGGGGACCCAAAAGTTATCAAGCTGGTTCCCGACAACCCCGAGAAAGTGACCCGGATCGGCTCGCACTTGGGAGAGGCAAGGGAGGTGATGTTGATCGATTTTTTGAGAGAAAACGTTGATGTTTTCGCGTGGAGTCCCTCGGATTTTCCAGGGATCGACCCTGAGGTGATTGTACATCGCTTGAACGTCGATCCGACCGCCAAACCGGTCCAACAAAAGAAGAGGACCTTCGGAGAAGAACGGAACAAGATAATCGCGGAGGAAGTCGACAAGCTCCTTGAAGCAGGATACATCGTCGAAATTCAGTATCCGGAATGGCTGTGCAACGTGGTCGTGGTTCCCAAGTCGCTCGGAAAATGGCGTATGTGCAACGACTTCACCGACCTAAATAAGGCCTGTCCAAAAGATCCCTATCCGCTGCCCCGCATCGACTTGCTGGTCGATTCGACCGCCGGGTGCAAGATGCTGAGCATAATGGACGCCTTCCAAGGGTACAATCAAATTTATATGGCGCCCGAAGATAGGTCGAAAACCTCATTCGTGGTCGAGAAGGGGGTGTATTGCTTCATGGTCATGCCGTTCGGCCTAAAGAACGCTGGGGCGACTTATCAAAGGCTCGTGAACAAAATGTTCAAGGAGCTGATCGGCTCGACCATGGAGGTCTACGTGGACGACATGATCGTCAAAAGCAACAAAGAAGTCGACCACCTCCACCACCTGAAGGACACTTTCGCCGTGCTCCGACAATACGGCATGAAGTTAAACCCGTCGAAATGTACCTTTGGGGTCCCTGGGGGAAAATTTCTGGGATACATGGTCAGTCAGCGAGGGATCGAGGCGAACCTCGCCAAGATCGAGGCCATCCAGGAGATCGCGATGCCCCAGACCGTCCAGGATGTGCAACGCCTCTGCAGTCGCATTATTGCGTTGAACCGGTTCATATCCAGGTCGGCCGATCGAAACCTTCCCTTCTTCAAGACACTCCGAGGGGCGACTAGCCGACCGATCGGGAAAACACAGAAACCGATCGAGGAAAGGCCGGTCGACACAAAGGGTAAGGAGATGAAGAAGCAAGACTTTAAATGGCCCAAAGAATGCGAGCGGGCCCTTGTTGAGTTGAAGGCCTACCTGTCCTCTTCTCTACTGCTCGCGAAACTGATTGATGGCGAGCCCTTGTACCTTTACATGGCTGTGTCCGGCGAAGCCATCAGCTCGGTTATAGTGACCATCATGGACAGGGTTCACCTGCCGGTGTACTATGTGAGCAAAATTCTCCAAGGCGCAGAAAAGAATTACCTGGAGATCGAAAAATTCGCGCTCACTCTTGTCATCACGGCTCGCAAATTGCGGCACTATTTCCAGTCGCATTCCATTGTAGTTCTGACGAACCAACCGCTGAAACAAGTCTTAGCCAAGCCGAATGTCTCGGGGAGGTTAACGAAGTGGGCCATCGAATTAGGAGAGTTCGACATCTCCTTCCAGCCTCGCACGGCCATCCAGGCTCAGGTTTTGGCCGACTTCCTGCTCGAAAGGGTAGGGGCTCCGGTCGAGTCCGAGGAGCCAACGGACCCGTGGGTAATGCACACGGACGGCTCTTCGACCTCCCAGGGGGGGGGAGCCGGCGTATATTTGAGAAGCCCTGATGGCCTGGAGCTCGAGTTCGCCATACGATTGGACTTCAACGTGACCAACAACGAGACGGAGTATGAAGCATTGATCGCAGGAATGAAGATCGCCGTCGACCAGGGAATCGATCGTCTACAAGCACTGGTCGACTCCCAGCTGGTCGCTAGCCAGGTGTCGGGGGCATACGACGCCCGAGAAGTGTCTATGGTTAAATACTTGGAAAGGGTGATGGCGTTAAAAAACTGTTTCACCCTGACTCCGAGCGGCCAAACTGATAATTCCCCCTCGAACTTGCGATCAAAATCGCTCTCATCTCAGTCGACCCATTGGCTGTTGCATACCACCGGGATCGCCCGTCGGCTTTTGTGGTCGACTAGGTTATCGACCAGGACCATACCGGGTCCAACGGCTCCCTGCTGGCATTTAATGCCCCGTCAGTCCGGGTATGGGGCAGCCACCTAATCCCATACCTCATTAATGGGGCGCCAGCTATAGCCTACGGACCCTACCCCTTGGTCTACCAGTCGCCCACGTCGGCCCTCAACAACCCGCATGGCCTGCGAGGCCCACGGGACCCGGTCTACCTGGATATGGTATAAATACCCCCTCATTTATGGTAAGACGGATTTATTATGACACCTTGTACCCTTACTCTGCTCAAATATTTACATAACCGATCCGCTGACTTAGGCATCAGAGGGTCTTAGCCGAGACCCCTCTCGGCTAGCTCACGTCGCCATTCCTTTTTTGCAGGCCATCTTTCCCCTCGAACAACAGCATACACCGAGCCGACCAGAGAACTCGACCGGAGTCGACCAGAACCAAATTCGACCCGCATCATAAATAATTAATATCAAGTGAATTATAGTTACCACTATTGAGGTATGATTAAATTACAAAAAATACTACCACACATAGAAAACCCTCATTAATCCCTTAACGTTATGTGCCTCTAACAATTTGTTAGTTTGACTAACGACAATCATTAGTCAATCTATATGAACTTTTGAAAATACCCTCACGGTATTTTTTTTTATTATGTATTATAATTTGAGGTACTGCATTATAATTTGTTCAAACTACAAGGGGTTAAATGTAACATCCATATTATTTTTTTCAAACTTGTCAATTGAAACCGTTGGTGGATGACGTGTATATTTACCAAAATATTAATTTTTAACTTGTGCATTGAAGTAATGTGAGATTTTACTTATATAATGCATAATCTGTTGATAAATATGCTATTTACTAACCATACAACACTCAAACTTCAGCAATAATAAAAAATCATATGAACACCTTAAAAACACACAATAAATGAACACTAAAAGTATTATTATACCATAAAATTTAGTATTTACTTATAAAAACATACAACATACGCTGTTTAAAATGATTATCAAAGAAGTTTGGGGGATACTGATAATTTCATTATACCTTAAGTGTGGTAACTGTAATTTTTTCTAATTTGAGTAAGGAAAAAAATGACCTTTTCTCAATTCCTTTGTATTATGTTTGGAATAAGGATTTTGATGGGAAAAAATAAAAAGAAAATGAAAAGGATAAAAAATAAAATCATAAAGTACTATCATTTGATACAAAGAAAAAAAATTTCATCCTATTTTCCTTACCAAAATCCAAGAACCAAACAGAGGGTTAGATTCAACACTGATCCCCCTTCAATTTAAGAGGATAATGGTAATTTTCTACATGTTGAGGTTTTTTTTATAATTTTATTATATTATAGGGGTGGTAAGTGTAATTCATCCATTAATATAAGTCGTGTCCCAACTTAAAATTATTTAATTTATGAAAGATGCGTACATGGAATTTAAACGTAATATATAATTTATCAAGGCACTTTTTTTTGTCTTTGGAACATGAAGCCACTGGATCACTACTATAATATAAGAAGTATCAGTTATTTTCCAAATAATAACGATGATGATGATGATTAACCACTAAAAAATTGGAACTCTAGAAAGACTCCAATTGGGCCAAGAAGTTTATTTGGTTGAGCCCCCAAAACACAACAAGGATAATATGTTTCGAGTCTTATTTATGATTTAGAAATGGTTTCTTTTTTTTATCTATTTTAATAATAATTTATCAGTAGATTATAAAATATTGAGGATTTCAAGATTTTATTGTTAATCATTAATTCTTTTTTAATAATCGATAAGTTTAACGAGACAATACATATAATCCATTCATTATAAAAAAAAATGGTCATCACAATATTTATCTTCTCCAAATTCTTCACATTTGAGACCAGATGTCAAGCTTAGTAAACAATCTCAATATATCATATTAAGTTCCTCAATGATCACATTAGTGAATGATTACCAAGCAGGGAAGAAGCCAGATGAGGATTGGAAGGGATGATTGTCCCCCTCGAGTTTAAAAAAAATTTAAATTTTGTGCCAACAAAATCACATAAATGCCTTCATTATTTCATTGAAATTTGATTTCGTCCCCAAACAAAAATTTCAGGTTGTGCCACTGATTTCATGATCGGCAGGTGCTCAAAAACCGAGATATATGCTTGGACGTGATGATAGACTATCTAACTTAAATATTGAATATATTTCAGTAGTAACAATATTTAAATTTACAAAGCGGATAAAAATTCATGTTACTCTGTGTTCAATTTGATTCTATTAAATACGTGCAAATGTCTTATATAACATGCAATCATCTCCCCGAATTATTTCGGTTTTAGTTTTTTTTTTCACGTGAAACCGGTAAATATTATTGAAATCAAGACATGAACTCAGCCATGCAAATATCCAAGACAACCGAAGGACTAGTCACAGAATTCCCACATTCATTTAGAACCCTTCTAGCCAGCCCATGAGCTGCTTTATTACCAGATCTTCTAACAAAATTGAATAAGCATGATTCAAACAAAGAGGCTTTCCGCTTGATGGTATCCACAAGGGGACCAGCTGAGGAGAGGTCCGCAAGACTCGATCGAAGTTTGTAAACAGCTGACAGGCAGTCAGTCTCCACCATGATTGATTGCCATCCTTGCTCCCTAGCCATCTCTAGTGCATCTTGGATGGCAAAGAGTTCAACCTCATCCGGTTCGAAACAACCATAACTGCGGCACGAGCGCCAACTCAAACATGTACCCGCCGAGTCTCGCGCAATGATCCCGATTCCGAACTTGCGTTCTTGAACAAAGAGTGCCCAGTTGCAATTGATCTTCACAACACCCTCTGGAGGCCTGGACCATCTGGGGACCGAAGGTGCAAGTGATTTAGAGACAGGTTTTGGGAATGTATCAGCCACCATTTCTGCAAATCGGCGAGCTTCCTCCACAACCTCGATCGGGGATGAACACGAGCCCTCACTCCACATCCGATTGCGGTTAGACCATATAGCCCACAAGATGGTCAGAACAGTAGCAAAATCCTCATTTGTCATTTCTTCCGCCAAATGCTCCACCCAGTGCAAATTTGAAACCTGCCAAGATGATATAAATCGCCATGGTAAAGCGGAGCACGCTCACACCTGACTCGAGAATGTGCAGCCCAAAAACGGGCACTTGAGATCCTCCCCATCGTTGCCACAAAGGGGGCACCCCCCAACGGTCTCTCGTGTCCATTTTCTTAAGTTCACCATGGTTGGTAAGATGTCTTTGCAGAATCGCCACATAACAACCCTGATTTTTGAGATAGTTCGTGCGCCCAAATAATTTGCCAAATGCGATGGCTGCCCGAGGTTGACGACGATGGTAGGTGGCGTGTTTCCATATCTTGAGCCACATAATATGCACTCCGGACTGAAAATCTGCCATTCTTTGCAAAGTTCCAAATCAACACATCCGGGGAAAACCTGTCGCCCAGTGGAATACGGAGGATTAGCTAGACATCTTCTGGGTGGAAAATGTCGCATATCAAGGGATCATTCCATTTGCTATCGCCTTCCCGGATGAGATCCTTAACTCGCCCCACATGCTGCTCTCTCGGGCAATCCCGTCGTGGCCGAAAGTCTGGGGGTCGTGGAAGTCAGTTGTCCGTCCATACTTGGATATTCTTCCCGTTCCCAACTTGCCATCTAGCTCCCACACGAAGGAGCGGTCGAGCTGACATAATACTCTGCCATGTAAATGAAGCTATTTTAGGTGTGATAGCCCCCAAAAAATCGCCATCAGGAAAATAACGACTCCGTAAAATTCGTGCCAGCAGGCTCTCTGGACTAGTCAAAATCCTCCATCCCTGTCTAGCTAAGATTGCCAAGTTAAAAGAATGAAGATTTCGGAAACCCAATCCCCCCTGCTTCTTCCCCACGCAAAGCTTATGCCACGCTAGCCAATGCGTCCGTGAAGATAGTATGTTATCCCACCAGAATCTCGCAATCATACTTTCAATTTCCCGCACAAAGCCCAATGGTAATCGAAAACATCCCATTGCATACGTCAGAATAGATTGTAGAACTGCGTTGATGATTACTTCTTTGCCTGCTCCCGAATATAAGAAAAAATTGCTCGCTTTGAGCGGCCAACAATAGAAGGCAAACCAAGATAATACTTGTGACTCTTCACAATTCTAACTCCAAGACCCTTGGCGATCTCATCCTGCTCTGGAACATTCGCACTAAAGACAATGGCTGATTTTTGGCGATTCAAAACCTGAACAGAAACTCGAGCATACCTTTGTAGCACGTTATCAATACAAGTCATTGCCTCAATCGTAGCTTTGCAGCAAATCACTATGTCATCTGCAAAAAGTAAGTGAGAGATACTAGGAGCCCCGGGCGCAATAGTCACACCAGTAATGTTCCCCCTGTGCTCCTCCTCCTACAAAAGACAACTCAAGAACTTGGCACATAACAAGAACAAATACGGGGATAATGGATCCCCTTGACGAATACCCCTTTCCGGCTCGACAAACCCAAATTGGTCACCATTCAAAAGGAACGAATATGATACAGTCAACACATAGAGCATGATTAAACTAACAAAACTAGGATGGAACCCCATTTTAAGTAGCAATTTTTCCAAAAAAAGCCACTCAACCCTATCGTAAGCCTTGCTCATGTCTAACTTTAGAGAGAAATACCCGTCCCTACCCCGACGCTTATTTTTCATGAAGTGATTCATTCCGAACGCTATTGAAACATTATCCGAGATAAGTCGTCCCGGGACAAAAGCAGATTGGACAGGGCTAATAAAGTAATCAAGTAATGGTTTCAATCTGTTCGCGATAGTTTTTGTAGCAATTTTAAACACAACATTACACAGACTGATGGGACGGAACTGAGTGATCGACTCCGGATTACTACACTTGGGGATCAAGACTACATGAGTAAAGTTCATTTTCTTATAAAAAATTCGCTTGTATCATTGCCCACAATGTTCCAAAATTTTTGGCAAAAATAGGGAGGCATGCCGTCGGGGCTCGGGGATTTTAAAGGGTACATTTGATCAAGGGAATGTTTTACCTCTTTGGGTGTGTACGATGCCAAAAGCCTCTGGTTCGCTTCATCATTGACTCAGACTCCAACATCTCGCAAAGCCTCGTCAATCTCAATCTCGATTGGTTTAGTCGATGAAAAAATCCCCGCAAAATATCTTGTAATAACTTCTTGGAGGAGATCACTCGTATCACACAAAACCCCCTCTTCGTTTCTCAAAATCGAAAGCCTATTAGTGTTTTGTCACTTCGAAGCATGGTTATGAAAAAAGGCCGTATTGCGATCCCCCTCCCGGAGCTAATGAGCTTTGCTCCGTTGTTTCCAGCGAGTTTCCTCCTCCCCATGTAACCAAGCTAATCGATCCCGAACTTCACGTTCGCGGTGCTTAGGAGCACACAAGTGGAAGTCTTGTGTTTTGAGGTGAAAAAGTGATGTATTCGAAGTAAAAACAAAATGCGATGCGCCTAAGACTTCTATCTGAAAAACGACTGAATCAGAGTAGGCAAACACTACCCCTGAGGTTCTACTTGCCTACAACTCAATGTAGGACTTAACAATTTCGCACTCTCAAAATCGAAAAGGGTCGAAAAATTTAAATCAAAAAAAAAATATATTCGAAGACTATGGCTACTCGCCACACGGACTTTACAGGACTCGACTACAGACACACGCATTGATGACTCGAGCCATATCTATGACAGAGATGCATTGAGCAGTCCCTAAAAACTCTAGCTACAAATTGGCCACATTGATGACTTCGGCCATATCTACCTGTGGGTGTATTCAGAGGTTGTTCATTCGGACGAGCATTGATTGACTCCGTCTGTACTCCTCTTCATGCATGCATTCGATATGGATGCTGGGTACCACTCCGTCGTATTGATATCTCACCTCGAACCAGGCCCAATCCGAGTAAGTGATGGCTACGACCTCGTGACGTTACGGAATGAGTGCATTGATATCCTCACTTAGAGCCGAATGAGATATGGCTACAAACGCCCATAGCGGTTTTCTATCTACTCGAACTAAAGCTATTCTTTGTTCATTTAGACTGAAAAATCAGAGAAGTGATGACTTCTTGATTGAGAGAATTGTTGTGTTGATTGTTTGGCGTTGTGTGTTGATGTTGTAAATCCGGTTTCTTTTTATAGGCTGCAGGCTGTAACCGCCATTCTTTATTCTTGGAGTTGGAAAGTTTATTCAAGCCTGGCCATTAGAAATGAATGGCCGTCCTTATTTCTAGTTTATGGCAGTTGTGCCATTTTATTTAAATTTCAAATTTCAGCATCACATGGCCTTTATTTTAGGCATATGCAGATATAAGAATGCCTATTTCCAGCCATTTTGTTATTCTCTTCTTAACAACCCCTAATCGTGAGAGATTTGAATTTAAATTTATTATTTTATTTTTGATCGATTGGGCCATTGGTTTCCTATTGTATTTTCGGTCTGGGCCTCTTATGTGGGTTGTTCCATGTGAGTCGAAGTGATCTGAGCCCAATCAATTCATTTCGGCGTGGCGAAAAGGAACCAATATCAGCCCACTCCGAATCTGATTTCAAAAATTATTTTTGGGCCCAAACAATGCCCCCCGCAAGTTGTGGTCAATTAGTAAGATTTGACTATAACTTGATTTTATTTCCTTCACGCCATTAAATTTGGCGGCTTTTTTATTCATGCTTGCTATACTCAACGCGGCAATTTCAATTCTTTTTCCTTTAACAACATACTGCTGTAAACGCCATGGCCTTCATGTTGCCATTAATGTTCGATTGTCAGGTTATGAAAATGTCACTATTGCACTTTTTGCAACCTTCTTCATTTATTCCTTTATATTTAAATATTCTTCTCTTTTTTTGCTTATCCCGAATTACGGCTGTTACTGGCGCCATCATGATGGTGCCTTTTGAGTGTCCCAATACTAACTGTTTCCTAATGTCCTCCTTCATCTGGGATTCTCTTACCCCCTAACTCTTAATCTCCCATTCCCTCTAAACCTTTACGTGCTCATCCCCAGAAATCTTAGGACTCCCTCAATTGTCTACCATCACCATCTCTCTTACTCTTTTCCCCAAATTCGAAACCCTAATTTCTCCTCATCCATCAATGGCATCTCAAGGATCCACCATTTTTTCCTGTGAAGGCTCTCACTTCTTGGGCCCCACCATCGGCGGGGAAGTCCCCCGCGACCACCCTTGTGATCTCACATGCTTCGAAGAGCGCTTGCATATCCAGGGGGCCATGTGTTTGGCACCTCTGTTTGCAACTGGCCGTGGTCACCCAACTCCTCCATACATCGTGATTTCGTCAACTGGTGCACTCGCGTCGAAGTCATCCATGGCCAATTATGGAAGAGCATCGAAATCCACGAATCCATTCAAATTTCAAAATCCCCCTACTCTCTCGACATGGGATTCTTACAGGCGGCGTTGCCATTTTAGTGCCAACTTGACAACACCTTTCATTTCGCCGCCGACCCCATGACCCTAACGCTCCTTGATTTGGAGCAACTAGCGGGCTTCCGTTCGTCTGGCCGTCTAATTGGTGTCGACGTAAAGTACAATGACCTTAACGTGCTAGAAATCTCCCATCTTTCTCACGAGAGTAAGCCCATGACCAGTTATGGTCACATTATCTCTCACTTCGTCAATAAGGCCACCCCAGTTTCTGGCAAAGAGCATGTTCGATTTCTGGCACTGTGGCTATATAGGTATATTTTCTGCAGCCAATCCTGCCAACAGACTATGGAATTCTACTATATGGCTGGGGCGATGGCTGCGGGTGCCAATTTGGCTTTGGGTCTAGCAGTGCTGGCTTTCATTTACAAGGGTCTGCGTAAGCTGGTGAAGGTGAGGCAGGATCCTAAGAAAAGGGAGATACATCATGGGCGGCTTTGGTTGGTGCAAATGTGGCTTCAGGCCTACTTCCCCCACTTGTGCGCCAGAACTACTGGCATGAGGATGGAGAAGGAGCTTTTTGCTACCTTTCTCATGCGCACCAATGTTTCAGTCGCCCACCCCAAACGAGCCTTCGTACGATTCTACCTTCCGCAAGACGGCAGCATCCTCGATTGGGACGTGCTTTGCAGTGGTGACCCGGCGTTCTACTGCCATGGGTCTTATTCTTTCCATACCAACGATCAGAGGTGATGGGCCTCTTTCCTCACTGCCAGGGACCTACCATATTGTTTTCGATTTGACAATATAGTTTCCAGCCGTCTTATGCCGTATGCTCCTCACTACGTGGCCTGTTAATTCGGCCTCATTCAATCTCTACCACCCCAGTCGTGACAATTAACTTATCACATTTCAAGTTGAATAAATACAAGAATCGAGGCGTCGACGTCTTCAGGGGCCTAACCGAAAGTACCTCACGTCGCTTGGGTGAATTCCAGTTCACCTACTTTGTGAGAGATCCTAGGGCTACCCCGGCCTTCCAGGCTTGGTGGAATGGGTATCTGCAGCGTTCTCGAATTGAGCCTGCTCATGCGGCTGTAGCCTGCTTTACTTTCTACAGCTGTAGCCCCGAAGGTGGCCACCGACATGCCCTTTCCTGAAGACGTGCTTGTCAAATCCGTCCCGGGTAAAAAAGGTATTGAGAAATTTGAGCGTTTTTATAATGTAACCTAGAATCCCTTTGATCGCGATGGATGCATTAGGCAAGCCTCAATTGCATTTTTTGAAAAGAAAGAAAAACTGATAGTTAAGGCCAAAGAGCACTTCAATATTGCTAGAAAGAAATTAGAGGACTGTGCTCCCCATTGGTCTACCTTTTATAAACCACTATGCTTGACTGCCCTCCCCCCCCGTACCTTACTTCGTCCCATGGGTGATTATCCCCAACCGTCCCCTCGAACGGCCCATGAGCTTCCATGATGAGGTTACCTTCAGCGATTTGTTTGTTGATGACCCCATGGGAGTTCGTAGGGTTGAGCTCTTTGGACTCGCTGTTCCTTTTCGAAGTAATGCAGTGACCATAGAAGGGGAAGGTATTACCTTCATCCCTACTTTCTGCGCTTTGGTCTTTCCTTGCATTATTGTTTGATTTTTCCTGCTCATTTTGTCTAGGTTATCGCAAGAAAACTGAAGCCATGGTGTCCGCCGCCACTGCCATTCTTGCTGGGATTCCCATTCCGTCTCTTAGTCCTGCGCCTGCGCCTGCGCCAGCCTCTGTCAAAAGTTGAGGGAGTGATCAAAGTGCCTGACTCTGATGATAATGAGTCAAACACCCCTAATCAGATACCTTCCCTTTCATTCTTTCTTTCCATTTTTCACCGTGTTGATTTCTTTCCTTAGCAGGCCTCTAGTCGAAGCAAGTGCACGCAAATGGCAACGAAAAGGCGCCTAGTGCTGCCTGCTTCTTCCTCTGACTCTTCTCCCACTGGTACCCCTTCTGCTTCTGTTGGTCTTCAAGCAGAAACTGTTGAGGAATCACCCTCTGAGGAAATAGACGTCGATGGAGCCATCGATCGGATTCATGCTGATCGTACTGCGGCGGGATACTCATCTGTGGATATTCCAGGCCTTTGTCCACCTACCATGAAGGACATGCCGCCTCCTCCTCCCCCCGTCAAAGTGACTGAGGTAATATTTTTTTGGCCCATTCCTGCTCATTTAGTGTCGTCCCCTTCTGACTTTGATTCCTGCAGGCCGTTGCCCAGTCCGCTGCCCAGGCCCCCCTCCACGACTTCTTCCCTGCCAGACACCCTTGCTGGTAGTTCTCAAGTAATACCACTCCTTTGCTTATTGCCATGCTTCCTTATTAGCTCTTTATATTCTAACTAACTATCTCTTTCCTACAGGCGATTTCTCCTCATTCACTGTCGAGTTCAACCCCTTTGAGTAGTGCCAAGGCAGTGGTGGACCTGTTGGATTCTATCCTGGGAGACACCTCCATTCCTGAAGTGGCTACGCATTTCTCTGACGCTCGTATCCAGGAGCTCAAAGGGCTCCTTGCAGGGGTGGACTCTGAATATACACCGGCCATCTTTGGGACAAGAAAGGATCTTAACGACGAGATCCTACGGGAGGTTGATCGTCTTACTATGGCCCCCAGTAAAAGGCAATTTTATGAGGACTTTGAAAGGAATCTCCCCAGTCTGGGGACAAAATGTGAAAACAACCATGCTCTTATTCAAACTCCTCACCTCTCCACCACTGGCCTTCTAGTCGAGAATCTGAAGACCCTTCGAGTTCAATTGAACCAGAGAGCTGAACAGCAGCTGGAGTTGTCCACTACGCGAGAAAGCCTTGTTGCTGAAATGGAATGCTTACGAAAGCTTACTGAAGAGGTGGACCAACAATTGCTTCATCTCTCTAGTGAAGTTGAAAAGCTCAAAACTGACTCCGATGAGCAGATCAAGGCCTATCAACAAGCCAAGGAGAGGGACCTGGAACGAAAGCGCCATGTCAAAACTGCCTCTGCTGAGCTTGACGAGGTGACTACCTCTTTGCACCTATTTTTTGCTCGATTTCAAGCTGACTTTCTGGGCGAAGGGACCCCAAGGGTCAGTGAGGCAGGAAGGCACGGGGTTGGTCATCTGGTGGAGGCAACCTCGACATCTAACTAGCCAGCAGGCGAGGCGGCTGGTCCAAGTGGTACAGCTCAGGAAAAGGATGCACCAGCCACCTAACCGTCTAAGTCTTTTTAGTTATGGCAGCCTGTTGCCAGAACAAGTCTTCGTTTTATGCTTGCTCTTTGAACTCTTAAGCCATTCTTGGCTCGATTTTGCCTGTCATTATTTCGATTTCTTTTTTGATCTATCTCATTTCATCATGCTATTTGGTTCGCTTGCATCAAGATCCCTTCAAAAAACATTCAAATGTGGAAAAGAAATCTCATAAGCGTATTAATAACACGATTAAATTGGACTAGAAAAAAGAGCAAAACATTTCTAATGGAAATATTTCCCATAGCGTAGGGTGGTACTTCTTCAAATAATTGCTATTAATCAGATCCCTGAGCAAGTTTCCATCCATGCTTTCCAGTAAATAACCTCTTCCCTTGGTTATCGAATGAATCGAAAAGGGGCCTTTCCAATTGGGGCTCCATTTTCGCAACACAACATCTCTTTTTTCCAAGGGGAAGACAACTTTCCACACGAGGTCGCTAATCTGAAATCTCTTAGCCTTGACCTTTCTGTCGTAAGCTCTGGCAACTCGTTTTTTCTGATCCTCAATGGAATCTAGCGTCTGTGTCCTGATACTTTCTACTACGTCTAATTCGTCCACCATCTTGTACTAGTATTCTTCAATGGTGAGATTATTTTGTTGAGCTATCCGTGCAGATCTCACGTTGATTTTCATGGGCAGGACTACGTCATGACCATAAGTGAGTCGAAATGGGGTAGTCCCCGTGCTGGTGCGTCTGCTCGTTCGATAGGCCCACAATGCTTCGGAGAGCAATAGATGCCATGCTCTAGGATTTTCTTCCATCATTTTTGAAATGATATTCTTTAAAGTTTTATTGGTGGACTTAGCTTGCCTATTCCCTTGTGCATAATATGGCGTAGAATGTGTAAGTTGGATGTCATATTCTATGGCAAAAGCCTGAATTTCGGACCCTGTGAACATGGTCCCCCTATCTATTACGATAGTTTGAGGGATTTCAAATCTATGCACTAGGTGCTCTTTGATAAACCTTACTATCGTTCCTTGATCGGTTTGCTTGAGGGGAATAGCCTCTACCCATTTAGTGAAATAGTCCGTTGCGGTGATAATGTGGGTATGCTGCTTCGAAGAGGGAGGAAAAATGGCCACTATTAGATCAATGGCCCAATATCGAAATAGCTAAGGTTTGATTATTAAATTCATTTCTTCCGCTGGCACTCTCTGAATTGGACCATGTAGCTGACATTTTTCTCAACCTTTGGCCAGCCAATGGCAATCTTGCACCATTTTTAGCCAAAAATAGCCATATCGCTTGATCAACCATGCTATCTTGCGGCCACTATGATGGGCTCCACATACTCCCTCGTGGACTTCCATCATAATTTTCATCGCCTCACCCTGTCCGACATATTGTAAGAGAACGTCATCATAACTTTGATGATACAATGAGCTATCTCCCAGGACCACGTAGTTAGCGGCCCTCATCTTGATTCATCGAAGAGCTCCTTGGGAGGGATCATTCAAATATCTTAATATTGGTTCACGCCAATCCTTAGTTTGCTTCATAGTGCTCTCTATAGCACAAACATTGGTTCTTTCAAAATGAGAAGGATATGCATGCCTTGTGATGCTATAACTGGCGGTCATATAATTTTTGGAAAATTCTGCTCCAGTGGCTATTTGAGCCAACTCATTGGTTTCGAAGTTGGACTTTATAGCCACATGCTGAAATGTCACTTCATCGAATCCCATTAGTAAAACACTGACTGTGGAGATATACCTATCTAGTATGGGGTTTCGACATTTGAATGTACCTTGGATTTGCTTAATAACGAGTTGGGAGTCTCCAATTACGCTGATACTGGATGCTCCTAACTCATGTAGTAATTCCAACCCAAGGATCAAGGCCTCGTATTCGGCCTAATTGTTGGTGCATGGGTGTTTGGGCCAAAAATAATTTTTTGAAATCAGATTCGGAGTGGGCTGATATTGGAGCCTTTTCGCCACACCGAAATGAATTAATAAGGCCCATGCCACTTCAACACGTCCACAGAGCCCATGTTGAAGGCCCAGGCCGGAATGGAATAACGGCCCATGGCCCAGTCGGTCGAAAATATAAAATAGGAAAATAAAATAAATACAGTAATAAAGTCAAAATCCAAATCCCTTCTAGGGTTTGTTAGAAGAAGGATAACAAAATGGCTATAGATAGGTTTTGTTATATCTTCATATGCCTAAAATAAAGGCTATGTGTTTTTAGGAGTTTGAAATTTAAATAAAATGGCACAACTACCATAAACTAGAAATAAGGACGGCAATTCATTTAGCCTGGCTTGAATAAACTTGCCAACTCCAAGGATAAAAGGTGGCGGTTGAAGCCTGAAATCTATAAAAGGGGTCCGAATTCGTCATTCAAGGGGACATCAATCAACAATCAATCAACAATCAACACAACACAACTCTCTCAATCACGAAGTCCACACTTCTCTAATTTCTTAGCTTAAATGAACAAAGAATAGCTTTAGTTCAAGTAGGTAGAAAACCGCTACGGGTGTTTGTAGCCATACCTCATTCGGCTCGAAGTGAGGATATCAATGCACTCATTCCGTAACGTCACGAGGTTGTAGCTATCACTCATTCGGATTAGGCCCGGTTCGAGGTGAGATATCAATGCGACGGAGTGGTATCCAGCATTTATATCGAGCGCATGCATGAAGAGGAGTACAAATGGAGTCAATCAATGCTCGTCAAAGTGAACAACCTCTGAATACACCCACAGGTAGATATGGCCGGAGTCATCAATGTGGCCAATTTGTAGCTAGAGTTCTTAGGGACTGCTCAATGCATCTCTATCATAGATATGGCCGGAGTCATCAATGCGTGTGTCTGTAGTCGAGTCATGTAAAGTCCATTTGGCGAGTAGCCATAGTCTTCGAATATATTTTCTCTTTGATTTAAGCTTTTCGACCCTTTTGATTTTGAGAGTGCTGAATTGTTAAGTCCTACATTGAGTTGTAGGCAAGTAGAACCTCAGGGGTAGTGTTTGCCTACTCCGATTCAATCATTTTTTAGATAGAAGTCTTGGGCGCGTTACATTTTTCACTTCAAATTGTATTACATTTTGTTTTCACTTCGAATTGCATCACTTTTTCAGTTCGAAACACAAGACTTCCACTTGTGTGCTCCTGCACACTGGTACGACCGCACCTGAACACGAGAAAGCTCACTTCGAATTAGCTGTTTTCCAATCGAACTCAGCCGGTTCGAACCCTGAGCGGCCACTTCGGCGCGGCCGGAGAAAATTTATGCAAACATCTCTTTCTGGAACACACGGTGGAATAGCACTTCAATTTTCGAAAAGGTTTTGTCAACATCTAGGTCTTAGAAAGCACGTTTTATTTCGGTCAATTGCATACTTGCATTCTATATTAAAAAATCGCAAAAAAAAATTAAAAATTAAAATTCATAAACAGCAAGCTATGGCACCACCACGCTTAAGGAGCCAAACTCGAGCTGACCTTGGTTCGGACAGTGGAAGTGAGGTAGCCAGTGATTAGAACGAAGAGATGAGTGGATATAATCCACCTCCCAACGTTCAGGCCATCATTGACAGATTCGAGCGAAATCAGAAAGCGCCTGAAGAGGCGCTGATTCAGGAAGCACCCGCCTTGCTGGCCAGAGTGGCCAATTGCGGCGAAGACACATTATATGTGATGGAAAAGTGGATCTTGGAATCCAACCATAGATTTCGGGAGTTGATAGAAAGACAACGTAGGGAAGAATAGGAGAGGGCCGAACAAATGGCCTCCATGCTCGAATCACTCCGAATAACAGATCCACATTACGGAATGAACTTGCGCAGCGTGGCGACAAGAATGGACAACATTCTACCGGTAAGAGAACCTCCACGATGAATTGAGGCCGAACAACGACACAGGCCTGACCTTGCCGATGCACGGCCAGAACGATTAAACATTGGAGGTAATGATTGCCGTGGAAGATACCCCAATATGGATACTAGCAAACAAGTGGCGTTCGAATCCAGAGGAGTACTCTTGGAAGGGGAAGGATCAGGCTCTCGGGATCATTTCGACAGACCTGAAATCCCCTATGCAATGCCACGCGTGGCGGAGAGACCCCAGCCTGCAACCAATCGAAATGACAACACAGCCGTGTCTCGACAAGAGATACAGGAAATGTTGCGACAGGAGTTGGCGAGGCATAAACGATCAGCCTCGCTACCCAGGTATTCTCGCCCATATCCCCCTCATATTGACGCGATTCCTTTTCCCCCAGGGTTTAGGATTCCAGTTTTTACTTTGTTTAATAGGGATGGGCCACAAACCACCATTGATCATATTGCTAAATTCACCACACAATGTGGTGAGATCGGAATGGATGGAAACTTAAAATTATGTTTATTTCTGAATTCATTAACTGGAGAAGCTTTTTTGGGGTACATCATACTTAGACCTGGGTCTGTCCCCGACTGGCCAACTATGGAGAGTCTTTTCCATAGTCATTTCTACCGACTACCCCCTGAGGTATCCATATCGGAGTTAACCAATATGAGACAAATGCCCGGGGAGTCAGCCGAGGAATACATGGGAAGATTCGTCCGGGCCAGACACTTTTGCCCAGTGATCATGGCCGAAGAAAGTTACATAAGTTTGGCCATAGGAGGCATGCACCTAGAATTAAAAAAGAAAATGTTTGGCCAACAATTTGCATCGATTTTTGACTTAATTAGGCATGTCACTGAGTATGAAAAACTGTTAAGAGAAGAAAATCGAAGAAGTCATCACGGCAAGGCCACTCATTATCAAGTAGGCCTAGCCGAAGTCCAAGATGACTTGGTCAGTGTCGAAAAAGAACAATGAGAGAACGAAGTGGGCCTAGCCCAACTCGTTTGCCAAAAGAACACGGTCTGCCCGGCTTTAATAAAACCAAGGGCATTACAGCCTCACATCAAGATGCCTCCTGGCATGCTAAATAAACCAGAGTTTCGTTCTGAAATAGAGAGGCGCTATGGTTTTGATATGTCAAAAACCGAGGCTATTTTTGATCACTTATTGGCTGATGGCAAAATCAAAGTACCTAATGACCATAGAATGCCAACGGCCAAAGAGCTGGAAGGCAAAGTGTACTGTAAATTTCATAATGCATGGACTCATAACACCAATGATTGTTTGGTTTTCAGGTGGATGATCCAGAGCTGCCTAGACAACGGCACGTTGCGCTTTCTATTAGAATGGATGAATAAGAAAATGGGAATTGACAAAGAACCATTCCAAGCGGATGGAGTAAACATGGTCAACATTCAGGATGACCCAGCCGAAAAGGAAAACCAACAAAATGAGCAACCAATAACACAGTCAGAATGGCAACTGGGCCTTTGCACCAGATGTCATTACGAAATGGCAACAATACCGTGGGTCTATCCAGCGGGAGCTTACTATCCCTGGGCCAATCTCATGGCCAGCTTTTCCATGGTTCCACAACCGCCTATGGTGCCATATCCCCCTCACATGCTCGGGGGGCATTGTGCCAATGGCGATCCATTACGAGAACATCGGGATAAGAGAAATCGAAGTCTACCCCGACGGACTGACAGAAGTGATAAAAGGAGGGCACCCTCTAGCCCACCTCGAAGATATGAACTAACTCAAGAACCAGTTCATTCCAGGTTCATTAAACCGCCAACAATCCAGGAAGGACGTTGGACGGCAGTAAGGCGTCCTAAGTTTCCTAACGGAAGAAGTCCTCGTAAGATGACGCGAACACAGTACCGAAGACATTTGAGGCAGTGCAAGGAAGCTAAAATACTCACAAGGGAAACAATGAAACCCTTTAAGGGTAAGGCAGCAGAGCCAAGAAGCCAGAAAGTCACCTCTATTGACATTCAATTGAAGAGAAAGATTGCTGACCCAATGATATTGGAAAGTGATGAATCAAAGAATGCTATCCTGAGCAAACCAGACGATGTCGGAGAGGAGGATCTGAGTGAATGGATCGTAAAGATGGAAGAACTAAACCAGGCCGACAAGGAGCTGCCAATGGAAACCACGAACATACCGTCATCCAGTGGCAACGCTATCAACATGGAATGTTAAATGGTATGGGTACTTGTTTCTGATACTAATGCTAACGGTGATTCTCAGGATAACATAGGTGAAAGCAGTGAAATTTGGGATGACAGTGAACCAGTAGCTTTCTTTGTAAGTAACGCCGAACAGACAGTCCAGAAGAGTAAGACAGTCGAAGAGATCAAGGCTTTGTTCCAAAAGCCACCGCCAAGCATGGCAAAACATGTAAAACCACTCTTCGTGGCTGGCCATCTCGATGGTAAGCCTACAAGAAAAATGCTGGTGGACAATGGAGCCGCAGTGAATATCATGCCTCTCCAAACCATGAAACGCATTGGAAAGGAGAAGGATGATCTCCTCAAGACAGATGTGGTGATCAGCAATTTCGCAGGGGGAAAAGCAAACATCATGGGGATACTGCCAATCGAAGTAAGTATTGGAAATAAGACAGTCACTTCTGCCTTTATCGTTATAGACGCAAAGACTTCGTACAATGCCTTGCAAGGAAGAGATTGGATCCATTCCGCCATGTGCATCCGTTCGACCTTACACCAATTTTTGGTATTTTTGGGAGATGGCGAGAACGAACCAGAAATAGTGAAGGCAGAAAAAAGTCCGTTCACGGCCAATGTTAATATAGTAGAAGCTAGGTACTATTCAGACAATGTCGGACCGTACAGGTTTATCGGACAGGACAATTATTGTCGTCCGCTTTGTGCCACTTCGTCTGTGGCACCAGTTAGTTTAGAAGTAGCAATGACTTAGGAGGTTAGCAGTCCTTGCAACATCGAAGAAAGGCTGCTTTCTACTTTCCAAAATATTGATCATGAATAACGTCGATATAGACGAAATTGCAATAATTCTGGATAGCACCGGATCAGTAATAATAAATAACACTCTGGCCTTATTGGCCAAGGACCTTTCCTATTACTGTAGTAGTAATGCGGATGCAATCTATAAGCATGATCAGGATCTCACTTCGATGGATGGGATCACACTAAAGGAATTGAGTGCCGCTCCGGCAAAACTCGATGACGTTAGGATTCAGGTTCAAGATCCTAGCATCGAAGTGGAGCTTGGCAATGAAAATGATCATAGGCCCACATACATTAGTGCTTTGCTAAGCCCTGAAAATAAAGAGGCCATGATCAACATACTTAAAAAAATACAAAGACTGTTTTGCATGAAATTATGATGACATGCCCGGTCCCAACAGAGATTTGGTGGAGCATCGTATACCCATTTTGCCTGGGTTTAAGCCACGCAAATAGCCTCTCCGACGCATGACCGATGAAGTCTATGTGTTGATCAAAGAAGAGATTCAAAGGCTTCTTAAAGCAGACTTCATCGAAGTGGCCAGATTGTAACGCCCCGAAACCTCTAGCTAATTATAAAACATCTATTCGTAACCATCTCATTAAACGTGCTAACATATAGCGTAACGAACCCAAATAAGCGTATTATTATTCAAAAGGAAGTTTACATAAGTCGCTTATACAACGTATACACAAATTTAACTATCAAGTTTCTAGCACAACATAGATAATTAACTAAATGCCTCGAAGCGTCCTCCTACATCTTCCTTGTTCCTATCTTCAGGGGTCTCAAATCCGGCAAAAACATAATAGAAAACGATGTCAACATATACACATGTTGAGTAGAAATTCGCATACAACATGAGGTGTTCGTGTGAATTTGCATATTGTCATAAAAGCACATAAAACTACCCATAAAACCATATAAATTTCAGTTCTGTTCAAATCACATAAATTTCAGCTCACAAGAGCATCACAATCCAACACATTGTTACCATTTTCCACCTCGATGGGCGGCTACCTTATCTCGCCATGCCGTAATGCAATCACAATATTTGCACCAATTCCAGCCAATCTTGGTGCCCAACCAAACACACCGGTGGTCATATCCCGGGCATATGCCGAATTCCTACGACCCACAACCAATACATGAAACACTCCGTCCATGCAAGATGGGAATAGGCATGGATGGCGAGAACTGTTTTAAGACCGGCAAACCCATTGCCGCCCGGCCGAACTCTAGCCCCATCCACACCGAAATCATATAGGGCCCTTACACACATAATTTCAACACATTTGAATCACAATTTCAGCATAACACAAACCATTTCAGTAGCTAGTGCACAAATTTCAGCATGAAGTAACACAATTTCCGATTTTGCGAAACCGACATTAGCTCATACGAACATAAATTTCAAGCCTTCAAACCTCCTGAAACTCTTCACATATGTGCCTAAGGTTGTGAAATAGACTTTTATTTGGAAAATATCGAGATTTCAGCTTACGAGAGCTGGAATTTGCAGACTGCGATGCGAAACACTTTTAGCGCGCAACCGCTGAAATTTCCAGTTCTCGTAACCCAAACCTCCAGCTTTTCAAAACCTGTTTCGGCAGCTTATTCTACACTGAATTTAAAGTATATAAACCAGGTTTTTGGTTGGAAATTTTTGGATTTTCCAGCCGTGCAAAAATCGAACTTTTCAGCTTCGAAAGCCAAAGTTTCTGCATGAACAGTGATTTCAGCATGTGTACACCTCAAATTTTCCAGCTTTGAAACCTTAAAATTTTAGCTTCTAGCACATAATTAAGACTTATAAGAAGATATAAAACATAAAAATCATAGAACTCAAGCATCACTTAAGCATAGGTTCAACAAATTTCAGCATGTGTATTCAAAGATTGTAACCTAACATGCATCATAAGCACATATATAACTAACACATGTTGTATCCCCTTGGACCCAAGATGGAAACCAACTTGTGGTCACCTCCTAGGCCTAATTGGGAAGATAAAATACTAAGAGTTTGATAAATTCTAACCCTAACTCATGCCATAGGCCAATTTCTACCTTGATATGTCTTCTTCCTCTTCTTGTAGGGTTTGAAGTAGGGAGAGTGTTTGAAGGGGTGAGAGGGTTTCAAAACTTGAAGGATATGAGGAAAATTGAATGAAAACAAGAGGAATGAAGTGTGTGTGTGTGTGTGGTCGGATTTTAGGGTGTGTGTGTGGTGGTTTTGGTATTTTTCCAAGTAATTTTACATATATACTAATAACAAGACATAGCATTAAAATAGCATTAAGTCCTTGTCTAATTATTATCCTAATTGGCCAAGTATTGGGGTCTAAGTAGCTTAAGTGTTACTCTAGTTTAACATGAGCCAAGCATGTGTTCTTGTATCTAGAAGATATTGGCCAAGTGTATAAATACATTGTATCTAGCAACTTGGAGGGCAAGACTTAATACAAGCCAAGTATTTACTCTTTTATAATTTTATCTCCCAAAACCCCTCCAAAAATTCGTCCCCCTCCCTTAAAATATCTGAAAAAAATAATTTATTTCTTGTATATTATATAAAATTATTCATATTAGGAAAGAAAAATAATATCTAGGGGTAGAAAATACAATTTACCTATACTTTAGGGGTTTTTAGGGCATAAAATCCGAAAATTCATAAATAATTTAGAAAAATTCCAAAATCATGAAATTTAAGCTTTATAAACCTGAAATTATATGTATATTTCCCAGAAATTAAAAATGTTTTAGTTATATTTTCGAAAATTTCAATTTACGACATAAAATTTCGAAAATTGTGTTTGAATGTCAAATGCCTCTAAAATTTGAAAATTATGGAATGTATTCAAAATTGTATCTTCTCCATGCATAAAAATCTAGAATACTTATTTATATTATTTTTGAAAACTCATAAGTATTTAATAGACGAATTTTCCAAGAGTGGTAATCGAAATTTGAAAATTAGCACTTTAGCTTTCAATGAATCCTAAAAATCAGGCTAAAATGTGAAACAAAAAGTAAAAATGACATTTTTAAGACCATAAGAGTTTATATCAATTATTTGAATAATAGGAATTACAGGATCGTTACACAGATACCCCGAATGGGTGGCTAATGTCGTGCTAGTCATAAAAAAGAATGGCAAGCTAAGAATTTGCATAGATTTCAGGGACTTAAATTTGGCATCTCCAAACGACGAGTACACAATGCCAATGGCCGACATGATGATAGATGCCGTCGCAGGGCACAAATACTTAACTCTTGTCGACGGCAATGCAGGATACAATCAGATCTTTGTAGCTGAAGAGGATATCCCGAAACTGGCATTCCAATGCCCCGGGGGCATTGGTACCTTTCAATGGAAGGTTATGCTGTTTGGCCTCAAAAATGCTGGAGCTACATACCAGCGAGCTATAAATTGCATCTTTCATGACTATATGAATGACTTCGTCAAGGTCTACATAGACGATCTCATCATTAAGTCTACCAGCTTTGCTCAGCATTTAGAGCACCTAGTTAAGGCCTTTGAAAGGATGAGAAAATTTCAGTTGAAGTTAAACCCACTAAAATGTGTGTTCGGAGTGGCCGCAGGCCATTTTCTTGGGTTTTTAGTGCATAAGAAAGGAATCAAAGTTGAAGCAAATAAGGCAAAGGCCATTTTGGCCGCCCAGCCACCTCGAACTAAGAAAGAACTTCAACAGTTTCTTGGAAAGGTCAATTATTTGAGGAGGTTCATTTCGAACCTTGCAGGCAAAACCAAGATTTTCTCACCGTTGTTAAAGTTAAAGGACCATGACTACTTCGAATGGTCAAAAGAACATGGGCAAGCATTCGATGAGATCAAGGAAGCATTAACTTCCCCTTCTGTAATGATGCCGCCACGAAAAGGAGAACCGCTTAAACTTTACATTTCGGCAGCTGACAAGACCATTGGGGCCTTCTTGGCTCAAGATGATGAAAATGGTCTCGAATGAGCTGTATACTACCTAAGCAGGCATTTGAGCGACACAGAACAAAGATACCATCCTATTGAAAAGCTGTGTTTGACTTTATATTTCGCATATATCAAGCTACGGCACTATTTGCTACCAGTAAAAATTTTTATAATCAGTAGCGTCGATGTGATCAAATACATGCTTTCGAGATCAGTAGTGCGTGGTCGGATAGGCCGATGGGCCATCCACCTAATGGAGTATCAACTGTAATTTTTTCCGCAGAAAGCTGTGAAGGGCCAAGCCCTGGCCGATTTTCTCACCGACCACCCCAGTGTTGAAGTAGATGACGAAGTAGCTCAGCAAATCGAGATGCTATCAGTATTCATGAAACCATGGATCCTTCAATTCGATGGGTCGCGAACAGACAAAGCATCTGGGGCTGGCATTGTGATCACTTCGCCATCAGGAATCAAGACTGGTATGTCAGTCCAGTTCGATTTTCCATGCACCAACAATCAGGCCGAATATGAGGCCTTGATCCTTGGATTGGAATTACTACGTAACTTAGGAACATCCAGTATCAGCGTAATTGGAGTCTCCCAGCTCGTTATTAAGTAGATCCAAGGTACATTCCAATACCGAAATCCCATACTAGACAGGTATATCTCCACGATCAATGCTTTACTAATGGGATTCGATGAAGTGACGTTTCAGCATGTGGCTAGGAACTCCAACTTTGAAGCCAATAAGTTAGCTCAGATAGCCACTGGAGCAGAATTTCCCAAAAATTATATGGCCGCCAGTTATACCATCACAAGGCAGGCCTATCCCTCTCATTTCGAAAGAACCAATGTTTGAATGAAGCAAGGCAAGCCTATCCCTCTCATGAAGCAAATTGCGAAGGTCTATCCCTCTCATGCCAGTTATACCATCACAAGGCAGGTCTATCCCTCTCATGAAGTAAATTGAGGATTGGCGCAAACCAATATTAAGGTATTTGAATGATCCCTCCCAAGGAGCACCTCGGCGGGACAAGATGAGAGCCGCCAACTACGTGGTTCTGGGAGGTAGCTCGTTATATCGTCGAGGTCATGATGACGTGCACATCACCTTTTGCCTTTTATCTAGATGTGGCAATTGAGTAGGTTGGGTTGAAAATAGATTGGGTTGTAGATAAATTGAAGATAGATTGTAAATGAATTTGATATGATTCTTAAACAGTTCAATACATGATTATTGTATGTTTAATTACGGTAGAAAAAAAAACTCTAAATTATTACTTTTTATACTCTTTAAATTATTTTAAAATACTAAAATAAATTAAAATTAGATAAAAAAAAATATTTTTTTTATTTATGGAATAATTCATTTACAACTCGTAATCAACACATCTACCATTTATTATCAATATCAACTAAATGAGATTCAACCCAACCTACTTTAAAATATATTAGACACTATCCACCCTAACCTAACCAAAAATCATATATGTTGGGTTGAATTAGATCGGCAACTCTTAATTCATTTTGCCTTCACTACTTTTATCTTCTTTCGTAGAAACTTCATGTAAGCTCATTTCAACTTTGCGAAGATTAAAGAATTAAAGAATCCCTCACTTTTGACATTAGGAAACTCATTCCTGAACCCGTTTCAATCTTTCTCTCTCCCCTCTCTCTCTCTCTCTCTCTCCCCCCTTTTCCACCTAACTCCATTGCAATTTCAGAGGAAAAAAAGAGGAAGCAGAGATGTCGCGAGACAATTGGGCGAGATTGGTGGAGGCGGTGGTGCGGAGGGAGAAGATCCGGGAGATGTTTCTGTCCCACTCAAGAAGCCCCGGCATCAGCACCACAGCATCGTCACATGATGATGATGTTCATCGCGACGATAGTTTCAATGGACAAATTACCAAGTGAAAAGAAAAAAAAATAAAAGTCATTACAGTTCTTTGCTGGAAATATTATCACTAATTTCAATTACTGTAACATACAAAAGCTAATTTGATAATCTTCATTTTTTTTCCAATGACATGTTGAGAAGTCTTTCTGTATCTCGATCACCTCCTTCTCCTGCAGTTACAGTGACGAACCCGTCCACCGTCTCTAAAGGTTCGTTATCCTTTTTGTCTCTGTTCATTAGGATTCGGGGTTAATTGCATTGTATTTACTGTTGAAAAGTTAAAGTAAACTAGATTTATTTTCTAGGTTCATTTATTTATTTAGTTCATGAATTTACTTTTATATTGTTTTTGGTGAGTACATGAATCTAAGTTATTTGTTATTATTTATGTATTTTATTTTAATTCATATTCATGTACTAGAAAAGAGGATGAATCACATTTAATTGTGATACATGTATTAGACTAGGTTCATACTAAGAAAAACCTATAAATACCCTATGCAATCTACTCATTTGTAATAAGTTAAGTTCAAGTGAAATAGAGTCACTTGTTTCCTCCACTCTTTCATTATTTGAGTGTTGAGTGTTTTATATAATTGCTCTCCACTTCTAACAAAGTGGTATCAGAGCTATTTTTGTTTGTAGACAATTAAACTTGGAGAAAAATGTCTACCGTTCCCCCGTTTCAAGTTCCATCACTTACTAAGGAACACTATGAGAATTGGTGTATCCGAATGAAGGCTTTGCTTGGAGCATATGATGTTTGGGAACCTGTTGATAAAGGTGTTGATGCAGCTGATACAACTGCCGTTAAGAAGGATCAAAAGGCCCTCACTCTCATCTATCAAAGTTTAGACGATAAGATGTTTGAGAAGATTGCCGGTGCAACCACTTCCAAGCAAGCCTGAGATATTCTCCAAGCTTCTTTCAAAGGAGTCGATAAAGTAAAGAAGGTTCGTCTTCAAACCTTGAGAGGAGAATTTGAATCACTACACATGAAAGAATCTGAAACAATTTTAGATTATATTTCAAGAGTTTTGGTTGTCGTCAATCAAATGAGACGATATGGAGAAGACTTGAAGGATGATCGGGTCGTTGGCAAAATTCTACGATCACTAGATTCAAAGTTCAATTATATTGTCGTTGCCATTGAAGGGTCCAAGGATTTGGACGCCATGACTGTCGAAGAATTGACAGGATCCTTGCAAGCCCACGAGGAGCGACTTAAGAAACCAAATCAAGAACCGGTGGAGCAAGTTTTGCAAGCAAATCTTTCTTTCAAAGAGAGAGATGAGAAACGTAGCATGTCCCAAACAGGCCGAGGATGTGGACGAGGTGCTCGTGGTAGAGGAAGAGGCAATAATACACAAAATAATAGAGAAGAGAAAAGGCCAAATGATAATCAAGGAAGAGGCCGTGGACGCGGTAGAGGAAGAAATTGGAGGCCAAACTCAAGAAGGTATGATAAATCAAATGTTCAGTGCTATAATTGTCATAATTTTGGACATTGTTACTTGGAGTGTCCAAATGAAGTCGAAGAAAAATCAAATTTTGTGGAGAGCAACAATGAAGAAGGAGGTCCCACCTTGCTTCTCGTATGCAAGAGAAATGAAAGACAAGTGGAGAACTTGTGGTATCTTGATTCTGGTGCAAGCAACCATATTTGTGGTAAGAAAAATCTTTTTGTGGAGCTCGATGAATCACTTGGTGGCAATATCACTTTTGGTGATTCATCTCGTGTCCAAGTTAAAGGGAAAGGTATAATTTTGATTCGATTGAAAGATGGAAGCCATCAATTTATTTCAAATGTTTTCTATGTGCCACAAATGAAAAGTAATATTTTAAGTTTGGGACAACTGTTGGAGAAAAATTATGATATTCATCTGAAAAATAACAGTTTGATTATGAGCGATGAATCTGGAAGACTGTTAGCTAAAGTCCCAATGACAAAAAATAGAATGTTCATGCTTAACATTCAAACTGATGTTCCAAGATGTTTACAAGCCTGTTCCAAAGATGCTTCTTGGCTTTGGCACATGAGATTTGGACATTTGAATTTTGATGGCCTAAAGGAGATGAGCAAAAAGAGGATGGTGAAAGGACTACCAAGTATCAACCACCCGAATCAACTTTGTGAAGGATGTGTTTTCGGCAAGCAATCAAGAGCAAGCTTTCCAAAAGAATCATTTTCAAGAGCCAAGTGCCCATTGGAGCTTATCCACTCGGATGTTTGTGGCCCTATCATGCCATGCTCCTTCGGTAAGAAGAAATATTTTCTTACTTTTATTGATGACTATTCTTGGAAAACTTGGGTGTATTTTTTGAAGGAGAAATCCGAGGTGTTTGAAACCTTTAAAAGGTTCAAGGCTACAGTGGAAAAATAAAGTGGCTACCAGATTAAAGCTCTTTGGTCCAATAGAGGGAGAGAATTCACATCAAATGAATTCAAGGCTTTTTGTGACACAAATGGCATTTTGCGGCCTATGACAGTTCCAAGATCCCCTCAGCAAAATGGAGTTGTCGAGAGAAAGAACCGGACCATCCTCAACATGGTAAGGAGTATGTTGAAGAGCAAAACTATGCCGAAAGAATTTTGGGCCGAAGCAGTTGCTTGTGCAGTCTATCTGCTAAACCGGTGTCTCAGTAAAAGTGTTATTGGCAAAACACCTCAAGAAGCCTGGAGCGGAGTAAACCCAAGCATCCATCATTTGCGAGTGTTTGGAAGCATAGCTTATGTACATGTGTCCAATGAGAAGAGGACAAAACTTGACTATAAAAGTGAAAGGTATGTCTTTGTTGGCTATGACTCTAATTCTAAAGGATACAAATTGTATAACCCACAAAATGGGAAGCTTGTCATCAGTAGAGATGTCAAGTTTGATGAAGGAAGCCCCAGAATCATACTTTGGTTGACATTACTGGTTAGTCAAAAAACAGTTTGGATCTTCTATTACAAAATTCCGTTACATTTTCTGCTACACTCATCAATACACACCATGTGCATTGGTGCGTGATCGAGATAAGGAAAAAAAATCATGTGAAAGTATATACAAATCAATCCAAACAATTAGTCATAAAAAATAAAATCAATCTATAATTGCCTCCTTTGACCACCGCCATCATTCACCCTATTTACATCATTTTACTCATCTTGACATCCTACACAAAACCGTCAATTTAATTTGAATAACCAACCACCCTTGGTCACTTAGTTTGAACAAAATCCGTAGCATCTCCACCATGATGAAACCAACAACACCAGTCAACCACCGAATCTAGCAGTGCGAAAGGGGATAGGGAAGAGTGGATCTAGCGGCGCAGAGGGTGGAGGAAGGAGAAAGAAGAAATAAAAGGAGAGGGGAAAGCGTGGGTGGGTGGGGATATAGCAACGGTGAGGGTGGTGAGTGCCGAAGGGGTGGTGGTGTGGTGGACGGTCGGAATGCATCTGAGTTCCTTGTGGTTTGTCGAACTAGCACGCTAGATCCGTCTACCCTTGGGGACCCCCTTGGGAAGTTTGGGCTCAGGTACTTATGAGAGGAGTTCTATTGGGCGAAACGAATCGTCGATGGAACCTTTTATATGATACCATTTCGTGAAACCAATTCCTACGTACAACTGGAGGATGACTGTAGAGAGATTGGAGCGATGTTGGGGACATAAGTCTTGGTCGGTTCTTCTTGTGGTTGATGAAGTTCCCTCAATAAACTTCTAAGCCAAATTGCATGACAAACACAAGAAGTTGCTGCGACAAATTCCGCTTCACAAGTTGATAAAGTCACGATTGGTTGTTTTTTAGAATTCCAAGTAAAAGCCGAGTTTCCAATGAAGAAACAAACCCAGTAGTGCTTTTTCTATCGTCCATGTCACCAGCCCAATCACTATCACAATAAGCAACAAGCTTGAAGTCTTGATAAAATGAATATAGAACTCCATAATCAAGTGTACCTTTAATGTATCGAAGTATTCTTGTAGCCACCTTCAAATGAGATGTAGTAGGGGCTTCCATATAGCGACTCACAAGTCCAACACCAAAAAGAATATCTAGTCTCGTACAAGTTAGGTACCTCAAGCTTCCAACAAGACTTTTGAAGAATGTGGGATTGATCTTTTCTCCATCTCCATGTTTGGACAATTTAACTCCACATTCGACGGGGGTGCTAACTGGTTTGCAGTTCTCCATCTCGAACTTCTTGAGAACTTCCTTGGCATACCGTTCTTGAGAAATGAAAATTCCATTTTCCTTTTGCTTCACTTCAATGCCAAGATAGTACGACATTAGTCCAATGTCCGTCATTTCAAATTCTTTAGCCATTGTTTGCTTGAACTCAACAAACATCTGTGGATTATTCCCTGTCAAAATTAAATCATCCACATACAAACAGACAAGCAAAATATCACCATTATTATTCATTTTCACATAAAGTGCATGTTCATGTGGGCACTTTGTGAAGCTATTTGCTTGGAAATATTTATCAATTCTGCTATTCCAAGCTCGCGGTGCCTGTTTTAAGCCGTGAAGTGCCTTCTTCAATTTTAGGACCTTATCTTCATGTCCTTCCACAGAATAACCTGGAGGTTGATCAATGTAAACCTCTTCTTCCAAATATCCATTCAGAAAAGCAGATTTGACATCCATTTGATGGATCTTCCATTTGTTCTGAGCTGCCAAAAAAATAATAAGACGAATAGTTTCTAAACGTGCAACTGGAGCAAATACCTCACTATAGTCAATTCCTGGCTTTTGCTTGAATCCTTTGGCAACTAATCTTGCTTTGTACTTCTCAATCTCTCCTTTTGAATTTCGTTTGATTTTATACACCCATTTGACTCCAATGGTGCTTTTTCCTTCGGGTCAAGTTGCCAACTCCCAAGTATCATTCTTTTTGATCGCCTTGATTTCCTCATCCATGGCATCTCTCCATTTTTTGTCACGCTCCGCTTCTTTGTGATCTAGAGGCTCAGAATCCCCAAACAGACAGTAATAAGTCACATTATTTAAATCTAGAGTTACCTCGTCTGTTTCATCATACAATTCACGAAGAGTTCTTTTCCTCCGGGGCCTTTCACTTGAACTTTCTTCCATGACTGCTTGAGTTGTTCGTGGTGGAGTATTTGGTTGCACCTCATCTCCATCATCCTCAATGAGTGGACGATTGCTATGCTCTTCTTTTGAAATATTCCAATCCCAGGAGCTTCCTTCATCAAACTTGACATCTCTACTGATGACAAGCTTCCCATTTTGTGGGTTATACAATTTGTATCCTTTAGAATTAGAGTCATAGCCAACAAAGACATACCTTTCACTTTTATAGTCAAGTTTTGTCCTCTTCTCATTGGACACATGTACATAAGCTATGCTTCCAAACACTCGCAAATGATGGATGCTTGGGTTTACTCCGCTCCAGGCTTCTTGAGGTGTTTTGCCAATAACACTTTTACTGAGACACCGGTTTAGCAGATAGACTGCACAAGCAACTGCTTCGGCCCAAAATTCTTTCGGCATAGTTTTGCTCTTCAACATACTCCTTACCATGTTGAGGATGGTCCGGTTCTTTCTCTCGACAACTCCATTTTGCTGAGGGGATCTTGGAACTGTCATAGGCCGCAAAACTCCCAATATTCATGAAGTGTCTCGGTGTTTCTTTGGCAAATTCCACTAATATCCCTTCGAATGGCAGCAACAAGAGATGCGAGAAAAAATTTGTTCAAAAATGCTTGTTGCATGTCATCCCATGAATTGATAGATCCTGACGGAAGGTAAAACAACCAATCCTTTGCATAATCAATTAAGGAAAAGGGGAATTCCCTCAATGTAATGTGGTCCTCGTCTACATCATGTGGTTTCATGGAAGAACAGACCACATGAAACTCCTTTAAATGCTTGTGGGGATCTTCGTTTTCCAAATCTCTAAACTTGGGTAAAAGATGAATCACCTGACTTTAGTTCTAGTGATGCCTCCAAGTTAGGGTAGGTTATACAAAGAGGTTGTTGACCGATGGGTGGGGCGGCTAATTGGCGTAGGGTTTGTCATGGTTGTGCCATCTCTTCGATTTCTCGTTCGGATTTGGAAGAAGCATCTGAAATGTTGGAAGTTGTAGAGGAAGATTCGCCTTAGGTTAGCTTTTTCAATTTGCTTTCCTTCCTCAATCTACGAGCTGTCTTTTCAATTTCTGAATCGCATTGAAGTTCACCCGTATTAGTATTCCTGGTCATCCAAGAAAATAAATCAAATTAGTAATTCCCCGGCAACGGCGCCAAAATTTGATGGGTGTCGAATCCACCAAAAATAAATCCTATTCCTCTAACTACAAAATTAACTTGTAGATAAGGTGAGAATGGTCGATCCCAAAGGGAATAACTTATCGACTACTTTCTAAGATAACCAAGCGTCAAAAAGAAAGTAAAACAAAGCGGGTTTTAAATGATAAGTTAATAAAAGTAAGAAAGAAATCAAAAGTGAATCTATAAGAATAAGTACTCAGTCAAGGGTAGTTCTTCGCACCACGTTTTCATAGATTGATCATTGATTCAAAAATAACTTTTAATTCATGAAATAGATTGGTTATAGCTTTCAGAGAACTCGTCCAACCTAATCTTTCCTTAATAATAGACTAGGCATGCAAACGCTATGAATAATCTCTAATTAACAAATAACCCTAGTCGAATGATAGGATTTAACCCGTTAACAGCATTAAAAACTAGAAAGACCCAAATCCTATCCAACAAACCTACAACGTGGTTGCTCGAAACTAATTGTGTATTTTCTGTAGTATAACGAATTATACTACTTTCCAATTGTGTTGATTCAATCAAACAATTACGGATTTGATCTTATCAATTGGAACTTTGAAGTTAAATTAATTGAACAACCAGCAGAAATTGCACAACTAACAAAACAACAATAAGAGATGGAGTTTTCCCAAAAAGCACAAGAAAATACGCAAATACTGCATAAAATTAAAAGACAAACAAATCAATTAGATCTCATAATCCCTGAAGAAAACGTTGGCTTGAATTACTCCTTGACTGAATGAAGTAATTTAGCCATGCATGGCCATACTAACAACTAAAATAAAAATATAAAAGTTGAAAATTAAAAGCTAAAACTAAAACTAGAGTAAAAGATTGAAATCCAAGATGTCTGGACAATATGATACAATCGGGTATATATAAGGTTCAAACCCTAGATCAATTTCCTACTAGAACTAGGATAATTCTTTGGCAAATCCTAAGAGTCATAGACAAGTAGGGAATTTGTTTCCAAGTTGAACTCTTGCCATATCAATATTCTCCTTTTCCATTCCCGCGTAGGAATTTTAGCCCATAAAGCGTGAGCACGCCTTGTACGATAAACATGATTATTTCCAAATTTAGCCTTCAAGCTTCCTTGTACGACATCCCTCTGCACGTTTACCACATTTTGGCCCATTTTTAGCTCCTTGTCATCAATTTTCATCTCTGACAAATACGAATTAACTTTTGTGAAATTTTAACCAGTTTAAGATCCAAAGTTAATCAAAATAAGCATAATTGAGGCCTAAAACTAGGTAAAAATAACATATTATTATAAGTATAAAACAAAAGTTAGTTGCATGATTGAAATTGGAAATAATTGAGAAATATGAGATGCAAGATGAGACATTCATGTAATTGTATCCAATAGAATTAGATTTTCCTCTACATAGATATCGTAATCTACTTCCTCAACAAGTATCAAAACCACTCGAGGGATGCCTAGTTGCACCATACGTCTAAGGGTTAGTTCTTTTATACATATAAAATTGTAAATGGCTAGTTGATGATTTAATTAATATATATTTGATGAATAAGAGTATTCCGTTAACTATTTGCGAGGAAATTTTTTAACGAAACTTTGTCCACGCGTAATTAAATAATTAATCATATAATTAGTTACAGATACATGTTCAAGAAAATATTATTTTTAGTACCATAAGTTAGTCTTTTCTCGATTTAGGTCCTATTCGTTACATTTGTGCCACATTGAGTCCTATAACTTTGAAAAAGTTGTAATTTAAAGGGGTGTTTGCAAAAACTTATACTTTTGGAGAAATTGAAGCTGTAAAGAAAATTGAAAAAAGAAATTAATAGTAAAAGTAGGTAGTGTTTGAAAAAAAAAGTAAAAAATAGAAAGAAAAGTAATTGGAGTGTTTGGAAAAAAAAAAAAAGCTAAGAAGTGTTTCACTGTGAGATAATCAACTTGCAAATAACTACAAAAATACCAAGAAACAAGAAACAAAAAACCGAAAAAAAATTGGTTTATAATTGCTACCAACTTCTACTGAAAAACACGAGTACTAATTGGATCAGCTGGCCTTGGCTTTTAACCATTGCTTACAAAAAACTATAAATGTCTCTAGAATTTGAATTTGATTCAGATAGAAAATTGGTCTATATCAAACTCAAAGTATGTAAAACAAAAATGATTTCTGTCCTTGCTCAGTACGTTCAAGACAATAACTGGAATTGGGACGTTAAGGCTTTGTTTGGTTCTAAGATTTTAGGAGGAAAGGAAAATGTTAAAGAAAGGAAAGAAACTACAAGAATTTTAAAATTCTCTATTTTGTTTGGTTGTTAAAGAAAATAATAAGGAAAATGATTTTTTTAGAGAATTATGTTTCATTTTGTTTAGTTATTATTGTAAATTAAAGGAAAATGTAAAAACATATCCCAAAAAAATCCAAATAATCAATTAATTGCACAAACAAAAAAGAAAAAGATTTGCATGAAATATATTCAAATAATAAATTAGTTTGAGCAACAAATGAGATGAGAGTTTGAAAAATGAGAGAGTGCTAGAGAGAGTAAAATAACTTTTCCTTCATTTGCCTCACCTAATTGGAAGGAAAATACTTTTTCTCAATTTATGCTATATTTTCTTTCTATTTTCCTTTCCTTACCATTTTACTTCTTTTTCTCTAGTAACCAAACATTGGAAAATACTTTTTCTTCCTATTTTTTTTTCCTTTCCCCCCTAAAATCCTAGAACCAAACACAATGTAAAACAACGGCAACAACTTAGCTAGGGGCAAGATACTAGTGATTATGCCATAATGTCCTTTTTTAGGAGAAATTTCCCAGCTCAGTGGAAATAATTACAAATTAAAGTGGTTAAGCTAAGAAGGTGCTTGGCTAAACTTATTTAAAACATCTTATAAATTCCTACGTCATACAAGATTTTAAGGCTATGTTTGGAACAAGGATTTTGGTGAGGAAAAGTTGAAGGAAAATGGAAAGGATCAAACATGTATCTTATTTTCCTTACCAAAATCCTAGAACCAAACGGAGGGTTAAGCTTGCTCTTAAAATAATCTTTTGAATTGCTTAGTCTTTCCGTCCGTTGCTCAAATGAGGCACCTGTACTCAGTCTTTTCCCCAGCTGCCTTCATCTTATTCCTCTGCACCTTAGATTTGTCAGAAGCTACAATCGAGCAAATCAACAACTATTGTTTTATGAGTCCAACTGAGAAGATGGGATTCCAAAATATTAACATATATCTCGTTAAGTGGTGAGAAGGGTCAAAGTAAACAAAGACGAAAGCTCACAATGTTTTAAGGTAACCCATACAGAGCCCTTTTCTGTAGTCCGCTCAAACATGTTTGTGAGTGCATTTAGGAAGGGATCTGGCTGTAAACGCACCTACACAACATAAAATGGCATATTAGAAAAACTAAAGTAATACCCCTATAGTCCTGGAAAAAGCAATTTTTATTTGCCAGCAAAACATATACTTTCGATCAAGCTCTGCATTTTAACTGTGTAAATTATACATGCGCATTTGATGCAATAGACATACATAATGACACATTTTACAAATGCATTAGCAAACCAAGCATTCATTTTTAGTTAAGATGACTCTTCAGATGTTATTGACAAGTACATTCATGCTCCCCTGCCGCCATCCCCCAACCCCACCCCCCCCAAATCCAACTACCAAAACAACAGGGATATAATTTTACTGGCCCATTGTAAGTCGAAGCTAATGCAACTTCAGCTGCTGAAACAATTCCCCTAATGACAGAGCTATTTATTCCTCTGCTAGAGGTGTTCCAGAAAAGTTCGCGATCAAGTAAAGTTCCAAGAACGAATGGATCATATCGACTTGGAAAATAGAAAGATTTGTACAAGTTATGCATTTCGTCACCACTTTGTGGAACATCGTTGGACACATTTCATTTTAATATTAAGTGTAATCAATACATTGCTCACTGAACTTCCTGTCACATATAAAGTAAAAGCCCAGACGGCCTCTTCAAACATGCTACTGTAATCTAAACAAATAAATAAGCAGCAGGGCAATGAGGAATCCCAAATGAGATCTCCATCAGACCTATCCATAGCAAAGTATATCTAGATTTTTGCATCACAGCTCATTAACACTAGATATTTTGCAATAATTTCAACCAACCATAGAACGAATTAAACGAAAAAGAAACAAAAAAACATAAGCATTACCTAAAAACAAATCACTTCATGATCTAAAATTAAGGTTTTTGAATAAAAATCTGCATTAAAAAAAAGGCAGAAAATGAAAAACTCGCTTATACCGCAGAAAGGCAGTTCAAGTATATTGAGAAGAATTCACAAGTAGAGAGAGAGTTACCATCTCCGAAGGATTGAAGATAGAGAGAGACGCCCTTGTGAAATTCGGGTTTTTGTTCTTCTGATTTTGTTATTAATAATTTTTTCGTTTTCGCTTTCGCTTTTTCTTCATGGAAATTGAAAGGTTTAAGCAGTGGATCCGACAACGATTTTATGGGTCGGACCATCCATATTTTAATTATTTGAACCGATGTCTCTTTCAGATTATTCCAAAGCTAATGGGCTAATTTGTTTCACAAAATTCATTCATGATCAGAACATAATTCAAAATGCTAGTACGTTTGTGAATTTACTTTATTTTAGTTAGATTTCTATCTAATTTTATCTAGAGATGCTGGCACAGGATATCTTACATGTATTCAGTCAACCACTACATGAATGCTACATGTCGTCCAGGACCATGCGAGGCACCATGCTCCAAACAACAATGCTTTCCTCGAACCATGTCCAATATATTGAGGAGATCTATATTTTGAGGAGACGTCACCTCCTTGAGGGCAACATCCCGACGGCTCACCTGACACCTCGAGGATGACATATCGAGTAGGGAGTATGGCTTCGTACCCTATTACTGACAATCCAGACAAACACGACTGACTCTGACACAGGATATACCTGCCCTGCAACCACCAAGCATGGCCAAACTGTCCATTTTTAATGTTGGCCCTACTATTCTAGGAATTCCTAGTCTCATCTACCTAGCTCTAATCCCAAGGAGTTGATGGTGATCTCAAACCGCCTATAAACACTTTTGGTAAATTCTCCAAAAAGATAACTCACTTTTACGTACCAAAACTTTGCTCGATTATCTGCAGAAATCCTTATACCTTAACTCTTTATGTTGACTTAGTATCGGAGATTTTTGATAGAGACACTTCTGGCTAAACTCATGTTTTTTTTTATCCTAATAGGATAATGAGCCACCAGCATCCGTTGGATCATCTTTCGACGCCAGTTCGAAGAGAACCCTAAGATCGACACCATCAGTTGCAAACGAATTAGGATTTGAAAAAAAAAAATTAATTGACCTTAAATTCGAGCTTGAGTTGAAAACATCAAGTTTGATCTCAAATTCTGGCTCGGCTCATTTTAAAAATAATAATAATTTAAATTATTTTAAATTTAATAACAATTATTAGTATTATTTCTTCACCACTCTTATCATTCTTCCATTGTTTCCAATTATTAAGAAAATTAGCTTATAATTTTATTAATTTTAGTTTACTATAATACATAACTAATTACCAATATGTATTATTGTTAAAATAATGTTAGTTTTGTTGTTCTAATTTCATAAATATTTAAATATAATATCAATATGCATAAAATTATTCATATGTTTTTCTTTATTTTCAAATGAAAATAATAATGTTATTAATTTTTCTATTATTAATATATTAGTACTAATTAAATATTTAACAAGTCATCGAACAAATTTATTTGGGCTTGAGTTTCGAAAGTCTCGAACTAGAGTTGAGCTATATTCATGCCAGCTCGTTGGTTCATGAGCTGGTTTATCATTTTGCATCCATAATCTTATCAATATGCATAAAATTATTAATATGTTTTTCTTTATTTTCAAATGAAAATAATAATTTTATTAATTTTTCTACTATTAATATATTAATACTAATTAAATATTTAACAAGTCGTCGAACAAATTTATTTGGGCTTGAGCTTCGAAAATCTCGAACTAGAGTTGAGCTATATTCAAGCCAGCTCATTGGTTCATGAGCTGGTTTATCATCTTGCATCCATAATCTTAGGGTCGTTAATGGGCTAAATTTAAAGCGGATTTGAAGTGCCTCTCAAGTCGTGCTTTTTTAAGTGTTGCCTTTTTTTTTTCTAATCAAGTAGTTTTGAATTTGGGTGCAATAATGAAAAGTATTTTAAAATATGTTTTTATTTAAACCTACTCAATGTAGGTTATCAAAAAAGCCATATTTTGGCTATTTTTTCGATTTACGGTTTTTTTTTCAAAAATTCATCCAAATACAATTTTTTTCCTTAGTGAAGCGCTACTTTTCTTAAAAAGTCAATCCAAACAGGCTCTTAGTAATCACATTTGGTTTGTCAATATTTTTGTTTGCCATTTTTCTTTTTCTCTCTACTTTTTTTATTTTTCTCTCTCCACTCTCATCTATCTTGTTTCACATTCTGTTTTACCTTCTCTCCCGTCTTTCTCTCTTACCCTCTTTCCTCTCTATCTATCCTCCTTCATTTCCCACTACTCTTTAATATAATTTTCTTTTACTTTATTTGTAATTATTTTCTTAATTTTTTATTTTAAATTATTTTATTCTTACTTAACACTAATTTTGTGAATCTAGTAAAAAGAGTCAAAAATAGTTTTGATAGTAAGGACACTACCAAAATTTTAGTATGTTTTTAAATTATATTATTTATGCATCAAATGTACCAATATTACTAATAATAATAATAGCTTATGAATTGAGGAGAATATTTTTTTCTTATTCACTTGTATCAATGAAATTTGTACAAGGTGTAATATAAGCCTTTGGTTACAAGATTCAAGGCTAATCTAATAGCATCTATCTTAAATGCAATAAAACGAATATTTATTTTCCTAATTTGCAAGATATACTAAATATCCTAAAATATGTTAAAAATATCTCAATACTTGGTAAAATATCTCAGCACTCTTCCTCAAATTGGTGTATAAATGTCGTACATACCCAACTTGTCCACAAAACCTTAAGAACACTTGACTTGAAACTGTTTGGTAAGGGTATCGGCCAATTGATCATCTGATCGAACTCTAGGTAGTTCTATTATTTGTTCATCCAATTTCTCTTTAACAAAAAAATTTATCCACTTCTACATGTTTGGTATGATCATGCTGAACTGGATTATGTGCTATATCACATGCAACTTTATTGCCACAATATAGTTGAATTGATTTCTTAGGCAGATAGCCCAAATCTAATAGAAGAAGTGTTAGCCATAATGCTTTGTCCAAATGCCATATTTCTAAAATCAGCCTCTACACTTGATTGTGCAACAACGTTTTGGTTCTGGCTTCTCCAAGTAACAAGATTATTTCCCACAAAGGTGAAATAGCCTAAAGTAAACCATCTATCGTCTATTGCTCCAGCACAATCAACATCAGTGTACACAACCATGCTTTGAGGATTTGCATCTTTTGTGAACAAAAATTCTTTTCCTTATTCCAGATTTGAGATATCTCAAAATGCACATAATTGCATTCATATGTTGCTCACCTGGATTATGCATAAATTGGCTTACTACACTTAAGGTGTATGCCAGGTCTGGCCTTATGCGTGCTAGATACGTCAACCTCTTTACAAATCTCTAGTATCTCCCTTTATCAACTAGAAAATACTTTAGTCCTTCTTCAACAGGCGTATCAATCGGTTGACAAGCTAGCATACCAGTTTCATGCAACAAATTTAAAGTATATTTTCTTTGAGACAAGAAAATTCCTTTAGTTGATCTAGATACTTCAATTCTGAGCAAGAATTTTAATGGACCAAGGTCTTTCATCTCAAATTCCGTAGACAAATAGAGTTGAACAACTTTTCTTTCTTATGGATCATTTCTAATCACCAATGATCTTAACTTGTTCTTTCAAGAACAAAGTGTGATTTGCATTGCTTTGACTATAGCTAAATGCCTTCAGTGATTTTGTGAATCTTCCAAACTAGGCTCTTGGATATTGTTTGAGCCCATCCAACAATTTATTTAATTTGCACACCTTGTGATTACATGTTTCTGATACAATAAGCCCAGGAAGAATGTCCATATAGACTTCTTCAAATAATTCACCATACAAAAATGTATTCTTCACATCAAATTATTGTAGTGGCCAATCCAAGTTGTAGCTAAAGATAGCAACACTAGAACTATGTTAATTTTAGCTACTAGCGCAAATGTCTCTGTATAGTCAATTTCATAGGTTTGAGTATACCCTTTAGCCACCAATCTCATTTTAAAATGCTTTATGGTACCATTTGCTTTGAACTTAATGGTATAAATCCATCAACATTGAACTGTTTTCTTCTCTGGCAGGCATTTAACAAGTTCCCAAGTATTATTTTTCTGCATAGATTTTATCTCCTCATTCATAGCTGCTCTCCAGTTTAGGTTAGCTAAGGCTTCCTAGCACTCTGTTAGGAACAGATAAAATAGATAATTGATTCACAAATGACTTATTTGATTCTGACAAACGGTGTTTTGACATATAATGACTCATGAAATATCTAGCTTTACTAGAAATTTCAAGTTTATATGTGGGTTTAAGGAAACCTCTATTGTGTCATGGTGATATATGTTTTTTAGATGCTAAAGCTATAACTGGTCTATTGCATGAATTTAAGAACTATCTTTGAATTGATGGTCAATCCCTAAAACACGGTATGGAGAATTACCCTTGGCTGAGCTTTTCATCATGTTGATTTATTCTCTCTATTTATTTACAATTTTTATTTTAGTTGTTTTTTTCCCCAATAAACCCCACTAACTTTATTTTTATTTTTTTATTCGCTTGATTGTCTTGGGAATTTATCATCAGTTATTCTCTGTGGGATTGACTCTACAAACCCTATTTACAATTAATTTAATGTTTAGAGAAGTAGAATTTATTTTTAGTGGATTTGACACCTATCAAAAAACCAAGTATTATTTTTTGTATTTCTCCTATTTCAACTTTGTAATAAACTAATATTGTTAAATAAATTGAATTGGGTTGCTTAACTAATATGTGCTGATATGTTTAATTTATATTAATATTTTTTCGAATTTTGGTGTAATTTTTAGGGTAGAAACATGAAACGAATAATGTAATGCCCCATAATTTCATGATGATATACTTATGTATCTTGAATGAATATTTGATGCAAGTATTGGAATAACAAAGGCATGTGCTTCGATTGGGTCCTTGGACAAGAAGAAATAATTTTAGATGGCGAAATTGGGCTAACAAATATATTAAGGACCTAAATGAAAAGGATGAAAAACCCAATGGAGCAAAAATTAGAAGCTTGTGGGTATATTGCAAGAAATAAGACAATTGGGGGCTCAATTGCAAGAAGTGGGGTTCTGTGAACAATTGGTAAAGTTAAGGGACAAAATTGAGCCAAAAACAAGAGTTGGGGCCAAAGGGATAATATTTTATTTGAAATAGGGGCCAAACTTGAAATAAGCAAAAGTTATCCTTATAAAGCGGGCAATGGGGAGGGTAGGTGGAGTAGGTGATACATACACTTATATATGTATATATCAACATGAAGAAATATACTCAAACTTTAGAAGCTCATATATTGGTCATTTCTCCACCGAATCGCACAAATGATTATAGCATTTTGATCCTCGCAACGAGAGGAATCCAACGGTGGTGATTTTCTAGGTTTTACCAAGCAGTGGAGGGGCGGCAAGGACGGCGGTTGAGCGGCGGCGGCAGAGCAATTGAGGTGAGACAGTGAGGCGGTGACTGGAGTAGCAACAGTGATTATTCGTCAATTAAATCTACTGGGTTTAATATTTGTCTAAACTGTTGAGGGCTTTTGTAGAATACGTCAGGACATGTGACCCTATAAAACAAATTTTTATTATGATGTCGAGTAGCGGCGGCTCTAGTGGACTTCAAACAGAAGCATGTTCTAGAGGCACTCGTTCCATATATGGTGGTAATTAGTCCATTTAAGGCTTGTTTTTTGTTGAAATATTTGGAATTAAGGATTATTGAAATATACTTTGATGGTAATTGATAGTAAAATATCATAATTTTTGGTGGGCCTACCCCTTCTCTTGTTTCTTTATAAAAAACTCACAAATATTTCATTCTCTAGATATTCCCAATGGCATTGTTTAAGATTCATACAATTTGTCTTCAATTGAGGTATTTTAGAAACAAAAAGGCCAAAATGAGGGAAGAAATTATCAATATTTAGAACAAAATGTTGAATTCATTGTTAAAGTTGAATAAGAAATTGAAGAGAAAATCGAAAGATTTCATAGTTGACACTTTTGTTAAGTCTAATATTTTATTTTTTCCCCAATTAAAGTTGCTATATCTCTGTATTTCTTATCTCCGTTCCAATCAGGTGAACTGATTATCCCAATTCTAACTCCCGCGTAGGACCAACTCAAATAAAAAAAGTAAGAATAAGAGACCAAAATTGGCAACGAATGAAAATGAAGAGCCGACATAAATTTAGGGGTATAATTGAATGACCGAAATGACATTTTTCCCTTTCAAATTCACAAAGATGGAAGGTATTTTCTCAAATATAAATTAAAATTTATTTTATTTTCTTGTCATGACATATAACATTCGAATCCTCATAATTTATTTGCAAAAAAATATAGTACCAAACATTTTCAAAGCATAGGTCCTATTAATAGAATTCTACCAAATCACTATTTCTTTTTAATATAATGCAATTTCTAAGTAATTGTTATTAAGGCCCACATATATAATATGAAAGTTGAAAAGGTACTTTATCTTTAATTAGGGTCGTAATTATACATGGTTGGAATTTTAGAGGGTCTTTGTAAATTTAATAAAGAACTAAACAATATAATAATTAAATAACTAATTATTTAATAGAGGCTACAATAGTCTTTAAAAAATGGGAAGAAACACTTTGGAAGATTCTTAGTCTACATATACATACACACATATATATATATATTGTTAACTATCTCATATATACTAAATACTTAAATGTAGCCTATCTTATAAGGGCTTGGACAACTCTCACCTCATAAGCTAGCTTTTGTGATTGAGTTGGACCCAATCCCTAATACTTTTACATTTATATAAAACATCTTTTAACTTTTAGAGTTGAATTAAACCCAAATCCCTAATACTTCTACATTTATATATAGATCATCTTCTCACAAATTAATTAATAAGCACTTTCCTTCAGCCTTTTCATAATTTTGTAGGGAAATCATGGAAGATCACTTTAAGTTTTGGAAGTTTAAATAAATAAAAGAATTCGCCACTTTAACATGAGGAAACTCATGGCTACCTTCTCCGTTAAAGAATTGACTCACTTTTGACATGAGGGAATGAGTTTCAACCTTTCTGCAAATTCATTGTAAATCGTTGTTGCTATGGTGGGCCTTCTTGAGTGGCCACACCACGGCCTCAACCAACCTCGCTCAATTGTCTCGAGATATCTCTGCTTTCTCTTCAGCCAATTCTGTTTGATTGTAATACTTTTATATTAATCCTATACGTATAAATATGATAATTTTTGTTATTTTCTATTTTAATATTATATATAATTCTTATATTTATATATTTTAATAATTAATAATTTAAAAAAATTTCGCTCCCCTACGATTAACTTCCTCACTCCGTCTCTGTATATATTAACATTGTCACAAATGTTTCACTCAACAACGAAAATATAAAAACTTTATGCATAGGCATATACTGACGTGGAGTAACCCAAATGCGTGGGCGTTTTTGTTTCGGGAGATGGGGTTGATGCATTTGGGATTGGGAAGTGATACTAGTGTATGTATAGTAGGTAAAATCCAAGTTTGATTTTGCATAATTGGTGATACAATTTGAAATTCTACAATACAAGCTACGCATTTGTTTTATAGTTCTGCCAAATAAAATTACAGGAATTACTATTTTGCCCACACCTCAAAAAACATCCGCATGCACAGATTAAGTTCTACTTTTCCCAGATTTCCTCCATTAACATATGTAGCTATTTCTCTCGGATTTACATAACGTTGCAAAATAGTTGTAATTAAATTATTTTAAAAATCTTACAACATATAAAATTAATAATATAAGCTTGATCTAAGAAAAAATATTAAGGCTATCCATTTTAGATTATAATAATCGAATGAAATGTTTAAAGCTTATGAAATTTCATATTTTAAAAAAATAAATATATTTAAGTTTTAAATTTAAATAAATAATTTAAAGTACTTATCTATTTAAATTATTCAACATAAGTCTTAAGAAAATTTAAAAATAATAAGAGATTTTTCACTTGAATATTTTTTGAATACTTAATATTTAAAATAAAGAAAATAAACAAATAATGAGATAATATATTTGCTTTAATAATATTAAATGTTATGATCATAGAATTAAAACCAAAAGCACATGATAGATTTGTAAATTAAATGCTACTGTGTGGGGTTAAATTAGGAAAAATAGTAATAGTATCTTTTAACTCCTTTATGCCATACTCTAATTTCATCCCCTCAGGTGAGACTAAAACATGCCGTATTACATGGTATAATAGCGGGTTGTAGCTCATTTAGGGGAGGCCCGCCTCCTAAAGTATCTTAAATCAAATGAGGATTTATTGGGACTAAAACAAGGTATTATAATGTATTACTCCAAAACAAAAACACTCTTGCAACAGCATTCTCTCTCTGTTGAAAGACACCCTTTAGAATACTCTTGGAACTACTCCAATAAATGAAACTGCCAGAATTTTTTTTATGAGAAAAACTTTAGATAAGAAATGGTTTACCACACCAGTATTATACATGTCATGTAATTAATTAATATTTTTACAAGAATTGCCAAACATATATAGGACAAGTATAATGATACTTGTTATGCGCTTCCTTCATTTTATATTACTAGTAAAAAGAAGGTGTATTGCACGTTATGGATATGATGTAATTAGAATTATTATATTTTTGTAAAGAATTATTATACCTTTGATAGTATTGATAATAAATCAGACAAAGGCGAACACTATTCATTTTGATGCTTTATTTAAGGGTAAAATGCACAGTACTCCCATGTGGTTTGTCAAACTAGCACGCTCAACCTTGTGGTTTTCTAATTGTCAAAACAGACCCTGTGGTTATAAAAATTTGCTCACCACCCCCTAAATCATATTTTGTCAATTTTAAAATTGAAATGACCAAATTGCCCACCACCCACTGCCACAGTACCGTCGGACCGCCGCCGGACCGCCATCTCCGGGATGGTCATACTATACATCAAATCGTTCGTCTCACCAAGCCCGTCGAAAGCCCTCAATTGGGATCGACAAAATCCAATTCGATTGGATTTAATTAGACAAAAACATATAGAAATCCTAACTCACTCTTTTCACGTTTATCGAGCAATTACTCCTCCACCAACCACCGAATCCAAAAATTGAGGCTACCATTGTGTTCCCCACGTCGAACCGCTCCAAACCCAGTTGAACAACGCCGGAAAAGTTGCCGGATTCCGGCAACCCATCGCCGTCGCACGCTTGCCGCCGCTGCTGCCATTTCTCCGATGGCTGAAACACCATAAAACCACCACCGTTGCGTTCCCCTCGTCGAGCCGATCAATTTACACTACTCACACGCTCGATTTGGCCAAGAAACGAGAGAGATATGAGTAAAATAAGTTTATGTATAAATATGTATATATTGTATATATTGTATATATTGTATATGTATATATTGTAATAATGTAGAAATCTAAGGGTAAAAATGTCATTTTACACCTGAAAAATGAACAATTTTCGCATTAAACGCGCGTGTATAACACCGCACGCCAAGAAGGTCTGCTAACTTGATTTTTATAACTACAGGGTCTGTTTTGACAATTAAAAAACCACAGGATTGAGCGTGCTAGTTTGACAAACCACAGGGGAGTACTATGCATTTTACCCTTTATTTAATAATATCGATAATAAATAAGACCTTCTTTTCAATATAGTTTGTATTCTAAGAGGATATATATATATATATATATATATACGATTAAGGATATAATTTAGGAATTAAAAGTGTAACTATCCCTAGATTTTTATTAGGATCGTGTGGGTTATTTTTTAGTTCAGGGAATAAATGATAAAAACTGTGTTAGTATCCGTATGTACAAATACTTGAAAAATACTTTTACTTTCCATACAAATTCCGAACATAACAAATACCACTCGTACTTTTGATATAACACGTTTAATAGATGTATTACACACATTCTATATAACTCTTGACGAAAAATGCTTCTTCTTATGAAATATAACATATAAAAAATATTTATAGTTATAATATATAACAATCAATTATAACTATTAAATGAATATTAATTATTATATAAATCATAGATTTGTAATACTTTATAGAAATATTAATTATAATGTAATATAATTATATATAATTTATATTACTATTACAAAATTGAATAATATAATGATACATTTCAAATAATTGTGTCAATATTAAAATTACATATAAGCATGATTTATGTGAAAATAATAAAGATAGGCAGTATTTTTTTACTGCCTAATGTCATTTCACATCCATATTATACTCATGCTTTGACTAATTTGTATATTATCCATTTGTGACTTGCGTACCATTGAGTTCTTTGATCACTATGACTTTCAAATACTATTTAAAATTTATGCTTACATATTAAATGTTATGTTCACTACAAGAAAATACAGTTTTTTCGGCGAAATTTTTGGCGGAAAAAATAAATTTCGGCGGATTTTCGGCGGATTCAATCTCCCAAAAAAACCTTCGTTGGTAGTGATTTTTCGGCGGATTTTCAGCGAAAAATATATATATATATATTTTAATTAAATAATAATTTTGACTGAATTTTTCGCCGAAATTTAATTTATATTTTTTGAAAATAAAATTTCAATTGCCCAACCTAGGAGTTGAACACGGGACCTCGCACCAGCTCGCGCGCACCCAATATTATCCCAGCTTTTGGGGCCACTGGGAGTCGAACTTTCGATCTCTCGACTGACAAACAACTCTCTTACTGTTGAGCTATGTTCACTTTATTGTCATAATTCAATACATTATATATTTATATCATACAACAATTCAAATAAAAATAATTAATAATAATAATAATACGTTTTTTATTTATTGAAAATTTTGATAATTTTTAATTTTTAAAAAATATATATATATATATAATACATAATATTATATACATATATATAGCATACAAAAATTTATTTCATTCTAATAATAATAATAATAATAATAATAATAATTTTATAATAATAATTGAAATAAAAATAAAAATTTTAAATTTTAATATATTTTAAAAATATATAAAATTATTATTATTTTTTATATAAAAAATATTTATTTTTAATTTTTTGTCTGGATTTCCGCCGAAAATCCGTCGAAAAATTGAAAATAACTATTTTTTAATTATTTTTAATTTAAAAAAATATTATTTTTTAATTATTTTTAATTTTTTAAATTTTTGGCTGTATTTCTGCCGAAAATCCGCCGAAAAATTTAAAATTTATTATTTTTTATTTATTTTTATATTAAAAAATATTATTTTTATTTATTTTTAATTTTTTAAATTTTTCGGCGGAATTTCGGCCGAAAATCCATTAAAATCCATTAATTTAAAAAAATATTATTTTTTATTTATTTTTAATTTAAAAAATATTATTTTTTAAAATTTATTATTTTTTATTTATTTTTAATTTAAAAAATATTATTTTTCATTTATTTTTAATTTTTTAAATTTTTCGGAGGAATTTCCGCCGAAAATTCCCTAAAAATTTAAAAATTATTATTATTTATTTATTTTTAATTTAAAATTATTATTTTTTATTTATTTTTAATTTTTTAAATTTTTCGACAGAATTTCGGCCGAAAATTCCCTAAAAAATTTAAAAATTATTATTATTATTATTTATTTTTAATTTTTTAAATTTTTCGGCCGAATTTCCCCCGAAAATCCGTCGAAAAATTTAAAAATTATTATTATTTATTTATTTTTAATTTAAAAATTATTATTTTTTATTTATTTTTAATTTTTTAAATTTTTTGGCGGAATTTTTCCGAAAATCCGCCGAAAAATTTAAAAATTATTATTTTTTATTTTTTTAATTTTCCTCCGAAATTCCGCCGAAAATTCGCCGAAAAATTTCGACGGAATATTCCACCGAAAATTGAGCGTTTTCTTGTAGTGGTTGTCCACCCCATATTTAACTAACTAGGGATAAGGGCACCAAACATATACGGAAAAATTATTTATTTATTCTTAATACAATCAACTCGAAACACATAATAAATATTAATCAAAACACTACACACACACACACTTACTCAACCAAAGTGGAAGGGGAGATGACAAAAAGTTTGAATTTAGAACTTCAATGGTATTCAATTTGAATCCCCACCATAGGTTTATAATCCAGTAACAAGAAAAAAATAATACTAGATAGTTCGCAAGGATTAATTTTCTTACGAACAAATCGTAGCCACAAATTGTGGTATATAGCCTACCAGCAATTTATAAAGCTTTTGGTGAAGTTTCGATGTTGGTCCAACATTTTTCAATAGAAGAAGGCTTTTTTTTTCTTCTATATAAAATCCAAAAATAACAAAAGTTGTTTAATAGTACGATGAGGCAAAATCTAAAATATTGTCAATTATAGTTTGATATAGCATAGGATTTGACCAATATGTAGATATATACAATATAATTCCCACCCCCACCCCAATAATAGCAATCAAATAGTCATAAAAGGATAGCAATCTAAAAATCATTTAATAGTTTCATTTTTCAATTAGTTCAAATCAAATCAAAAGAGGCCTATAGAGATAAAAATGGCCTACACAAAAA
>CM047873.1:21587311-21709474 GCA_026212405.1 Petrea volubilis | reverse complement strand
CATGCTTTACTTGAGATATGAACATTTATAAATTAGAGAGTTACTTGAGATTTTTAAAATATATTGTACTAAGAAAAATTTATAAATGACTATTTACAAATATTGATATACAAATAATAAGGTAAAATATATTGATAATGAGATAGAGGGTAATTTTGTCACTATAAATTAGGTTAATCAATTTCAAGGAGGAAAGTAATGTTTTGGATAATATAGAAGGTAAGTGTTACAAATAGCACAATAGAAGGGGGCAAAGTGTATTTTGCCCGTTTCATTAAGAAAAAGTTTAATATTAGAAAAATGGCGTTCATGAGTTCGCGCCCCACTAATATGAGTATTAGTTGGTGGGTCTTTCCTTATTTTGACTGCTCACTGATGCACGCAGTGTGTATTGATGAGTGTGAAAATATAGCATGATTGTGAAGTAAAAGATGCAAACTACTATACTCTATTGTACAATATGTTTATTGTATCTGATAATTATTAGTAATTAATGTAATAATTTGATCTCCATTTGAATATATATTAATGTAATTCATTAACATATTGTCCCTTTATTCTTTTTTATTTATCAGTTTAGTATAAAAAATTACTCCAGAATATTTGTCATTTTCACATTTTAAGATAGTATTTATAAATTTCTAAAAAACTCTCAGCAACTCGTTAATTAAAGTAATTATATAAAAAGACATTTCAGTCTTATTAATTTAAAATTATAAACATTAATATCTCTACTTAATTATTGCATAAAAACCTTAAACGACAAATATAGAAAAATTAATGAGGAATATATATATATATATATATACACACACACACACACTATTTATATTATCTATACTATTGTATAAAGGAAAAATACCCTTTATAACTACTTTTTGTTTAACAAAAACTTTGGTCTGTGAATTTTTTTCCTTTATTCTCACTCTCTCCTCTATCTTTTCCATATTCTTTTTACTTTCTCTTCCTTTTTTTCTCTCTCCCTCCCTCTTCCCCTCTCTATTTTTTTTCATCTCTAAATATTCTTCAATATCATTTTCTTTTTACTTTCTTTGTCATTATTTTCTTATTTTTATTATAAAATATTTTATTTTTACTTATAACTAATTTTATAAATTTATTAAAAATAGTTAAAAATATTTTGAAAAGTATAGATACTGTCAAAATTTTATTATATTATTAAATTATATAATTTTTTTATTATACAGACATATAAGGTGTACAAATATTACTAATATATATAATAGGCTTCAACAATAGCTTGTTTTGTAATTACATCCAACTACTGGACAAAGGCATTAAAAAAAACCCAAAAGCATGAGAAAGGCAGATAATCCAAAATCAAGAGTTGGAATAACAAGTAAAACAGGCTGACATTGGAAATATTTGATTACATCTTATGTATTATTTACACACTATAAAATTATTTTATAAGCATATTTAATTTAATATTAAATTTTTTATGAATTATATGAACCGTGTAACTTGAAATTCAGCTTAAATTTCAAATTATATAATATAATTTATAATAATATCACCGGTAAGGTGAATTTGGAGAATTTTAATTAGGAAAATTTTATTCCAATTCAAATATACTTAATGAATGCTTAAAATATGACTCCACTAATATAAGAAATTCAGCATCATATAACATCAAACATGTCCATGGATTTTCCCCCAAATTTATTTCGCCGGCTGCTGAGCGTCATTGAAAAGTAGCAGCTTTTATCCCCAATGCTGCATTCCCCTAATAAGACATTCATGGAGAGTTCTTCAGCTAGTCGCCCTACTGAATCGGAGGGCGAAGGGATTTAGGCATTTAGCTTAGTGCAATTCCAATTATTGGGGTGGGTGGATCTGGAAAAACATCGGCAAACTTGTTTACGATGGTGATAAGTGGTAAAGGAGAATTTTGCATCTGCGAGAACGGGTGAAGTGGCTGGGCTCTATGGCATGTAGCTAAAGAACTCCTAAAATGGATGAAATGGTTAGAGATACTTTAAAGTCTCATACATGTTTAATTGTGTTTGATGAAATTGAATTCCATGTCCAGCAGGTTTGATGTTGCGGGTTTGGGATCAAGTCTTAGGACACATATGATAATGAATTTAACATATATGATGCTTAATGCTTAAAGTGCGTGGGTTTCAATTTTTGATATTTTATAAGTATATTTGTTTTGATATGATAATATTCTTAATTAAAGTTTTTTAGGATGGTGCATGTCTGATTTGTATGTGTGGATATGGCATTTAAGGGGTTAAAAGTCAATTTTACCCTCATGGGATGTCATTTTTTATAATTTCACATAGCAATTTTATGAAAAAAAAATGGACAATTTACAATAATCATTTGAAATACAAAATTTGAAATATCGAAATCTCACCTCCTATGTGAGATTGTTATATCACATTATATAATATTTCTAATGCAAGTCGGATTACAATTAGTCGGCTTATAAGAAATTTAGTTATAAATCAAATGCATTTAAAGATATATTTCAAGAGGTGTAAATACCCCATAAGCATGTATCAAATATGTCTTTAATAATAACCCCCGGCAAAAATGTTGCAAATCTTGTAGCCAATCAGCCTTTTCAGTCTACACAACTGTTTGATGATGCTGGTTGGTGTATGCATAGATATCTTGCATTTGATTCCAAAAAAAAGGGTGAAATTGATGCATTAAGCCTCATGGCTAAAAATGTTACAGCGCTTGGGGGAATCCCTTTTGTTGAAACTTGTGTGATGCTTGATGAGATGTGAGGAGAGGATAAGTAATATGCTTTCTGTCATGGATTTGTGGAGTGGTGATTTGCCCTTTTGGGATGAGTATTTAGGCTCTTCCACAACATTTAAGGCAGTGCTTTGCCTTTTGCACAGCTTCCCCCCAGGTTATGCACTGAACAAAGAGAAGATCGTCGAGCTTTGGATTGCTCACAGCCTCGTGAAGGCATCTCCAGGAACAATATCAAGCTGGAGGATATTGGTGATGCTTATCTTCACCAGTTGCTTTGGAGGTCTTTTTCCATGGACATAACTTTCAATGAATATGGTGCTATTCTGGATGTGCAAATTCTCGGGTTGATCCATAAATTCGTGCAAGATGTTGCTAGAATTATCTGCAAAGACAAGCCCGGGCTAGTTGTCTCGCTTTGTGAAGATGCTACTAAACTCGCTCTTATTTCACTGCATGCAGGGAAGTATAACTCAGACCAACTCTGCATATTGATTTTGTTGCTTATCGTATACTTGGATGTGATTCTAGATCTATCACTTCTTGAATTCAGGCGATTGTGGTCACTTGCATTGAGTTGTGGCAGTAGAATTTGTCAGATGATATATGTGTGTTAAAAGAACTCATGTTCTTTAATCTCTCTTATGCGCTTACTGAAAGACTAAGAGATTTCATCACTGAACTTTCAATATTACAAACTCTAAATCTATCATGTTATTCTCATCTTAAACTTTTACTTGAGGAAATATTGCTTAATCTTATGGATGAGGAATTGGGCTCGCTTAGGATAGCTTCGGAGTTTAAACCAGCTCAGGGACAGATTGGAGATAGGAAATCTGAGCAGAGTTGATAATTCACTTGAAAAATTCAAACAATTGGAGGAACTAGAATACTTATTCAGTAACTGATGTATGTTGTTACATATACGGTTGCAGATGGATCCTCCAGTAGTATCTCATGTCTTATGTGTCACACTGGAGAATTCGGAGGTGGAAGATACTGGGGACAAGGATGTCGATGAAGATATAGTGGAATTGGAGTACTACGAGTCAGCCTCAGCCCAGCTCAGTACAGGTACGAGTACCCCGCTACGTACCTACCTCAATGAAATATTGATCTTTTTTAAGGCCGTGGCCCCCAAACTCCGACAAAGTCTATTAATATGAGCATCATTGTCTTGATTATTGATGATTTTGTTGAATTTATCGTTGATATTTTGATATAATAATGTAATGTATACTTAGTGTTTTTCATGATAGAAGCAAATCATTTATGAAGTGATTGTGAACCAGCCAAAAAGGAAAACGATAATGAATCAAACATTTTTTCTCTTTTATTCGTCAAGGTTTTGTTATTCATTTCAAAATTTAAAGGAAACTACGATAAACCAAGGTTTATTGGATGTTATTTGTCTTCATTTTAACACAATGAGAAATTTCACATAAAATAAAATGTCGAAAGCTATATTTAAATTAGTTGAACTTAATGTGGACTTCGGTCTAATAGACCAAGGTCGTATAGGATTTGATTATATTAGGAATGCTTCTGCTGATGGGGCAAGCGATGAGAGGATGGCGAGCTGCGAGCTTGCACAGAATCGCAAGCGGAAGACCCTCAAGTTTCTCACAAAGATGAAGTCTTGCTTCAGGTGAACGAAAATGGTTGCCCATGCTTCACTTACCTAATGCTGATCTTCGATAAAAACAATCCCTAAAAATAAGGCTCACACTGAGTTACCAAAAACTCAGACATAACACTTTAGTTTCTCTTAGTTTATAGAAGAAGGATCTTTGCTCAGCAGATTGATCCTTTCTCGTAGGATAATTATCACTCTCTACAATAAAAGTGGAACAAGAATTTAATCTGCTGAATATCAAAAATAACACAAAAACTACGACGGATATTGATTATAGAAAAAACTACCAAAAAAAAAAAAACCAAAAGGGGTGCTTTGCACGCGATAACATGTTGCATAATATATATATATATATATATATATATATATAATTGATCTTAAAAATAAACTAGAATTAAAAAAGAAAATTGTAGAATGAATGATTTAGTATAGTATGAAGAACCATCAAGCTTATACTATGTCTAATTTGAAAAAAGTTAATAGCATTATTAAAAAAATTAAAATGAAATTTATTTTGTAAGTCTACAATATAAAAGTTGCTAATTGAAGAGAAGAAATAGTGGATATTTTCTTTGCTTTTTGAAAGGAAACAATCAAAATTTCCTCCACATTTTTTGTGAGCCCTCTGTATTCCAAGAATGAGAAATTTTATATGTGTGTGTCTGTGTATATATATTTATTGTAATTTAACAATTTTCAATCCCACATTGCTTGATGGAACTCTTTCGAAAAGTTTTATTTTTTTATTTTCTGTAGATGTAGATAGATATAGATCATTTAACATGCTTAACCTTTAACTCCTATTTATTTGCAATTTGTCTAGTCATATGAAATTTAAAATATTTCTTTTGACATCATTGATTGTATATTTGGTTAAGTAGAATTCTTTTATCCTACATCATTTGTACTTGATTCTTCTTCTGCTTCTTCTTCTAAACACTTAACCTCCCAAACTATGGTCGTTTTTACATTTTGTTATATGAACTTTTACAAGTTGCACTTTACCATATAAACTATATATTTTTCACACTTAACCTCCTTTGGTTAATTTTTGACAATAAGTAACCTATAACATTAGGACGCTTGTCCTATTTCCGTCAAATTTTATTGCTGAAAAATGACCGTAGAGGGTTAAGTATGAAAAATGTAAAGTTCATAAGATAAAGTGCAACTCGTAAAAATTCATATGACAACGTTTAAAATGACCATAGTTTGGGGGTTTAGTTTTTTTGTCCCTTTTTTGTTTAGTTGTTGTTGTGTTCATACATAATCGTATAGGGCAAATAACTCATGCTTTACTTGACAATCGACTTCAACTTTGTTATTAAGTAGATGCACAATTTGTTTTCAAATTCACACTTGATTTGAATAGTTGAAAGAAATTAATTAATTTTCAAACAGAAAAATAAAAAGTGTAGTTTAGTTTCTTGTAAAGACATACAACATCATGGCCCTCTCAATTTATTAATTACCATAAAAGAATTTCTTCTAATTTCTAGTTCAAATTTCAAAACTTAACGACGTAAAAATATTACATATGACCTGAACATATATACAATTACTTCTATTTGTATTTATTAAGCAACAATTTTGAAGTCTCTAAATCTAAGTTTCGAGACATAGTTCATAATATTATTGATTTGATTATTATATAAAATATTAATGCTAATCTAATAATCTTTATGTTTTTTTACCAGTGATTGTTTTGGAACTCTTTCTATATCTCGAACACCTCCTCTAGTTTCAGGGGCAAACCCATCTTTCTCTAAAGGTTTGTCTGCCTTTTTGCCTCATTGTGTAATTATTGAAAACATAGTCTTGCTCATTGGGTTTGATTAATATGCATTTTTCATTCTTCATATACTGTTTCCAAATTGATTTTTGTTAGGTGCCATTCCGAAGAAAAAAAGATATAACAACCAAAAAAAGAAACAAAGAAAGAAAAAGTGGATGGTTCTGTCACTTTGCAAATTCAAATTGGATATAAGCAGCTCAAGTCAACTTGAATTGAGGGCCAACTTAGGGTTTTTCTGTTTTGTTTATTTTTTTCTAAATCAAGCCTTGCATCAGGGGCTTGAACTTAACTTAACCCCAAAAGTTAACTCATGAAGTAAAGATTATCCAAATCATTATAAACCTCACCACATTTGGTTATTTATTCAATGTGAGAGATAGTTAAGATAGTTAACGCTGCCCCTCACGCATAGGCCCAATTATAATACAGGATCAAACCTGCTTTAATACCGTGTTGAATGATCATCTCATCTAAAAATTTAAGCTGTTAGAGAGGGGGAGATTATATATTTATTTAAATTTTTCAGCAAGTTAGTTGAGTCACATTTGGGAGTGGAAAAGCATGAACATTGTGCAATTGTTATGTTCTCTTAGTTCTCTTTGTGGAGTTTGGTTTGCCTCCATCATGTTATTTAGTGTTTTTCTTATGAAAAGATCTGGTCTCTCGCTTTTCATATTTATTCTCTATTATTTCATTTGTGTTTGTGCATGTTTTAACATAATTACTTCTTGCCAATTTTCATATTGACCGGGCGTATTAAGCATTCTCAAAATTTCAGTAATATGTTATTTTCTATATAACAAAGAAATATTTTCAGATTCAGTTTGTCATTTGGAGATGATTAACATGGAATTCACACAAACTGAAATTGAAGATAGCAACAGTGCTACAGAACCTTTTCCATGGAGGCTATTTTGTGCTTGTTGTACAAGGATGAAGCCCAAGATTGATATTCCTGGTTCGTCAAATAAATACGGTCATGTATACCTATTTATATAGCCCGTATTACTTTTTTTTTTTTTTTTTTCAATTCTGTAATTAACTTTGTATGTAGAGGATGATGCAGAAATTCATACAGGGCAAGGAAGGAGATTCTCTCTAAGAAACTACAAGTTGCGACAGATAATTTTAGTGAAAAAAATGCCCTTCCTCATTTATTTAATCGTGCTTACAAGGTTTACAAAGGCCAGTCAGCAGACGGCTCTCTAGTGGCAGTTAAAAGATTTAAACTGGAAACCAGCCAAGGTGCAGTGCTGCGTGAGTTCCAAACAGAATTTGAAGTTGGCAACATTTTCGCACATCATACCGTAATTCAAATGCTCGGCTATTGCTTCGCCTCGACAGAACAGCTGCTTGTTTATCCTTTCATGGTTAATGGAAGTGTTGCATCGTGCTTACAAGGTAGTTTTATTAACTAATCATGGTCTTTGTTTTCCCCCCTTAGTACGTCTAGTGCATTGCTCAGGGAGTGTTCGGTTTTGTTTCATGAGGTTTTCGGAGAAGAACCTTGGGGTCCCCAACCATGTTCAATATTCGTCCTTTTATTTTTCAAGTCTCACCTTTGGTCCCTATATATGCTTTTTTCGATTTCAGTTCTTTCGTTAATTTGGCTGTTAAAAGTAACGGAAAGTTACTGTTTAAAATTGCACTTAGCTCCCTTATAACCTATTTGACGCTTATATTTATCCCTTTTGTATATAATGTCAAATGGTGATGATTTTTGATCCCTGATCTAACCAGTTTGTCTACATTTATTCTGGAGCCAAACTATTTTTCACCCAATGCTTAAATTCAGCTCAAATTTACCCCAAATAAATCCCAAAATCCAACTCAAATTCCTCCACCTAAAACCGCCGGCCACTCTAAAACCTCCTCTTCTGCCACTGTTGGTAGCGCTGTCTCTCAGTTCTTCAACCAGGAGACCCTCCAGCAGCGTCTTCTCGCATTGATCGAGTGCATCTGTGAGAACCAGACCTACACTATTTTCTGGGGGTAAATATAGGTGTCAAATAAATAGAAAGGGAGGCAAGTGTAATTTTAAACAGTAACTTCCATTACTATTCACAGCCAAGTTAACAGGAGGATTGATATCAAAAAAAAAAAAAAACAAATGGCAAATATAAGGACCAAAAGTGAGACTTGAAAAATATACGGATGAATATTGAAAATGGTGACAAATTTAGGGGCCATAAATGTAATTCTCCTAGAGAATATATTTTGGTAGTGGATTGAGAGTATGCTTGGTTTTATTTTGAGGATATTTTTGGAAAACAAACAAAACAAGCAGATATTTCATGAATAAGTGACGCAATTTACTCCGAATCTCTACTTTTAAGGGTGATATCTTGAAAGTATACAATTATTACATTTTCTCAACTCACATTCTGAAGTCCTTACAAGAATCAGCTTCATAATTCCGGCGCATAGCGCAAGCACTTTGTATTTATTTTATCTGACATACTTCTTGGTTAGTTTTCATGTTTTAGCATAGCATATTTGTCCATTTATCATTACATCCCTAATGAGTTTGCCAAAAAGTATTACCTCAGAGCGACCTACATGGCAACCTCCGCTCGATTGGCCAATAAGAAGAAGAATAGTATTAGGATCTGCTAAAGGACTAGCTTATTTGCATGAAGGATGCGACCTGAAAATCATCCATCGAGACGTCAAAGCTGCAAATATATTGTTGAAAGAGGACTATGAAGCAGTTATTGCTGGATTCGGAATTGCCAAACTCGCAGACCACAATGATACTGACATTGCCACAGATTATGTTTTCTTATTTTGTTTGTTTGTCAAAGCATTTATAGTCTTTTAATATGGTGATTTGTATTTTGAAAAGATCAGGCAAAGACTTTTATTGGAGAAAAGATGGGGAACGATAGTTGATGCAGATTGTGTTGGTGGTCCTCTCATGGGGGAAGAGGTGGAGCTGTTGATGCAACTAGCTCTGTTTAGCACACAAAGGAGCCCCGAGGGTTGTCCCACGATGTCGGAAATTGTGAGGATTCTAGAGAGTGGCGATGGCTTGGCTGAGAGGTGGGAGCAATGGTGCAAGGAAGAGCGCGAACACAATTTGTAATCCAACGTTGTTGAAGATGACATGTTTAACAGCTCACCGGATGAATTATCCAGACCAAATGTGACTTTGCAGTGTTTCAGTCATGACAATTTTTTTTATCCTTTCAACTTGAGACACTCTATTAGTATTAATTGGAGCGCCACACACACACACACACACACACTCACACTCAACACACTTACTCATCCAAAGGGAAAAGAGAGAGAATAAGAGGGTTAAAATCTCGAACTTTAATAGTACTCACTTTGAATCCCTACTATTAGGCTACAATCCTAATGAGAAATGTTTTTGTTGTTATTATTATGTATACAAAACGTTGCTGGGTAATTCCTTGAAAATATATCGGTCCCTTTGTAACTGATCTTGATACAATAATTTGAAAATGAAATTGGGGGCAGGGGGTGCCACACAACTCTAATCATGCCATGCTACAAGCGGCCTCATGGGCTAAAAAGTGTGCTACTCTGTTAGTTGTTTGTCGTATATGATGGAAACTAATATTCTCAAACTTAGGTATCATGTCAGCTGCTGCATCCACGGCATCCCGGGCCGAAAGACATGTACGGGAATCTAGTCTTTGATTCGGATATATACTGCCTAACTCAACTTGATGTTAGTTTTGCTTAAGTCAATTCGCAAGATATCATCCATGGATTTCTCGTCTTGTTTGAGTGATTTAGTTATTGTTGGTTTAATTGAATAGTTAAGAGTAAAATTTATAATCAAACCATCAATAATCAAATCATTTTAATTTTAATTATAAAAGTAAACGATCCTAAACAATTAAAAGTTGCCGTGAAGTTAGGAGAATCGAGTGGAACATACTAGCGACAATGATGACCATAAAGCTATTGTGGAAGGAAAATATTTAGGGCAAATTACATTGACCACCCTTGAGGTTAGGTTAATTTACGAAAAATTTTCTACTTTTTCAAATATTATAAAAAACCTCCTGAGGTTATACCCGTATTACAAATTTATTTCAATTTTTGAAAATACTCCTTCTCTTTTTTTGGGTGATTTACACTGATTACCCCTAAGATTAGGCTAATTTACGAGAAACCCTTTGTGATTTCAAAAATTACCAAAACCCCCCTGAAGTTATACTAATATTACAACTAGTACCTATTTAGGTTCACTTATCAATAATATTAATTGTTTTTGTTCTCTCTGTAATATTGTTATCATAAAATTTTCATATAATAGATTTGAAAAAAAAAATGTAATTATTTTTTCAAACAAATATTCCGAATAAGTGTAAATCACAGGGAGTTTTTGATCATTTTTGAAACCACAAGAGGTTTCTTATAAATTAGCCTAATCTCAGGGACGGTCAGTGTAAATCATCCAAAAAAAGGGGAGGGGTATTTTCAAATTTTGAAATAAGTTTGTAATATGGGTATAACCTCAGGGGATTTTTGGTAATTTTTGAAAAAGTAGAGGGATTTTCGTAAATTAGTCTAACCTCAGGGGTGATCAGTGTAATTTGCCCAAATGTTTATATAGACTGGGTGTATGAGCTCCACTCATACACTCTACATTTAAGATTTAACCACATATTATATATATTTTATAAAAATATAATATATAATATGTAGTTAAATTTGGACTGCGGGATGCATACACCCTATTAACGAAGAATTTCCTATTGTGGAGTTGTAATTTGAGGAGTCAACCCCAATGAAGCTCAACAGAGGTAACGATCCTTTATTTACCTGTCTATATGTGAAAATTGTTGATTATTTTAAGAATGCTAGCCCTAAAACTCTCGCCAAAGCTTGTTAATAGAGCAAATAATCTTGATTATTAGTGTTTTTTTCTTTTTTGTTGTTGAACTAGCGAAGAGAATGGACTTTACACGTCATTCTTTTAATTCAAGAGGAAGTATTGAAGTTAATTTATCAAAATGAAAGTCCTATATCTGAAAATGTAATTCAATGAAATATACTTGAGGAGTGTTTACGCACTAAAAAAATAAAAAATAAAAATAAAAATAAAAAGAATTTTCTTGTTTTATCTATTTTTCAACGCATCTTTAGTGTTCGAAATGTTAACTTGTGCTTGCTTTAATGGCTAAAGATGCTGTTTGGATATATTTGAAAAAGTATTTATCGAAGTCTACTTTTTATGGTAGAGAACATTTTTTGAATTACATTGTTTCGTATTTTGTGACAGTCCTATAGAAGCATTTTTTTTAAGGTAACGTGTACGGGTTACAAAAAAAAAAGAGCCACGTTTAGATTTTGTCTCTGATTACCGAACACTAATTCTTTATTGAAGTTATTTTAAAAATTAATTATGTTTGGTGTTGTTTTGTGGTGTTTTGAGAGAAGTATTTTGGGGGCAAATTATTATGGTAGTCGATTGAAAGTGGACAGGAGCTCCTATCCCAAAACGATGTCTCATCTCATGCTCCATACTTTAGATTCATGACATGTGTAAATATTCAAGATTTACGTAACGGCTGATTGTTTAGTTATGTTAATTATATTTTTTCCGTTATTTCAAATGTTAAGTAAATTTTGAAGATTTACACGTGTCATGAATCTAGAGTATAGGGCATGAGATAGGATATCATTTTGGGGTAGGGGATCCCGTCCGGGTTGAGAGAATGTGTAGAGACTAAAAGTATGTTTATTTTATTTTTATTCAAAATAGATTACAAATATGAAAAGAAATATTATTTTGACTAGTAGAATAGATGAAAATTTTAATGTACTTTAATTATATCATGAGACCATATTAATATTTCAAATATATTTATTCTCAAATTACATGTTAATTTTTGAGCATAGAGTATATATTCCAACTAAATAAAAATATAATAAAAAAAAAAAATTATTCTAAAATGTAATTATAAAACTTCTAACATCTCTTAATATCAACACCATTTGAAATAAAGAAGGAAAAAAAAATAATATATTTCATCTACTTATTTTGTATCTTACTATTATAAATATTAGCTTATAACCCATGCTATACTCGGTATCAATTTTCAAAAGTATAATATCATCAACAACTTATAAATATGTATATTAAATTTGATTATTATAGATTTATAAAAGTAAGACAAAGAAGTAAACGAAACACAAATATATATATGACGTGGCATATTTTCGACCGGAAAATCGGCCCCTCGCATACCCCCCGATGGATCCCATCGAATCCTCCCGACGGAAACCGAACAGCTTTGCGGCTCCCCTCCTTGTCGGCTTGCTGGTCATAATGATTTCTTCTAGAAGTCCGCTCCTCGACAACCTAATCGATATGTGTATCGATCGGGTCCATGCCGCGTTCAACGGATCCCTGTCGCGTTCAACGGATCCCTACTGGCATTAAATGCTCCGTCGGACGCGGCATGGGGAACCCACCTAACCTCATACCTCATTAATGAGGTGCCAACTACCATCTGTAGACCCTACCTCTGGGTCTACGGATCGCACACGTCAGTCCCCAGCAGCCTACTTGGCTCGGTGGGCCCCCGGGAGCGTGGCATACTTGTACATGGTATAAATACCCCTGCATTTATGGTAAGAAGGGGCATAAAATACATACAATACCCTTACTCTGTTCAAATTACAAAAAATCGATCCGCTGACTTAAGCATCGGAGGGTCATAGCTGAGACTTATCTCGGCTAGCTCACGTTGTTGTTTCCCTTTGTTGCAGGCAACTTCCCGATCAAATACATCCATATACACAACTGACTAGGGTAATCGACCGGAGCCGAATAGCTCCCAGAATCGACCCGCATCATTTGGCGACGTCTGTGGGGAACACGATATTAGCTGCAACCAAGGAAGGAAAAATGGTAACCACTAGAAGGAATCCCTCTGGAGTCCGAAGCACCCCAGCGGCAAGGGAGGACCAGCATTCCGTCCATAATCTCCCTCCACCGCTGGCACCAATAGCGAACCTCCCACCTGCACAAACGGATTTGGCGGGTTCATCGCGGGCGCAAGTGAACGCCCCTCTGGCACCAGCTCATACCGACCTCAGAAGTCGGGCTTGCAACCCTCCTGTGGGGATAGGCGTCCCTGCTCCCAACACGGAGGAGATGATTACCATTCCCCTCGAAAGGTTGAGGGATTTTGTGGGGCAATGCAACCTGCAGGCTTTCGAGAGGCTCAAAGAAAGCGTTGTCCGCGCCCCGACCGGGCCAAATCGGGCGGGGACCCCAGCCGATCGCATGGCTCTGTCCCACCAGACTTCGGGCCAGGCGGCAAGTTCTCGACCATCCCGGTTGGACGAAGAAGAGGCTGAATCAAGCCATCACGATGGGGTTCCCCATCGCCAATACCCAGATCTGGGGCGCCCTCACCGGGCCCCCATTTTGGGGAATTCGAGGGTACTCGAGCAGATGAGGATTCAGCTTTACCACCTAAGCCGGAAGATTGCTGACCTCGAGCAACCAGACGACAGAATTGAACCCTATGATGGGCAGGGGTCCTCCTCTGATCGGTATCACGGTCGAAGGCAGAGGGCTTTTGCCCGTCATATTCGAGAAGAGAAAATCGGTCTCCACGACCGGGTTCCGGTCAATCTCCCCCCACTAGGATGGGAGTTCCGACCCCGATGACCATCTGCTGCAATTTGAGAATGCCATCGACGTCTACCGACTCTCAAATGGAATGATGGCCAAGTTCTTTGCTACCACACTCTTCGGGGTAGCACGACAGTGGTTCGCCCGGCTCGAGCCTGAGTCGATCCACTCCTTCGAAGAGTTGGCCGATCGATTCTTACACCATTTTGCGGCCAAGAAGGACATGAAACTACCACATACTCACCTCCACGGAATCCGCCAGCAGGAGGGTGAGTCCCTCCGGGAATTCATGACCCGATTTAACAACGAGGTCCTGCGGGTCGACGATCCTCGGATTGATTTCGTCAACTTTGCTCTATACATCGCCCTCCGCCATGAAGACTGTGCAAAGGCCATTGTCCTTAAGCCCCCACGGTCAATGAGGGAACTTCAGACCCTCACTTCCAGCTTTATGATCTCCGAAGAGACGCACAACATAAAGCATGGGGGTAAGGAAAAGAAGGAGCCCAAAGAAAAGAAGGAGAAATGAGGGCACAAGAAAGATAAGGATCATCAGGAGAAGCGGGAATCACCGATCAAGAGGTACTCCGACCTGACACCCCTAAACTCCTCTCAGGGTCACATCTTTTCGGTCACCGATCGAAAATTGTTCAAAACGCCGAACAAGATTACCGAGGGGAAAGGGGCAAGGGGCAAGGAAGTCGGGCAAGTACTGTGCCTTCCATAAACAGTACGGACACGTTACGGATGACTGCTATGCCCTCCAAAGTGAGATCGAACGCCTCATACGAAAGGGCCTGCTCAAGGAGTTCGTTGCTGCTCATATGAAAGCTCCAGCCCAGAGAGAACGATCCCGATCCCCGCGCTCGCCTCAGGCAAGCCGCAAAGCATCTCCATCACGAAGGAGCGGCAAGGAGCCGGTCGATCACAACCTTCCGACCAGAGGCTTCATCAATACCATTGCTGGAGGACCAAACGGAGGAGATTCTCGATCAAGCAGAAAACGTACGGCTCGGAAGCTAGAGCAAGGAAGTGCGGGACCACCGGTTCCCGATCAAGTTCATCAAGTCAATAGCATCGAGCCTAACACTATTGTATTTAGCGATAGGGATATCGATGTAAACCGCCCATCGGGAGAGGGTGAGTCACCCGACGTCCCGATGGTAATCACTGTTGACGTGTCAAACTTTGCTGTGGCACGCACCTTAGTTGATAATGGAAGCTCAGCCAACGTTCTTTTTTACTCCGCGCTCCAAAAAATGAACCTAGGAAATATAATGATGCAGCCGGTCAACACGCCTCTTGTCGGGTTCGGGGGAACGGAGATTATCCCGGTCGGAGTCGTTCGAATGCCGACCTCTTTGGGAGAAGCGCCCCGAAGGTGAACCCTGCTTATATATTCTCTCGTCATTGACTCCCCATTCGAGTACAACTTGATCTTAGGAAGGCCTGTACTCAATCAATTTCGAGCAGTAATTTCGACCTACCATCTCAAAATCAAGTTCCCCACCCCGTCGGGAGTGGGGGAGGTCAAATGCAATGTACGTAACGCCTGGAGATGTTACACGGTGTCGCTGGAAAGGGAGAAGCAAATTTCACAACCCTCCCCGTCGGTTGTCCCGTCGATAAATGTCGATCTTGATCTTCCAGAGGGGACCTCTTCCCGAAAGCGGAAAAATGAGGAATCCCGGATTGAGCCGATCGGAGAACCTAAGGTAATCGAGCTAGTCCCTGGGAACCCGGATAAGGTAACACGGATTGGCTCACAATTGAAGGAGGAAAAGGAAATAATGCTGATCGAATTCCTGAGGGAGAATGTCGATGTGTTCGCCCGGAGCCCTTCGGATTTCCTGGGGATTGATCCGGAGGTGATCCTCCATCGCCTCAATGTCGATCCGACCGTCAAGCCTATCCAGCAGAAGAAAAGAACTTTTGGGGAGGAAAGGAACAAGATAATCGCGAAAGAAGTCGATAAACTCCTCAAGGCAGGATATATAGTCGAGATCCAGTACCCAGATTGGCTTTGCAATGTCGTCGTGATCTCCAAGTCACTCGAAAAATGGCGCATGAGCAACGACTTCACGGATTTGAACAAAGGCTACCCAAAGGACCCATATCCGCTGCCCCAAATCGACCTTCTGGTCGACTCAACCGTCGGGTGCCAAATGTTGAGTATGATGGATGCCTTCCAAGGGTACTATCAAATTTACATGGCGCCCGAGGACCATTGAAAACATCCTTTGTGGTCGAGCAGGGGGTCTACTGCTTCATGGTGATGCCGTTCGGACTGAAGAACGCGGGCGCAACCTACCAAAGGCTGGTGAACAAAATGTTCAAAGATCTGATCGGTACGACCATGGAGGTATATGTCGACGATATGATCGTCAAAAGCGATCGGGAGGCCGATCATCTCGATCACCTGAAAAACACGTTCGCCATTCTTCGACAGTATGGCATGAAGTTGAACCCCTCGAAGTGCACTTTCGGTGTCTCGGGGGGGGAAATTCCTGGGGTACATGGTCAGTCAACGAGGGATCGAGGCAAACCCCGCCAAAATCGAGGCGATCCAGGAAATTGCAACGCCTCAGACCATCAGAGATGTGTAGCGCCTTTGTGGCCGCATCATTGTGTTGAATCGGTTCATCTCCAGATCTGCTGATCGGAACCTACCCTTCTTCAAAACTCTCCGATCCACAGTGCGCCGGCCCGTCGGTATGGGTGCTTTGCCACTGGGCGAAGGGGTCGACTAGAGGAAGAAGAGGGCCTTCGAATGGCCAAATAAGTGCGAGAAGGCTTTGGCCGATCTGAAAGCGTACTTGTCATCCCCACCACTACTCGCTAAGCCTGTCGAAGGGGCCCCCCGTACCTCTACATAGCCGTGTCCGACGATGCCATAAGCTCGGTAATTGTCACCATAGCAGAGAGGGTCCACCGACCGGTGTATTATGTGAGCAAAATCCTCCAGGGAGCGGAAAAGAACTACTTGGAGATCGAAAAATTTGCGCTGGCCTTGGTGACCGCCGCCCGAAAGCTGCGCCACTATTCCCAGTCGCATCCTATTGTGGTCTTGACCAACCAACCCCTGAAGCAAGTATTGTCCAAGCCAGACGTCTCGGGGAGGATGAGCAAGTGGGCGGTCGAATTGGGGGAGTTCGACGTTACCTTCCAACCGCGAACGGCGATCCATGCGCAGGCTTTAGCTGATTTCCTACTCGAGAGGGTGGGGAGGCTGATCGAACCCGAAAAGCCGGTCGAACCGTGGATTATGCACACGGATGGCTCCTCGACCTCTCAGGGAGGGGGATCCGGGGTGTATTTAAGAATCCGGAAGGTCTGGAGCTCGAGTTCGCCATAAAATTGAACTTCCCGGTCACTAACAACGAGGCAGAATACGAGGCTCTGATCGCAGGCATGAAGATTGCTGCTGACCAGGGAATTGACCGCCTACAAATCTTGGTCGATTCCCAGCTAGTCGCGAGTCAGGTCTCCGGCGCGTACGACACGCGGGAGATGTCCATGGTGAAATACTTGGGAAAGGTGAAGGAGTTGAAGGGCTTGTTCGCTTCCTTCACTCTAGACCAGGTGCCAAGGGAAGAAAACGAGTGAGCCGATGCTCTTTCCAAATTTGCAAGTTCCCAGAAGGGGACAAGGAGCCGATCGATCGCTTTCATGGTTACCGATAAACATGAAATCGATCAAGACTCTGTCGAACAGGTTCTTCCTCTCGAGCTGTGGGAGCCGTCGTGGCAAGACGAGATAAGGAGTTACCTCGCGGATGGAACCTTACCTAGTGACGCTGTCGCTGCTCGAAGAGTCAGGTACCGTGCAGCTCGCTTCGCACTCGACCGGTCCGAAAGAATCTTCAAAAAGTCCTCCTTTGGGCCGCCTCTACGCTGCCTCGATCAACAAGAAGCGATCCAGGTGATGGACTCCATTCACAGGGGGAGTTGTGGGAACCACTCGGGCGGCCGGTCACTGGCTCATAAAATCACCAGGAGCGGTTTCTTCTGGCCAACCTTGGTCGAGGATGCCAAACATTTCGTTCGAAAATGCCCGAAATGCCAGTACCACTCCAATTTAAGCCACCAACCCCCCCATGGATATGATCAGTGTTGATATATCATGGTCGTTCAACTAGTGGGGAATAGACATTGTGGGGCCTTTCCCCCTAGCCACCGGTCAGCGAAAATACACGATCGTTGCGGTCGAGTATTTCACCAAGTGGGTCGAGACGGAGGCGGTCGCAAAAATCACATACACCTCCATCCGATCCTTTATTTGGAAAAACATAATATGCATTTTCGGGGTTCCAAGGGTGCTGATTTCCGACAACGGAACTCAGTTTTAGAGTAAAAGGACAGTCGAATGGTGTAGAGAGCACGGGATCGAGCAGCGGTTCACATCCGTCGGAAATCCCCAGTCGAACGGCCAGGCCGAAGTGACTAATAGGATACTGGTACAAAACCTGAGGACAGTCCTAGGGGCTCATAAAGGCGAGTGGGCAGACGAACTCCCCGGTGTTCTCTGGACCTATCGAACGACCCCCCGATCGGCCACTAGACAAACCCCATACGCCCTCGTTTATGGCTCAGAGGCTGTCATCCCTGCGGAAATAATGCATGCTATGGCTCGAGTTGCCCATTTCGACCCCTTCGAAAACAGTTTCGCGCGCGAGCACGAGCTGGAGGTCATTCAAGAGCTGCGCGATCGGGCCTGGGTCAAGATGCAGAATTACAAGGCGGCCGTCGCCAAATTGTACAATAAGGGGGTGGTCCCTCGAAATTTTCAAGTAGGCGATCTCGTCCTAAAGAAGGTCGAGGTCTCACGCAACGTGGGTAAACTCGACCCGAATTGGAAAGGGCCGTACAAGGTAACAAAGGTCTCAAAAAACAACGCTTACCGACTGGAGGACCCATCCGGTCGGGAACTCCCCCGACCGTGGGGGGCCGGTAACCTAAGAAGATTCTTCATCTAGTCGATCGGCCCTTTGGCGGTGTCCACCTGTAACCAGCCCCAAGTCTTTTCTCATCGAGGGATCTGTTCGATTATTTCTTTTATGAATTCTGTTCAACATGATTATCGATCAGAGTGTTGCGAATATTTTGTTAATTCAAGATGCTTTGTGCAAATATTTTGTTATTTTGTTAAAATCGAACGGACGACAACAAGAAACGAACGGAAAAGAAATGTCTCATTGATCATATTCGAGAGGTTACAAATAAAGGGGCAAGGGGGGCTAATCTATAACATTGACATCATCCTCCCCGTCGATGCGGTCTTCGGCCACTCAATCGCCACTCCCGGAATCAACCTGAGCGGGCCCTTGCACCTCCATTGGGCTCCCTTCGCCTTGGCCATCCATATCCTGGTCGAGCTCTCGCTCGATATCTTCCAGGGCTTGCTTCTGGACCAGGTTGGCGGCGTACTTGAATTCATCGTCGACAAAGAGCGTGTTGGTCGGACCAGGTACCCCGGTAGAGTCAATCGGTTGGCACGATTCATCCCGATCGAGACCGATGTCGTCCCGATTGAACCCTTCGGGGACGAACCCCAGATATTCCAGCTGCCACACCGCCAAATCGAACGTCCCGTTGAGGCGGGGGAAGGATTTCATCGTGCACGCCGTGTCGAAAACGGGGCTCTTGAAGAACCTTTCGACGGCCGCCCTCGAGATAGCTTGCTCTCGGTCGGCGAGTTTCTGCAACTCATCTCGAACGCCGGTTCATGACCTTTATTATAGCCCCGATCGTAGGAGGCTTTCCTCGTCAAGCCAGGTCACGGGCCCTCTCGGCCTCACTAACCTCCGTGACTTTCTCCTCGAGGGATTTCTGGAGGGCTTCGATGCGTTCCGCTTGGTCCTCCAGTTTCTTCTCGGCCACCTCCCGCTCCGATCGGGCGACGGCCAACATCATCTCAAGCTCTTCAATTTTCTGCTTGAGCTACCCCGGCTCGTTCTTAGCCGCCAGTCGATACATCCGCTTGTACCGATCTTTCCCCTCCTTGTACACCTCCGCTCGGCAATATACATGGAAAAATGCCTAGGACGCCATCTGCCGATCGAACACAGTAATCGGATAAGAAAGACAAGAAAAACAGATTGAATAAAAAGGTCTTACCCCGATTACACCCCTCTCAAACCAGTGGCGGATTTGGGGGAGGCTTTGACCGAGGAGGTACCGGTGATCCTCCTCGAATTGGCACCCTTGTGACAGGTGCGCGATGTGGGCCTGGTCCCGTCCCCTGAAGGTTCTGATCGGTTGCCCCTCGATACGGTGAAGCGCCCGTTCGGATGGGCGGTCGAACGCCAGTATCCTCACGTCCTCGTCGGAGTCCGAGGACTCCGACAGTTCATCACGATCGGCGGCTTCTTTCCCCTTGCCTTTGCCTGTGTGGTCGGGCCCCCTTTTGCTCTTTGTGCCGGCGCCCAGGGTGCCTCCTTTCCTGATCACCACTCCGGCCTGAACCGGCCTGGTCGGGGTTGTCTCCGAGGGCGAGACGACGGCCGTCGCGGACCTCTCGCCTGTAACTTCGACCTCCTGATCGAGGTCGGGCCTCACTACCGACCGGGTCCTTGGCGGGGTAACACTGGGGACCCCAGTTTGGATGGCTTGGACTCCCCGTCCGCCCGACGGGGCCCGCGTACCCCTAGGCGCTGAGCCTCACTGGCTCGAAGACCGGGCTGCGGCCCTCTCGTTCTTCTTCTTCTGGGCAGCGACGAGACGGGCAAGCATAGTCTTGTGGGCGTCCATTAGAACTTCGCCGTCTGTAAAAGAGAAACCGACCGTCAGAAACAACACAAAATTTAAGCCGCTTAATGTACCGATCGGGGTCTAAAGCACATACCAAGAACGACCCCCTCGGGTGCTTCGACCGGGGAGATGCCTGCGCGGTTTAAGAAATGCTCCTCTAATAGATAACCGCTCCACATCAGTCCTCGATCGATTTTTCGGGTCTGGAAGAAGGGATCCTCCCAGGTCGGATTCCCCACGCCCTCGAACTCGATCCTTTCGATCTCATCGTTCAAGAGGTGCCGGACGGGGAACCCCGACGGGTGGTGGACGAAGAAAAACTTCAATTTCCACCTTTCCCCGTATAACAACTGCCGGGTCTGAATTATTCTTGACCCGGAGCGCGCCATGATGTAAAAGAAACCGCCCAGGTCTCCCAGCCCCGACCGGGCGGAGTTTTGAACCTTGAAAAAGGCCGCAAAATTTTCAATCGATGGGGCCTGGCCTAAGGCCCTCATCATGACTATAAAGCTATAAATTATGCAATGAGAGTTCGGAGAGAGCTGTGCGGGAGGAAGATTTAAGAAGTTGTAGATCGCCGCCGCATCGGGCGAGATAGGGAACCTAAACCCGTTCCACAGTGCCTCCAAGTGGATGGCGATCGTGTTCGGGGGCGGGCTTCCCATCCGCGATCCGACGGCCGGCGCGTAGGCATGAAAAGTCGAGGGGATATGGAACTTGGTCACAGCATTCGAGACCTCGGTTGGAGTCATTGTCGACGAAATATCGTCGTGCTCCCGTTCGGTGCGATACGAACGAGAGGTGCCGACTTCATCGTCGACTTCTTCCACCTCATCGGTCGCGTTTAGCTCGACCTCTCCCTCGGCGCTATCGCCTGAAAAGGACGAGCTGCTGCTCGCACTGCTCCCCTCGGAGCTACTCTCAGAGGAGCTGTCTAATCCGACCTCTCTAATGACTCTACGACTATCCATGGATGAAAGAACAAGGGAAAAGGAGGCTATGAGAGGAAAGTTACCTATACGAGAGTCGGATCGGATCGACCTAGGGTTGAGAGTTCGAACGGCTGGGGGAGACAATCGATCGGCACAGCTCTAGAGACTCTTGCGGAATGGTGAAGTCAACGCTCGCATCCGCCGCCCCTATTTATAGGCGGGCCCTCGGGAATATCAAACGCCGCCATTATTACAGCTGTGACTTTTCAAATTCTGGCGGTAATAACCTGATCGAACTCACTCCCCCGGTCGGCAGGTCTGCCGATCAGGGGAGTAGGGGGGCTAATGACGTGGCATATTTCCGACTGAAAAACCGGCCCCTCGCGTACCCCCCGATGGATCCCATCGAATCCTCCCGACGGAAACCGTACAGCTTTGCGACTCCCCTCCTTGTCGGCTTGCTGGTTATAATGATTTCTTCTAGAAGTCCGCTCCTCGACAACCTGATCGATATGCGTATCGATTGGGTTCATGCCGCGTTCAACGGATCCCTGCCGCATTCAACGGATCCCTGCTGGCATTAAATGCTCCGTCAGATGAGGCATGGGGAACCCACCTAACCCCATACCTCATTAATGAGGTGCCAGCTACCATCTATAGACCCTACCTCTGGGTCTACGGATCGGACACGTCAGTCCCCAGCAGCCTACTTGGCTCGGTGGGCCCCTGGGAGCGTGGCATACTTGTACATGGTATAAATACCCCTGTATTTATGGTAAGATGGGGCATAAAATACATACAATACCCTTACTCTATTCAAATTACAAAAAATCGATCCGTTGACTTAAGCATCGGAGGGTCATAGCCGAGACCTATCTCGGCTAGCTCACGTTGTTGTTTCCCTTTGTTGCAGGCAACTTCCCGATCAAATACATTCATATACACAACCGACCAGGGTAATCGACCGGAGCCGAACAGCTCCTAGAATCGACCCGCATCAATATATATATATATATATATATATATGTATATCATTAGTAGAATAGATAAAAAAGTGATTATATATTAATATTATCATGAGAACCTTATGATGTGTTAAATATATTTATTCTCAAATTTTATGTTAATACTTGAGTGTAGCCTATACCTTCCAACTTAATAAAGGTACAATATAACGTGTGTATTTCTATTATATGTGCATATATTTTTGTCCAATATATGAATATCTATAATCATCTACAATGTGCATGCGTAAAGTTTATATCTAATGAACCTTAAAGTGAAATAATATAATTCAAGTTGAATGAATGAGGAACAATAAAGAAATAAAAAAAAAATCAGATATGACGACAAACAAATATCAAAAAAATTAAATTAAATTAAAGACAATGATACAATAATGCAAAAAAGCAGCTATGTAATAGAAGTTTCATATAGCGTTAAACTATATAAAAAGAAATGATAAGGATAAAAAGATGAAAACATATGTTGTAGATGATACTGTGTCCACAAGTTAATTTGTTTAATTTTTTTCAAATTACAATTTAATTTGGTAATATCACATGTTATATTTAATTTGGTAATAGAAGTTTTAATTTAATGTTTTTTCGAATTTTTGAGATTAAATTTATTATACATCACATTGTCTTAACATTTACTTTTTTAACATTTTTTAAGTTATAACTAATTTGATAAACATTACATAATATTTTAATTAATATTTTCCCTACCTATGTACATTTTTATTTAAAATTATTCCTCTATTTTTACATCTTTGTAAGTACGTGTGTGTGCGTCTCTCGGTGAGTGTGTGTGGGGTGGGGGTGTTGGAAAATTTACAAAATGTATTAAAAGTCAATAAATATAGTAAGTTGATGGGTTTGAATAATTAGGAGAGAGGACAAAAATTATAATTAATGTCAACCAATCAAATAATTCATCATAAATAATTAAAAATTTGGTCAAAATTATAAATTTTAGTTAAAAGACCGCCTTCAAAGATATAATAGTATGAATATGAATATGGATATGGAAATGTATTATTTTCTAAAAAAAGAACAATAAATAAATAAATTAGATATGTCAACAATTTATGCCCAAAACAATTGAAGACAAAGATATAGCAATGCACAAAAAGACTAGGTAATAAAACTATTTTGTAGCATTAACATATACAAAAAGAAAATAATAGACGTAAAAAGATGAAAAAACTAATTAAAAAAATGCAAGTTTGTAGTTATTTTTTTTAACACTAGTGTTATAAAAATAACTACATGTGCACTCTACTAATATACTAACAAAGAACACGCGCTTTGCGCGTGACCATTAATGTTTATCTTGTTTTTTTCATAAAAATATTGATTATTACCAAAAATAAAAAAGAAAACTATTGATTGAAGTGTAACATATATACATTGAAAATATTTTAGTTTTCTAAAGGAATATTATGAATGAATAAAAACTAATGAAATTAGTCACTTTATTATATTATTATTATTATTATTAGATATATCACACTAATAGTTTTTTAAGATTATTTTGATTTTTTTATAATTTTTTCTTGATAGTAGTTTTTCTTATGAGTAAGCTTAATCTATCATAGGCTTAGAATATTGTAATTGAAAGTTTTTACAAGATCAGATATATATCTTAATTTTTTTTCAGAAAAATAATTATCAAGTTTGATAGTAACTTATACTTGCTTTTAGTATTTGCAAAGTTAGAGATGTGCATGTATACAAGTATTAATATATACAATTATTTATCATCTATATTTACTTAAAGATAACTATTTATATTTCTATGTTAAAGTATTTCTAATAGTTCCTTCCATCACTATTAATTTTAGGTAAGTTTAAAATATCTTTTAAATGTCTGTCAAAAAACTATATTAATCATACCTCAAATGTCAATCTTCCTAGCCGTTTAGGGCCGGGCTTAGAGTGTGGAAAACTCATCACTATCTCGCAATGGCATTCAGACCATAGCAAGATCATTCAGATTCAAATTAAATATGTTAACATAAATTTTGAAATTCTTTCTTCCATGTGTACATATATTAAGATGATATTGAATAACCATAAACTTTTGTATCATTTGTCTAAAGTCCATTCACATATGATTTTTTGTAATAAAATTTGACTAAATTAATTCTTAACTGTACTAAAGGTCGGCATTGTATTCATTAAGTAACAAATATAAAATAGTTTAAGTATCATTCTTACCCCATTATATTTGTGAAACTTATAGTTTATAATATATCAAATATTATTGAAAGACTATGAATAAATATTATTTATTATCACTCATATAAAGTTATTTTAGTGTTTACAAAATAGGAAGAAACGTGAAACACTTATAAGTTATTCGTACTTTTACAACAACAACAACAACAACAACAATAATAATAATAATAATAATATTTTTATTTTTATTATTATTATTATTATTATTAGAAGACTTGCTCTATTATTTTTTCTTTTTCTAATGATCCCTCATTCAATGTGTAGTCTGTGTAATATAATTTCTCCACTTAAAATTTTTTAAATTTATTGTGTCACTGGCATATTTAAGCTTTCCATGTCTGCATTATCATTTATTCAATAAGATACAATATAATGGTATATTTTCATTTCCAATTCGAAGTAGTTCGTTAAAAATAATTATAATTTTCTACTTATAAGTAATCTTTTATCTACATTCACGCAAGATGCGTATGGACAATTTTTTTCCTCTATTAATGGCATATTTTAGTTATTTAATTGTGCCTTGATATAATAATTTTTTGGTAAATCATAACATTATGCTTAATAACATTTTGTGTCTACAAACTTTGTATTTCTTTGTTTTTTTTCCTCATGAATTATTCAACTAATCACAATGAGAAAAACACGATAAATTTGATCTAATAGATTTAACGATATTAAAAAAAAAAAGAACTTATTTTACAATTGATAGCCAAGAGTGTTATAAAAGAAAAAATTAAAAAAAAAAAAGAATGCTACAAAAAATTGATCTATTTAATAATGGCATCTACATAGGGCGGATTGAAGAGGATCACCAACTTTTTTTGTTTATTTATTTATTTTCGTATGACAAAAATTGAATACTAAAGTATCCAATTAAAAGTCCAACCCTTTATTTATAGTTATGGTATTTATTTCATCTAGTGTTCAATTCAAAATTTAACTCTTAATTTTTAAATTAATAAAAGACCATGAATAAATATTATTTACTATCACTCATATAAAGTTATTTTAGTCTTCACAAAAAAAAAAAAAAGAAACGTAAAACATTTATAAATTATTTGCACTTTTATAAGAAGACTTCTTATTTACACTAAATAAGAACTACAAATTATTATCTTTTGTTATATTGATATAAATCTTCGAAAGGAGAAAGACCATGTTATAGGATTATGTCTATATAACAAAATTAATTAAAACATAATCTATTGAGAAATAGGAATTTAAAAAAATTAAACAAATTTTTGTTCTGAATGTTTCATATGAAAAGAAACATGATTGTAATACAAAAATAAATTATGGTATAAGACTTACTTGTAGTTGATGATTGTAGTTTCTCTCATGTATTTGGGTAATCTTTGTGCAGTTATTGCTACTCTGGATTCTTTGCCTTTCCACATAATTCCAAAAACATCTACATAGCGTGTAAGTTGAAATATGCGGGTTGAGCTTATATATATATATATATATATATATATATATATATGTATGTGTGTGTGTGTGTGTGTGTGTGTAAACGAAGTAACAAACCATAATTGAATAATAAGTTAAGAGAAAAAACTTTTTACCTATTGCTTCACTTCTATTGTACGTATTCATTGTTTATGTCTTTAAAATCAGTGAAATTGTAATTGATTTGATGTTCTATTGATTCTGGAGCATTCTTCACGATGGTATACTTCTTCAATACAATTTCTTTCTCTGGATGTGCATTGATGTATTTTTGATTGATGTTTTTAACTTCTCCATTAGAGAACGTAACAAATATGTTTGATCGATGTCAAATAGTCCATCAGTGATCAGTTTCATTGTTGAACAATACGACTGCAATTGTTGCACCTTGCAAAAAATTAGCTATTTTAGTAACTTTTAAATTATTAATAGTAAAATAATAACACCATTTTGGCGATTTACTTACGTCCTCTTCCATTATTATCATCTTCATCAATCTTGTTGAAGAATTGGACGATGAGCTTATCAAATTAGTTTCCTACCAATGAATTGATGCTTTTTATGAGCTTCTCAGTGAATTTTCAAACAGTTTTGCTAGAGAAATTGGACATTTTGCAAGTATCTTGCATTTTTAGGGGTTCACATGATGTATGTTTTGTATGTGTGTATATATATGCCACATCCGGACTATGAAGCTAAGAATATATGAAAGCTATGGATATATGTTTCCCTATGAAAGTTCATTGCTTAACTTAATAGTTTAATCTTTTATAATAGGATTTATGCACATATGATATGCCAATTTATTTCCACTTTGCCACTAGGGTTGGGGATTCGAACCCTCTTGTCCCCTCTCTCTTCCCTTTGGGTGAGTGTGTGGCGTTTCAGTTGATATCTATAGGGTGTCTCGAGTTGATTGTATCAAAAAAATTTATTTCCGCTTTTACAGTTCTAAATTACTAATAAAGTGGATATGCTCCACGGGCCATTATTTTAACTCTAGTTATCTGGGAGTCTATGGCCTGGGAAGCAGTACTTGTGTTATATTTTAATGGAACCATGGCCCTTAGGGGACAAATAGTTTATGTAATTTCACAGTGATCGTAAATTGTGGAAGGCTAAATTTCATGATTTAGGGGTTATTCCACTTTGGTTATTACGAAGTTCTTATATATGGACATGTGATGTCGCTTATGGAAGTTAAGGCATTGATATACAGTCTAAACATTTGATTCCATTTGAAGAAATCATCTCAACACAACTAACAAACATGGAAAGAAGTGATACTCAAGATGACCATAAAAATCAAGCGAATAAGATGGATTCAAACACATGAATAAAAGAAAATTCTTGCCGTACCGTACTTCTTTTTATAATTAAAATTATTGATATTTTCTTAAGTAAATTATTTAAAGAAATTAAATATCAATTAATCATTTTAGATTGTGGAGTTCATTGGACCTAACATTAATATATCATATAATTTGTATATCGAAAACCAACTTATACTATGGTCGATTTATGTTCTAATTGAGCAATATTTCTTATCAAATTCCTCCTCTAACCCTATCAATACATTTCTAATTATGATAATGTTAAAGTACCAGCTATGCATCAGCGTAATAGGAGTGGCAAATGGGTGGGTTGGGTCGGATTTGGATCGGGTTGTAAATGGGTTGGGTTCATGATAGGTTTTTGATAACGGGGTTGAAAATGGGTCGGGTGATAAACTGGTTTTAGCGGGTTGAGTGCGGTCTGTAAATGGGTAGGAGCGGGTCCAAACGGGTTTAATTGAAAAAATTATTTTTTTTACTCATACAATTTAAAACTTAAAAAAATAAAATAAGTTTTGACAAAATCAATGTTCAATATTACATGTTACATAAACTTCCATCTCATGGCAATGAATTATAAGTCTAGAAAATACAGTCGAATAAAAATAAAAAATAATTACACAACCAAAGAGGAAAGTTGATTCCACAAAAAAAAAAGAAGAGAAATTCAAGATTTTAAGATAACCATTTTATAAATATAAATTTCTTAATTTTAAATTTCACTGGATATATGATTGTTAATATGATTTCATATTAATTTGATACAAACAGGTGTTTGATCTATTTTTTCAATTCAAAAAAACAAAGCAAAAAATTAGGCTCGTGGAGACACTGTCTAAATTTGTTTTTTTTTTTTTTTTCAAATGCCATGTGAAGTAATGACAATTTGACCTAAGAAGTTCTTTTTTTTTTCCTTTCAAGCTTTTGTTATTCGAGTTTCATAAATTCTCTACAAGTTTCGTTTTTGCCATAAATTAATAACCTAGTTAATAAAATTTATTGGTAATAAATCTTAATCTTTATTAATTTTTAGACACACAATCTCTGCTTCTTTTTTTTTTTTTGTTCCTTTTCGATCCATAACATTAATCGCCATTGATGTTCAAGCCAAAAAAAAAAAAAGGCCACATTGACGATAGAAATAAAACAAGAAAAGCTTTGAGAGAGATAGAGAACACTGAGAGATGGAGAGAGAGAGAGGGACGCGTTGAGAGAGAGAGAGCTGTAGAGAGATAGAGGGACGCGTTGAGAGGGGAGAGAGAGAGAGAAAAGAGAGAAAAACTTTGGAAGAGTTTGTTGATAGGTAAAATTGTGGTAGTAAGATAATTCATTACTTCTTTTCATGATTTGAGTTGGACCATCAAAAAACCATTAAGAACCCACTAAGAACGCATTAGCAAACTATTAAAAAACCAAATGAAAACCATTTAAAAACCATAATCAATTTGATCCACTTAAGTATTTCTCAAACTCAACCCAACCCAAAATCAATTGGGTTGGGTTAGACCCATCATGGTGTAGAAACCATTTCGCCAGGCCTCGTAACCGTATTCGCAAAGTTGTTAATATTATGTTTTCTGGGACTAATATAAGCTGTCAACATTTGATTTTAGCAAGAACTTTCATACAAGTCCAACAAAAGCGGCGATTGTCAAAATCAACATATTGCTATTAAGTTTAGATCTTAAAACAAACTTGGAGAATTTATACTCGAATCTTGTTAATTACTTGTAGGTTAAAACTCCGATATACTCAAGCCAATTCAACGGTGCTTGCTCTAAGTCAGCACTTCCGCACTAAGCCCTGATACACATCCTGAAAAGCAAAATTTCAACGGTTCGAAATCAAAAATTCCACAACCTGAGTCAAACACAAACAATCTGACATATAGAAACGCATGAATGAATGTAATCTAAAAATATGGTGCAATTTTAATAATTCCCAATACTTGTATGAAGGAGTAATAAGTTCTGTGTTTTTTTTGGCCCGCCGAACACCACAAGAAAGAGATTAAGCGACTTACTCTCAAGCTATCACAAGTCCAGACGTTGTTGGAGGAAAAAGAGGCACTCTTGCGTCAGTCAAGGAGGTGATCTGATCATCGATCGTGCGCTGTGTTTGGGCCCAAAAATGAATTTTTGTACAAGTTCGGAGTGGGCTGATTTTGGTCCTTCTCGCCACGCCGAAATAAATTAATAAAGCCCATGCCACCTCGACGCGTCCACAAAAGCCCATATTGGAAGACCAGGCCGAAATGAAATAACGGCCCATGGCCCAGTCGGCAAAAAATATAAAATAGTAAAATAAAATAAATATAATAATAGATTTAAATTCAAATCCCTCACAATTAGGGGTTGTTAGGAGAGGAATAACAAAATGACTAAAAATAGGCATTGTTATATCTGCACATGCCTAAAATAAAGACCATGTGTTGCTGAAAATTTTAAAATTCAAATGAGATGGCATAACTGCCATAGCAACAAATAAGGATGTCCATCCATTTCAAATAATCAAGTCTTTTGAAGTCATCCAACTCCAAAAATAAAGGAATGTGGTTACAGCTTGGAGCCTATAAAAGGGAGCTGGATTCATCATTTGGAGAAATCAGACACAACGTCAATCAATCAACTACAACAACACTTCTCTCAATCAAGAAGTCCACACTTCTCTGATTCCTTAGCTTAAATGAACAAAGAATAGCTTTAGTTCAAGTAGGTAGAAAACCGCTACGGGGTGTTTGTAGCCATACTTCATTCGGCTCGAAGTGAGGATATCAATGCACTCATTCCGTAACGTCACGAAGTCGTAGCCATCACTCACTCGGATTGGGCCCGGTTTGAGGTGAGATATCAATGCGGCGGAGTGGTACCCAGCATTCATATCGAGCGCATACATGAAGAGGAGTACAAACGGAGTCAATCAATGCTCGTCGGAGTGAACAGCCTCTGAATACACCCACAGGTAGATATGGCCGGAGTCATCAATGTGGCCGGTTTGTAGCTAGAGTTCTTAAGAACTGCTCAATGCATCTCTGTCATAGATATGGGCCGAGTCATCAATGCGTGTGTTTGTAGTCGAGTCCTGTAAAGTCCATTTGGCGAGTAGCTATCGTCTTCGAATTTATTTTCTCCTCGATTTAAACTTTTCGACCCTTTTCGATTTTGAGAATGCTAAATTGTTAAGTCCTACATTGAGTTGTAGGCAAGTAGAACCTCAGGGGTAGTGTTTGCCTACTCCGATTCAATCGTCTTTCAGATAGAAGTCTTAGGCGCGTTACATTTTTCATTTCGAATTATATTACATCTTTGTTTTCACTTCGAACTACACTTTTTCACTTCGAAACACAAGACTTCCACTTGTGTGCTCCTGCACACTGGCACGCCCGCACCCGAACACGAGAAAGCTCACTTCGAATCGGCTGTTTTCCAGTCGAACTCAGCCGGCTCGAACCCTGAGCGGCCACTTCAGCGGGGCCCGAGAAAATTTATGCAAACACGCTGAAATTCTTTTAATAGGTGTTTGGTGGATTAAACATCTAGAGTCCAATCAAAATAACAACTCTTGAGTCTTTCACATTTAGAGTTAATTAGAAGTGTAATTTTTTATTCATAATTTTGGTATTGGATTTGTTTAGTGTTTCATATAAAATCTAAGGGCAAAATTACAATTCACTAGTCTTTCAAGTTTAGAGTTTAATTAGAAGTCTGATTTTTTATTTATAATTTTGGTACTGGATTCGTTTAGTGTTCCAAAAAAAAATATATATATATATCTAAGGCTTACTTTTAAAATTACCAAAAGACCATTATAGTGTTCAATTATAAGCCTAATTTTTCATTCATAATTTTGGTTTACTCTTAAAATAACCAGAATATCTATGTATATTGTAAATACCATTTGAAAAACACAAATTAAGAGTCAAATTACAATTGTCAAGTCTTTCAAATGAAGAGTTCAAATAGAAGTCTATTTCTTTACTTTAGGTATTATATTTGTTAGTTTTCCATTAAAAATCTAAGGCGTCCTTTTAAAAATACCAAAGGACCATCAATAAAAATTATTTTTAATTATTGTATAATCATAACTTTTTGATGAATTTGGTCGAATTTTGGTTAGATTTTGATCAGATTTCGATGGCCAAAAGGGGGTTTTGGTAATTTTAAAAGCACGATGGAACTTGAAATTACCCGCCCGCTTAAGTTATTGGAATTGAGTGTAGACACTGTAATAATCTATTATTTATTTTTATTAAGATGATATACCAAATTTTAATTTAGAGGATGTTTGGCTAAGCTTATTTAAAACATCTTATAAGCTCACACACCTTATAAGATGTTTTAGGAGCTTATAAGATATTGGATCATATTTTAAAAATAAGTTATTAAAGTATTTGAATAAATAAGAAGGGGTATAGCGTATAAGATGTTAATAATAGTAATATTGTAATTAATTTGATTGAAAGTAAAGGAGCTTGGTAGATCTTAAAAAATAAATTGCTACCTTCTTACGTTTTCAAAAAGAGTTTATAAGCTCTTAAACATCTTATTTGAGGATATTATAAGCTCCACCTTCAAAAATTTTACCAAACACTTTGCACCATTTTATAAGCTCTCAAACATCTTATAAGATGTTTTGAGGAGTTTATAAGCTTAGCCAAACACCCTCTAAGATGTGGAAGCTTATAAGATGTTTTAGATAAGTTTAGCCAAACACCCTCTTAATGAAGTTAAACATTTTATTAGTTTTTATTCAGTTATAATATTCATTGCAAAACGTAATAAAATTTCCTTAGTATGTTTATGATAGTAATTGCCTGATAGTTATATGCTAGAACTTCTTGTTGCTGTCATTCTTCAGTCGATCTGTGTTGTTCATCTGGGACAAATCCTAGTGAAAGAACGACGTTAGTTAATAATAAATAGTGGTCCTAAGCTAGTGTTATCTCCATTTACAGAGTCATGACCAACCAAAATTAACTGTTTGACCCAGACACTGCTTATCAAATTAGTTTTCTGCCATTGAAGTGCATGTATGAACTTTTGCATGTAGGAACTTCTGCTAATGAATTGACGCTTTTATGAGCTTCTCAATGAATTTTCAAACAGTTTTGCCAGAGAAATTTGACATTTTTCCGTTATATATAGTGCTAAATCAAGGAATAAAAAAATAACCAAGTCAGAGATGGAAGGAAAACAGGTTAGATAGTTTCAGAAGTTTCTGTACCTAATAGACAACTACATCACTTGCATTTTCAGGGGTTCACATGGTGTATGTCGTGTAAGTATACATGTATATACATATATATATATATATATATATGTCACATATGGACTATGAGGTTAAGAATATATGAAAGGTTTCTAAGATTGAGATATGTTTCCCTATGAAAGTTCATTGCTTAACTTGATAGTTTAATCTTCTTTAATAGAATCTATACACGTATGATATGCCAATACATTTCTAAATTTCTATTAAAGTGGATATGCTCCGCGGGCCATTATTTTTACTGTAATTATTTGGGAGCCTGTGACCTGAGAAGGCATTGACATACACTCTAAAGATTTGACTCCATTTGAAGAAATCATCTCAATACAACTAACAAACATGGAAAGAAGTTATACTCAAGATGACCACAAAAATCAAGTGAAGAAGAAGGGTTCAAATGTATGACAAAAGCGGCGATTGTCAAAATCAACATATTTCTATTAAGTTTAGATTTTAAAAAGAAACTTATAGAATTTATGCTCGAATCTTATTACTTGTTGGTTAAAATTCCTGTATATCCAAGCCAATTCAACGGCGCTTGCTCTAAGTCTTGATCCACAACCTGAAAAGCAAAAATTCAATGATTCGACATTAAAAATTCCACAAATTAAATGCAACAGATTAAATTCCAAGAACCTAAGCACAATTTTTTAGACAATAAAGTGATTGAGGGAAGCCCAATTATCCCGTGCCTGCCTTTGGCATATCAAAAGGAATTTCACAAATAGCAAAATCCCAATAATATAGAGATTAAAAATCATGTCAAAACGCAGCACTCCAAATCCAATCCAGTCAATACAATGATGAAACTTTAAGAAAACTAAACAACGATAGACACTACACTTGAATGGACCAAGATGGGGTAGGGACAAAATACCTGTTTATCGTTGTACACGGAAGAGTACGGAGAAACCAAGTTGACGGTAAGCTTCGAAGGAATGGACGCCGCAGAAGTGGCGGATGGGCGCAGCCAATTTTGGTGTTGGATTTGTTTACAATAGTAAGGTCTTTCAAATTAATAGTTCAAATAGAAGTCTATTTCTTTAATTACCAAAGGACCATTAATAAAAATTATTTTTAATGATTGTACGAGGTTATTTTAGTCTTCACAAAAAAGGGAAGAAACGTAAAACATGGATGAATTATTCGCACTTTTATAAGAATAATAAATAATAATAATAATAATATAATATAATATAATATAATATAATATATATATATATATATACATAGAATACATCGAATAGAGAGATAGATTTTATATAGACGCACAAAGTAGAAAAAGTCCAGAAATACTGAACTTCGTGTAAAAGCAAACATTTTACTGTGAAAAGCAAGACTTGCTCAGGAGCTCACTAGCGCTTAATATCAAGAAGCAGAGTGCTTAACATCAGATTAGTAGGAGAAAAGACTTAACCTTCACTCTCGAATTATGGGTTTCGATGAATCCACATTATCCTGCTTCAATTTCCTCCCTTCCCTAGGCCATCCAGGTGATGATAGCGCGAGCAAATACATATACATGTGACGAAAAATCGCAATTGCTATCATGGTTCGCCGCGGGGAACGGAACAGAGGGCTATTGTTCCAGTTCCATTGCTACGTCACGAACCGGTCACTGTTGTTCCGCATATTTTAAAGTTTAATATGTATAGAAAACTTTTTGAAAATTCTAAAAAATACTAGAATAATATATACAATGCAATGATTCAAAATTTATTAAATACAAATCACATCAATTACTAATACCAGGTAGAATGACGAAGGAGAACAAAATCATCAATATATGCCTAAGCATACCACCGTTCCGACAGTTCCATTGCCGCGATGAAACAAGAAAATGGTGGAACGGGCGTTACAACGCCACGACACCTCCACCCGCGACAAACATCAGAACAGTGGAACAGAGACAGGCATTCCGACAAACCATGATTGCTATCATCCAAGTGCTGAGAAACACCAGTGCAAATCAGACTGACATTGAACGATTTTCTTATTATCTCTAGGCATTTCAGCATCATTCTATCCTGATGCATTTATGTTTAATCTCACAAAGCCTCTACTGGTTGGGGTCTCTTCTCCAGACCTCTCTGCGCTGCTAATGACATCTGTGTTTGATGTCGGGGGGTCATCGGAACCATCATTGCTTCCGTCACTTGCAGTCCATTCTCACCATTACGTGTTTGCGCATTACAAACATTGTCCGATGCCTCAAGATTAACTGATGTTTCGTTGTGAGATGATTCTCCAATATTTGAGGGTTGTTCCGTGACAACAAAATCACAATAAGGAAAGAATTGTTGCTTCTCTTCCTCTGACATTATTTTCAGTTTGCTGCAACTTATTATCACAAGTTTGCTTAGTGAATTCCATTTCATTGACGTACTCGTACATATGCTTTGCAGCTTTGGCAAGTTTACCAGTTCAATGGTCTTCAACTTGCGTAGGATATCAGATAGAGAGACGTGCTCTGATATATTCTGTTCGTCAGAGATTTCTACCCTGACAATCTCCACAATTTCGGAACAATACTCAACTTTTAGGTGCTCCAGGCTTGAAAGAGCTTTTCCAAGTTTGTGATCAAGAATATGAGTTAACGCAGGGCATCTACATATTGTTAGAACCTTCAAGTTTGAAAGGCTTCCAGGAAAAACTGATCCTTTCCAAATAGACCGCAACAACTGGAGATCAAACAAATGAAGTTTCTCCAAGCATTGAAGTATACCGCCGGCAATGTTTTGTGTGATACCATCGGCATCCACAATGCTCAGCAACTTTGTGCAGCGTTCGACAACACAAACCTTCAATGCTCCGGTGTTTTCAAAATCAAATTCACTTAAGCTCTCCACACATAAATATCCAATTAATTCCAAAGCACTGGCCTGCTTTAGTACTTCTTTGACCGGAGAAACTTCAGCATTGGCGGCACGCTTTGGTACTTCTTTGGCCAAAGAACCTTCTTCATTAGCGGCGAATCTCAGATGTCTATCGGCTAAAATTCCAGAAATATCTGAACCATAAGGATGCTGTGTTTCACAGCAACCAACGGAAATCTCAAAGGACCTGAAAGTATTGTTTTTCCAGTGTGTCTCTTGGTTTTTCCACGATTTGCTGTTAGCAACAAATTTTTGAAGGCTACATACACTGGGAAAGTGGAAGCTTAGAGTGGTCAACTTCTCCAAACCGGCAAGCTCATTCGCTATTTGATCAGCAATATTGTTCCATCTTTGATTGCAGCAGCCTGTCTCTATGGTCAATTCTTCCAATTGTTGAAGACGGCTGATTATATTGGGAGGAATCATGATCACCTCCACTTCTTTCCCTTTGCTACTGCGATGACAGCTCTTTTTGGAAAATGAAACTCTCAAACACCTTAATTGAACCATCTCACCAATTTCACCAGGCAAACTTGGAATTGAAGTTCCCCGAATATCAAGAAATTCAAGCTTTGTGAGCATTTTAACTTCAATTGGTAGCTTGCTAAGTTGAGAACAATCGTGCAGATATAAACTTACAAGATTGATCAAGCTAGAGATAGAAGTTGGTAGTGATTCTATCCCTGTTTGATTCAAGTCCAAAAGTCGAAGGTTTTGCATATTGAGAAAGAACAATTCTCCCAGTTTTACCAACTTAGTATTCCACTGCAAGAGCAAGGTCGAAATGTTGTGGCTTTCTGGACTTTCAGGGAGTTCAGACTTACAACAGATCAACGACATTCTTTTGGTAGTTCTCCAATTTTCCGCTTTAAGAACTTTATTTTCCTCAGACACCCAAATTTCACAATTTTCCTCCCCGGGATATTTTTGTTGCAGAGCCACTTTTCTGAAATATACCGGCATTTTGACATACTTATCAGAACACCGTTCAAGTAGATATTTATCCGTAAGTTCTCTCAAAACTGTGGCTCCATGCTCTCGTGCACTTCGAAGTTCTGGAATATCCGTATGAGATAAAGGAATAAAGCTCTCTGCCATCCAACATTCAACAAGATAGTCCGTGTAAATTTTATGATCACTCGGGAACAGGGCCCCAAAAAGCAAACACTTCTTCATGTAGCTCTCATCTAATCCATCATACACCAATTTGTAAGCATTGCCAACTCCTCCTAATTTTAGCAATTTAGGCTGTTTAGTTTCAGCTTGTAGCATCCGCTTCACATCACTCCACACATCTTCATCTTTCTCACCTCTTAAATGTGTAGCTACTAACTTGATCACCAATGGCAGCCCTCCACATGAATCAATTATTTTGTCAGCAATATATTTTATGCGTGTGTCGTAAATCGTACCACAAATTTTTTGGAAGAGATCCAACGCATCGTCCTTTGATAATGTCTGTATTTTGACTTGTTGATCTGTCATCTGATTTATAACCTTGTTGTTACTCGACGCAAGCACAACTTTGCCAAACTCATGGTCTCTACGGATACCAACTTCATCCAAATCAACGGCTGAGATGACTTGATCAATGAGTACGATATATTTTTTCTGACAAAGGATTGTAGAAATAATATCAGCATTTTGTTCTATACTGTTGGCTTTCTCCCTGTTTAGCTTTAACCGTCCCATAATCACATCCTGCATCATCTCAACAATCTTGTCTTCTGCATTTACCTCTTTAGGATAATTTATCCAGATGACAACATCAAACTTTAAGTTCGTGTTTGCAGTTGACGTATCTTTGAGTCGATTATTCAATTTTTTCATGACAGTTGTTTTTCCTACGCCAATAAGGCCCACAATGCCAATTGATTTGTTCTCATCTCCATGTAGGTAATTGAGAACCTTTTTGACATATTCATCGATTGATGAAATATCAATATCATCTTGCTTCTCATGAACATGTTCCGGTTTCCTGTCAAGCATTAGGTTCTCTGGTTTGACTCTATCAGTGACTCGAGAGATATGATTGTGCAACTTCTCAATGTCTCTGCTGAGTTTGGCAAGCGTGAAGAACTTGTGTGTCAAGATGGTCGGCTTTCTCTGTTGGAGCGCGTCAATCACGCTGCCTGCGGCCAAGGCATCATCTGGTGTTGGCATTAGGCTTGGGAGATTCTTGCAAACTTTTTGGTACTTGTCAATGAATTTGTTGTATTTCTTGCTGAATGCATCAATTTGTGTCAACAAGATTCCATATTCGTCGCTTTTTTCTTTCGAGACAGAAGTTTCCAGAACTCGATCAATTTGTTTCTTCCTAGAATAAAAGGTTGTCACCTCTGCAGTGAGTTTTGTCAGATTGTCTTCCAAATCTTCAACGTATTTTGCCTTGTCCAGAAAACATGAAACCATGTCTTTAAGAGGGGCGTATGCAGCAGAGAAAGATTGCACGATCAGCTTTGCAATTTCATAACCCATCCTAGCATGGCAGATGTTACATTATCCTTGTTGGTTAAACAAGCTGTTGGAGGGAACAATAAATCATGTAAATACAAATCCCAAAAAAAAAGGTAACCAAGACACCACCCACAATCACATGACATAAATGTGTGTGTATATGAATATATATACAGAGGGTGGGCGCAGGTAGGGTTTTTGTCTGGTTCGGGTTAATTGGGTCGGGTACCCGAAATTTCGGGTACTTGACATAATTATCCGAATTTAACCGAAACTTTTTTCGGGTACCTGATCTAGTACCCGAAACCTCTTTTTTTTTCAGTTAATTTTTTTTTTTGATAAACTAACTTTTTTCACAATTAATATACAAAATAAATTAAATATAGGCTTATAGTTCTTGTGAACCCTCAAATATGCAAAAAGAGAGTGATAATTTTTATATAATTATTTGAAATATTAATATATTTTTTAATTTAGAATCTATAGAAGAAAAGTAAATAGTACCAATTTGCTACTATTAATTTAAATGAAATAACAAACGCATGGCATATTGTAAGAATAATTTTAGAAATATTAATTGTATGTCGTATTTAAAAAAAAAAAATTAAATAGCAACAACCAAATAATACATCTACATTTAATTGCTAGCATTTTATCTTAATTAACCAATTAAATACTTTAACTCAACATAAGTGGATATAATATTAATGACTAGATAAAATAATATGGTGTTATTAAATATCTCAATTATTTAGACAAAATTAAAATAAAATATTTTTATCATTCTATACAATGCATATATGTATATGTATTCCACTTATTTAATTAAATTACATGAATCGGGTCGGGTATCCGAATTGGGCGTCGAATTTCGGGTACCCAACCCCAAATTTTTCACAAGTTCTACCAGACCCGAACGGGTAAAACCCGATCGGGTCGGTTCGGGTATCGGGTAACCCAACCCGAACGCCCACCCCTAATACACTAGAAAAGTGCACATTCGTTGCACGTGTTATTAAATAGATTGTGATTCAAAAAATCCAATAGCTAATGAGAGCTTTCGAGTATTTATTTTATCTTGTTAAATGGATGGCCGATAGAGATTCATAAACTCGAACTTCTAATAGAATCCTGAGGTAGCAGTTTAAGTATATCCTAGTGTGTATATTTCTAAAGAGGGAGGGGTGTGTGGCAACCACTTTTTGGTGTCTTTGGTCTGACATGTAATCTCTCTTTCCACCAATCTTCTCTTTCTTTCTTCAAGTGTTTTAATTTTCTTATATTTTTCTCTCTCTTACTTTTTTTCCTCACTCATCTTTCCTATTTTCTCTCGCCTCTTTTATTATTTTTCTTTTTTTCTTCTCTTCCTCTTCTTTTGTATCTTTATTTTCAATATTTAGTTTACTTTATGTTTTTATTTATTTTTTCAATCATAAAATTCAATTTAATTTTCAATCATTCTTTATTTTTTCATAATATATAAAATTATAAATTTATTAAACATATGATCAAATTATATTTTATTTTTATTTTGCACAAATATAGAGTGTCACTTCCGCTATTATATATAAAGCGGCTCTCTATTACTTCTCTACCATACTATAAATTTATCCACTACGTTCTAAACAAATGTAGAGTGCTCAAAATTTACTTATCCTCTTCCACATTTTATATAAAAATTCCTTTAAATTTTTTTCCTATTAATGTCCTTCCACATAAATATAATTTTGTGTTTCTTTTATAAATAGACCCTAAAGAAACATATTAATTTATTCTTTCATGTTTGTATTAATAAAGAAATTAATATATTAGTTATCTTATAATTTATCAATTGTGTTATATTTGAATGCAAAAAAGAAAAAAAAATTAAGAGATTTTGGCATAAAACAGTATCATTATATTTTCTCACGACATGGTTAATGCTAATATGATCTTCAAGATTATGTCATATGCTTTATTTTACTTTGTTTTTTACTACTTATAGATTTTTTCTCATTTTCTTTTAGATCTACAACTCATCTAAGATGCTAATAATCATTTATGTTGTGTTTGGACTATAGATTTTGAGAAGAAAATGTAGAAGAAAAATAAAAAGAATCAAACAATAAAGCGTAGGGTACTGTTAATGAAAGTTTATGAACAAATATCTTTTTTATTTTCTTTACTAAAATCCATGGACCAAAAATTGCGCTAAAGGGTGTATATGTATACATATTACTTAATTTATATTATTGCTTTATTACTTGAATTCTTTTCGAGGTCTAAATTAAATTAATGGCACATGATTTTTTGACAATATATTTATTCTTTGTTTTTCTCTCTATAACTACTTAAACTAAGATTATCAATTGCTCGATTACATAAAGATCATTAATGAGGATCTATTAAATAACGATAATTAAGAAAGTTGTATTTTTACTACATAACCACTCTACCAAATAATAAGAATTTAATTTACACGAGGATATATTAGTCCTCACAAAAAGGGGACAAATTTAGAACAACCAAATTATTCGTACTTTTATAAGTAGTAAATAAATAAATAAATAATAGGGGAAATTACAATTATACCTCACGTGGTTCGTTCAAATTACAGGTAGATCCCTTTAAGTATGAAAATTTGCATATACCTCCTTTGAGATTTAGATCCAACTAACAAGTAGCGCATTCCAGTCACTGATACACCATAATTTGCTTATATAAGTAAAAAATTATACCGAAACTCTAATTTCACCATTTTTCCAAAAATTCAAACTTTTTTGCAAACAATAATACTCTTATTGAAATTGATAATTGGCATCAAGGAAATGGACAAACTTGTCATTTTACAATTACCCTGAATTGTGGAATTTTTTTCTTAATATAACAAAGTTATTTTATTATCTTTTCCTTCAATGTTGGCCAGATCTATACCTCAAGGGAGCTATGTGTAATTTTTTATACATGAGGGGGTTTAACTGTAATTTAACCTAATCTTAGGGGGCCTAATTGTAATCTTCCCTAACTAATAATAATAATGATAATAATATACATATAGACATAGATATAGACAAATATATATTGAGTGTATCATTTGGCTCGAATATTGGTTAGTTGCGAAAATACTCTGAACTAAATCAAGTTTCTTAAAACACAGTTCAATGAGAACTCTAACTCACTCAAAAATAAATACAGAATTCATGCGTAGTGCTTTCAAAGTTTGAACTATTACTATTGTTAAGATGATAAACCAATGTCACATAGCTCTTCAAATTAACCATCATTTGAACCAAACAGAATTTCAAACTGTTTAGTGATCCCATCACCCACAGTACAAATCTGTTATTTTTCATGAAGTTTAACAATAATAATTCATTATAGCACAAATAAACCAACATCGGGAAAGAAATTAAGTTAGAACAAAACCAATAAGTAGTAGGGACTTGGGTTAATTGCAATTTTGGTTTCATAAGTATGCCACAGTTCAATTTTAATTCCATTTGTTTCACTCTTTTCAATTTTGGTCCCATGAGTTCTATTTTTTTTAAGTGATTTTGGCACTTTTTTAACTTCCCGTCAATTATTTAACGGACTAAGCGTGCGCGAGGCACTTGGTCATTAAATCTCAATTGATTGTTGATTTTGGAGGGAAGGAATGATATATGTTGTAATTGCCTATTATTTTGGAGAGAAAATAAACTACACAAAAAGTAAAAATTAGGGCAAAGAAATAAAATGGGGGTTCGCTTTTGTTGATGAATTCCAAATAGATCAATGGGCTGAAGAATGGGACGCAATACAGTGCTTATCCAAATAGATTTAACGATCACGTGTCTCGCATGTGTTTTTTCTACTAAACAATTGGAAAGTGACAAAAAAGTTCCAAAATTGCTATAAAATAGAACTTATGGGATTAAAATTGAGAAAAGTAAAACGAACGGGATTAAAATTGAATTAAGACGTAGGAGCCAAAATTGTAATTAACTCGAGAAATATACGAAATATTTAAAATCTCTTGCCCACGGACACTGTGATTCTCACAAATATCAAATATCTTCAACAGAACTAAGCTAGTGATGAAGTTAAATCATCGTAATTACTAATTAACAACTAATTCAAAACAAGCACCATAATAACCAAGATTACATGTGATTCTAATACAAAGATACTACTTACTTTCAAGTAGGATAAATTGAATAAACATCGTAATTATTATTAAAAAAAAAAAGAAAAGAAAAGGTACTTACAAAATAGAGAAATTAAAGTTCAAATCCTAATTACTACCACAAATAAGCAAAATAAATAAATAAATATAGATAAATTACCAGGAAAATGCCCAGAGCAGCCTCCTCAAGTGACAAAAAACTGAGAAACAGATAGCTCTTTTAATTTTGAGAAGTGATGAGAACTGAGAATTTGGGAAGAGTTTGAGCTGCAAAAGTATAATCCAAGTCAATGGCTATATATCATTCAACTACTATTTTTTAATTTGTCGGATACAGCTAAGAAAAATAACACTGTTTTTATTATATTTTTATTTCTATTATCAATCATTGCATATTTTTATTTCTATCTCAACTATTGCAATCATTGACTTGGACAGGCATAGTCGTGGCCACACAGTTAGGCACAATCTCTCTCTCTCTCTCTCTCTCTCTCTCTCTCTCTTTAATTTCATCAGGGATTATTTACTTGAAAATAACTTAACTCTTCAGGAAATTTGACGGTTCTTTCGAGAGGATAAATGCTATTCACTTGGATAGTAATATCTAATTAAATATTTAATTATTGAATTAAATATTATAACATAATATTTTTTATATTATTTTTGGCATCATAATATTCAAATTCAATGGTTAAAAATACTAATTGGACTATATTCATATAGATAGCATGAACAAAACCCAAACGTATTGAGATTATTTTGTGTTTAAAATATGAAAACATAATCTAAAAAGATGATAATGCCATTTGTGATCAATATAATACAGGATTCGAAATATTAAATAAATTAAGTAAAACTCAAGAAATCGAAAATACACCATAGAGGTTGTCCTACCACAGGCACAACCAAGAAAATATTAAATATCAGTTTACAATCATGTCCACTTTGGCTGCAGTTATAGCAAGTTTTTATTTTTCCTTTTTTTTATAATAATATGCCCATACACCACCACAAAAATAAATTATTTATTATTATCCTTTTTAATAATACGTGCACATATCATCATACACGTATACTATCAGAATTCAAACGGTCAAACCCTACCACCGTACACTCCACTTCTCTAAAGTTAAGTTACAACATTGATGGCAAGATGGGATTGTACACGATCACAATCCATGGGATACATTTTCTATGAAACCTTAATAATCCTTACAAACTAATAATTTTATTGTTTGGTAATAATGAATACGTCTGAATATCTCATTCATATCCATAAAAACTTGTTTGGTAGGTTAGCATACATCATATTGGAATCTTGCAAAAATACAAAAATATTAGGAATGAATCAAGTAAAGAACAAAAAAATGACAATCGCACCAAAGCAAAATATACGTGGTTCGACAAAAATACCTACCTCCATAATCACACGGAAGGATATACTTTATTAATTTGGTGTGCGACAAAATTACAAGATTTATGCCCGTTTTGTAACAAAAGTCATAGGGCAACGCCAAAAGTACCTGAGTTTCTCTCAGCTAAAATGTAACTCAGATTCCAATGGCATGTCGCATACCAAATAAGAAAGACAGGTTTGCAATATGGTCATCGATAAGACAACAAAGTATAATTGCCTCAAAAAAATAAAAATGAAAAATACGATGCCATTATAAAATCCTCCATCCTGATAATGATAGAATATACTCCAAAAGTTCGCTCTAAATAAAAGCAATATACGTATAAATGATCCTTCAGTAATTCAGTTAACTCCAGATACTTCCCCAAATACGGAGTTACTCTTCAGAACTTAAAAGGAAAATATTCACTGATAAAAGAGTAAACTGTTTGAACAACTGTACAACGACAAAGAACGGGTATAAGTGTAGCCAACAACAATTTGAGATTCAAAGTTTTTGGGCATCGATTGGTTTTCAAGAACAAACTAAATATAGTTAGAGAGGATCATCCTCATGTATGCAACCTTTGCATGGTCGGGAAGACTCCCGAAGAGTTAAAGGTCTTACCAGCATTTTTCACGAGATGTTTCGAAGCAAGGACTTCTGTTGGAGTATAAGTCCTTCAATCTTCCCAACAATCTCGAAGACCTTCCTTGCAATTGAGACATCAAATTCATAGCCAACCCAACATGTGGTTTCACCAAGTTGTGCACCCGTGCTCTTGCAAAAATTTCCTAGCATCTAAACAGATGGTTTTAGCGCACTGTCCATCTTTTTTTGTTTGCTTTCCTGCTTGATTCTTGGCAAACAAAACAGCAACCAGGCATTGTTGATGAAAAATAGAGAACAACCAGCAGAACATAACAGAATACTGAGAACAGATGTACAATAGAACAAGGATAAATTCAGAAACCGAATAAAGCAGTTAAACCAAAAGGAAAATGACATATATTACAAACAAGTCAGAAGTAGTCTAGATCCTCAATACAGATAGAAGTTAGAACCAACATTTATACACAAAAAACACAATCTCCAACAGGCACAACGTCATCCCCAAATTCTCTAAATAATCCATATCGCTTGGTTCTATTCAATCAATCGAATGCTCACATGTTGTCATAACATACTTTGTTATATATTTCGCTTGCCTCCACTGACTGGACTTCAACCACTTTATTGTTAACCATAGTTGATTTAACATGAACACACTTTCATTCATAATTTCCTCCATTTTACCAAGAATCTCTACTCTCTTAATCTTTTGTGGCGTTGAAGCTGTTTCGTGTGCCAATAATACAGCAGAAACAGCATATGCATAATACCACCATAAAAGTCAGAATTTTCAAATGCTTAAGAAATCACAGTTATTCCACCACATTTATAGTGTACAACTGTTACCATCAAATATTAGAATTTAGAAATAATTACAAGTTTTTTCAAGGTAACAAATAGTACAAGTCGGGGTCTGGACTTTTCCCCTCGAATAACCAATTCTTTTTTTTTTAAGCCTCAAAAACTGAAATGTAGCACTATCCATAGTTCATCAGTTACGCTGATATTGCACATCTATCTTAACAATACAACGATTCAAAAAAAATAAATAAATGAAAAATTCATTGATAAAAATAACCACTCATAGGAAAACTTCAAATATCAAGAAACTTAAAAGCCATACACGCACAATTCGAACTCAACAGAGTTTGACCTTGAATTTGCAGCTTCAGAAAAATACAAAAGAAAGGAAAAATAATAATAAAATTAAAGAAGGTGTTCTGATAGAAAAATAGAATTAAAAGATACATGGAAATGAAGTTACAAAATGTAAGTAAAAAGGAATTCATTCATCTCCAAAAAATGTCGTAGAATATTCATCCAACCTCTGCAGATAAGTGGTTTAATTGCTTGCCTCTTGAACACGAGTGGGATTTGATCTGAAAAAACTAAGGCTCCTGCTATTTACACTCCATGGCCAAAGGCATAATTTAATAGTTAATACCTTAATCTGGGCCAGCATTAATCATTGAATAGTGCATCGAGCCCCACCGGTTGGATGAACTATCCAAGACCTACGAGGATTAGATAACAGGTTGAGACATAATAATAGGCCTTCAGCAATAATATCAAAACAAATTAATGTTTCAGGACACTCTTTATATCATGACCATAAACCCCTACCAAACGGGGCCTACGGAGATATTAAAAGTCACCTTCTTGAAGCCCAATATAAAATCAACTTCTTAATCGCTAGGGGAGTTTTCTTACAGAAATTAATGGAAGGAGCCATATAAAAAGAGAATGAGAAAAATTGAACGAAATGAACAAAATACCAGTACTGGCAAGGCAAGTAGTCTTGCTAAGCGTAGACCTTTTAGATTTTTATAGGTGACGCGAAGTTAAGACAAAGTTTCTTTCTGTGTTATTGAGTGCAGACTAACAATTGAGTAGTTATAAATCTAAAATGGAGGTGGATTTGCAAATTAAAGTCGAAATAATAATTAATATATTAGAATTAATCAAAATAACAGAAACTATATGCGCATTACAAAAATATTAATAGCATAAGATGGTGGCTGGAAATAAAATAACTTGAATTGAATTGCAATTATTAAGCGAAATAAGTTAGGTACACTCATTCTGAAATGAAAACACACACACACACACACATATATATAATAATTAGGGATAATTATCAAAATCCCCCAAGCTTAGGCTTAAATACTCAAAACACCTTGTGGTTTCAAAAATTACATGTTGCACCAGTTGACTGACCAGTTGAAATTACTGCTTTGTTTTTGATTGGAAATGTTCAAGAGCAAGAAGAAAAATTAAAAATTAAAAATTAAAAATCCCCTTACCCTAAAAAATTAATAATTTTTTTTCTTTTTCTTTTTTTTTTGGGTAAAACTACCTCATCTCTTAACTACCCCCTCCCCAAAAAAAAAAAAAACAACCCTGCAACACTCCCTCTCCTTTACCGCAGACACACAACCCACAAGAGCGTTTACATGATGCACAAAAACACACACACAAATAAACACATACTTGTGCGGGATGATGGTTTTGGGGCACAGGTCCATGGGTGGAAGCAATTTGAGAGGGCTTTTGTCATATTGTTTTTACCTGAATGTTTTGATTAATTTTTTTTTTTAATTATTTATGGTTTATATTAAAAGAAACATCTTGCCTCTGATATGTTTCATTTTTTTAATTTTATTTAACCTTTTTTTCTGCTAAATGTTTTTCACTTAATTTATCTTATATTTTAGTATTTATATTTGTATTGTAATTTTTTCAAATGCATGTGTATAACTATAATTCTTTCTGCAAGATCTTTTATTTCATGTTTGCTAAATTTGTAATATTAGTTCAATAACTTTGTAATATATTCATACTTTTAATTAATTCAAATTCTTAGATATAAATATTATTAATAAAATAATAAGGCTAAGTTAAATATCCCTTTTATAATTTTTAATGCAATTATTTAAATATTTTTTAATTATAAATATTATTTATAACATGATAAAGCTAAAGTTAATAACTTAATTTTTTATATAAAAATATATGGATAGCATTTCTAATGAGGTAAAACATAAAAAATATTGAAAGCCTTTTGAAAATTCCAAATGTGACAAATGTATGGAAGTGTATATTCCAATATATTCATTTTTAATAAAACAACAATGTTTAAACTTTCAGACCCTCACTTCATATAAAAATACAAACCTATGATACAATGTATCTTACACAACCCTAAAGCATTACAAATACCACAATTAACACCAAAGAGTAATTTTGTTAACACATATTTGTTGAACAATAATCAAAGGGTAAAAATAGATTTTCATTGATTTTTTTGCTGATGTCAGCATTTCCCATTAGTTTGACTTAATGGTAGATCAAGACTGTAAAACAACAAAAAAACAAAGTTAGAGAGATTTGAGATTTTTACTGATACCATAGGGTGTTTTCATAGAGTTTCGATAATTATCCCTAATAATCAATTCAATACAACTTTGTGACTTTAAGTTCCTTCAAAACTTTATAACAGTATAATGATATGATCTTAGTCAGAAGATTTTCCTATCTTTAGTGATGTATCATTTTGAGCTACACCATGGTCAAGCATTGTATCCATCAAATATGATAAAGGACATAGTCTAGCAAGGATGCATCATTTTCCAACGAAGAGAATTTAGTTAATACAAGAAATAAAATATTGTCTAGCATATCGAGAGGAGGAGGGAACGCACTGCAGACAATAACGTGAATGAGGGAATTATGACACAAACATGAATTAAAATTTTGCATCTTTTTCTATTCAATGCTCATGCATATTCTTGATCTTCTTGAACAGAGACCAACACTATGAAATCTTATTCATGCACAAGCATCCATGGGGAAAAAAACGAAAGAAAGATTTTTAAGGTGATACAAGAACAAAAGGGGTTCCATAAATCAAAATAATGTTTAATATGTATGCGGATCTTAATATAATGAATTGTAAAACTGTAACCTTGATGCATATACTTAAAGTTTAAAGTGACAACCAACTGGTAGCAAGAATATAATGCTGCATGTGCATATGATTAAATCATTCCTTGGCGTGACACTCTTCAACTCCACTAACATTGTTTTTTTAAAAAATAATAGACAAGCACCGAAAGTCATTCTACAAGTTATAATCATAGTTACAACACACTCATAAGGATATGTACCTTGTTTGAGGTTCAACAGGTGAAGATGTGCACCTGTCCATGTGCAAAAAGCATGGACGAGAGGTTCATTATAATCAGCTCACTTGATTTTGTTAATCAAAACATCACCTGACATATGAAAGGATTCTGTCAAACCAAGCAAGAGATGGATCAGCAAATTGCACATTGAAGAAGTGGGGAGAAATGAACAAAAATATGATGGGTCAAAAACATTTTGCCCTGTGAACTATACCTATTTTAGCACTTCGCCCATTGAACCTTTTCTTTTTGCTACATTTTCCCATCTGAATTTTGCAAATGTCGCACTTGGTCATCCTCCAGCGGATCAATCCACTGGAAAAATGAGAATATAAGATTAAGTGGGGAATTTGCGTAGTTCAGATGGCAAAACCTGCAATAGCCCACGTACAGACTTTCTCGTGGACTGGTCCATTGGACAACCAGCCTATAAGGTTACATGCAAAATTCAAAAAAATTAGATGGCAAAGTATAACAACAACAACAAGAAGAAGGAAAGAAAAGGGAGAGGAAAAAACGGGGGCAAAAATGGGTATAGTTTGGAAGGCCAAATGTTTTTAACCCAAATATTAATAAGAATTTAGTTTACAATCACAACCATGGTAAATTAGAAACTATTTCTATCTTTTTTCCTCCCTTACCCTAACAAAACGAAGGCAAACAAACTGCAGTAAGGTCCCAGGCTCAAATGCACATTCTGCAGCCACAAAATTTCCTCTCCTTTCTCCTTGTTTGTTTATTGAGCTGATAACTCAAGTCTAAGTTGGGACAACCATACTTAATGATATTTTCTTGTGATAGGCACAGGCCATTTCCAAGACTAACCAGCCGAGGTAAGTATTTAAGTACAAGTTTTCTCAATCGAGGAAGCACAATAGCAAGCATCATACTTTATTGTATCCTTTTCCTCTTCAACTATTTTCTCCACAGACACACAGTCTTCAACAACAAACTCCACCAAGTTGGAAAGGCATTGAAGCATGGATTCACAAAGTATAAACTTTAGCTTAGGACAAGTGTTCACTATTAGATATTTAAGAGCATGAAAGCTTCCCGAAGGCACAGGCGTCTTCCAGATTTGCTCCAGTTCCCACAAATAATAGACTCCCAAATGCTCTAAACATGGAAATGCACATTCACTTCTTACCTCATTCATCATCACCTGAATATTGGGGACATTCTGTCACTACACAGAATTTTAGCGCATTGAAATTAGAAATGCCAAATTCTGATAAGCTTTGGATTTGAACATGATGATCCAAGTAGAACGCTGTGACATGCTTAAGAACAGTTTCAATTCCTTGGGGCACCTTCTCACCGTTCACAAATCTCAGGCACTTACCTTGTTGATTATACTTTGATTCCTCTTCATCTGGGACCCGGGAAACTGATTCGCTTCACATTGTGGCCAACAACAAACCTAAAGTTCCTTAATCTTTGCTCATTCTGTAGGCTTATCTGACTAAAATGCTCAAAATCCTCAACTTCTGGGAAGTAGATTTGAAGATAACTTAGCTTCTCCAACCTACCAGCATCGTTTACTATGTATTTGGCAACTCTTGTCCATCGGTGATCCTCAGGGTGCACAACAATGCTTAGTGCTTCTAGTGCCTTGAGCTTTGATATGATATCATGAGACATCAATTCGGATGGCAAATGGACATATTCACTTTCATCATCAGGTCCATAAAACGAAAGCTGCATATGACTTAGAAAGTGTAAGTTGACCAATTTCATCTGGAATGTTATAAAGTTCAGTGCCCGAGATATCTAGCACTTCTAAATGTTTGAGTTCTCCTATTTCAGCAGGAAGCTCATCAAGACAAACACAGTTTCTCAACATTAGCACTTTAAGTTTTGAAAGCCTGAAAAGTGAAATAGGCAACATCCTAATTTTAGTATCTGATAAGTCCAGAAGACGTAGGTCAGGCATGCTGTCAAAAAAAGAGGAATGAATATGAGTTAGGCGGTTGTTTCTTTGGAGGAACAACAGCAAAGGATCAGGGTAGTCAGGTTTCTCGGGTAGCTCATGTAAGTCTTGTTCCACCAAATTTATCACACCGTTCACTGGGGAAATTTCAACTGGTCCTGATGATGGATAATCTCCAATCAAGATAGTTTGGTTATCCAATTCTAGCTTTATAAGATTGTCCTTCACAGTAACAGCATAATGTTCATCTTCTAGAACAGAAACATTGTAACAGCATTGCCTTTCTCGTGAAGAGGAGGGTTGCAAGGTCTCCTGCTTGATAACATCAATTTCCAACATATGTTCCTCGGAAAATGCTGATTCAACTTCTTCATGTGAATCAAAATCACTCACAGATATTGCCATATGCTCACTTAGTCCGAGTATGTGAAGTCTAGTTTCTTGTTCAATTGCAGAGGGCATATTTGTTTCCCTGGTCATGCCCTCTTCCGTAATTTCAGTTGTAGATTGCTGGTTACTTAGGGGTTTTGAAATAGATGCAGAATTTGAGTCTGAAGTTGCAGTTGCCGAAATCATTGAATCATGCACATATGAAGATGTTCCCTCAAGTATTTCACCACCCCACCGACTTTCTGAAGTTGATATTGGCCTGCTTCCAGCATCATTACTCTCCTTCAACTCTTCCGAAGTCACACTCAAGCTAGGAGAAAAGTGTATCATCGCAGCACCCAGGTCTGGTGGAACATCTTGGCCTTGCAAAGGATCCAAACTCTCTTCAATTTTCTGCTTTGCAACATATGAGGAGACACCTTCTTCAGTACCTGTATTTGTGCACCAATTCTTTAACTGGTTCATTTAAACCCAATTTACGTGTCAATACAACCACGGGAGTTGGTTTATCATACATCAATTCATCCTTGGAGGGACATTTCTTCAAGTGATTGATCATTTTGATGCCCATGTCTACCAACTGTTCATATTTTAGTGAGTAACCTTGCTCATCTGCTGTTCCTTTAACAGATCACTTACTCGACTTTTCAACACTCTTGCCTCTGTAGCCCATCGGGTTAATTTCTTTGGTAGATATCTACCTTGCAGAAGTACTTTATTTATCTGATTATCAATGTGAAAAAGTAGGACGGACAAACGACTGAAAAGTTTTTCAATAGATTCCCCAATAATTTGAGAATCCTCCACATATTTAGGATGAGGAACGCTAGATGTCTCGAAGCCCTCTGAAAACCCTTTAACCAAATTGTAGCCCTCAGGAAAACCTTTGACCAAACTGTCTGCAAAACTCGCAACACAAGCAAAAACTAAAAACTTTGCAATAAAGCCATATGTCATCCCAGATTTTCGGCATACTTTTGTACATAGACAAATATGTTATTAGTAATATACACATCTGATTATGCCTGTAGATTCCATATGTGGGATCTCAAATTGGTTCTAAAGACCAACAAAGGAGTTCTCCACCTGAATGAAAACCTACTTAAAGAAAATACTCCCAGGAAAATATATTACTTGTCATTATCATCATTGTCCTTGCAATCGTAGTATTAAGGAGGTATTTGTTTGTGTCCACTCCACACATGATTAAACAAATCTGATATCAATTCTATTTATGCCTATCGGACACATTTTTTTATCTAAGTTATCGACAAGAAAACTCAAACTCTCAATCTGATAAAGGTTGGGCCTCAAAACACACGACCGGATGAGTGCTAAAAGCTCAAAACAAATGAGAGCAGCCAATTGTGGAAAGTTCTCGTAACAAGAATGTGAAAGCAGTTACACAAATAAATAAACAGAGCAACAAAGAGAAGCATTGAAGTGAGGGGTTAGACGTGAAAGCTGGTCATCTGAAGCAAAACGTCAGCGTTTTGGCAAAATTGTGTGTAACAATTCAAAGCTGTGTTAATGATGAACGGCTGAACCAACTGAAGTATAAAGCCCACGTCACACAATGGGTCAACTTTTGAAGGAGAATCCCAAAACAGAAAAGCTTTTTGTCATCAAAAATTGAAAACCCTTTCACCAGTATATGTATATATATATATATATATATATATATATATATATATATATATAAATACAGACACACACACAAAATGAATGTAAAAAAAAATAATTCCATCAACTGAAGTATAGCTCAGTAATTCTATCCTCATGTAGCCCCATCCCCCAATTACCCAGGCCAAGGAAAACAAACTATTTCCTCAGATTGTACGAGGCCAACCTAATCAATCCACCAGCCCAATCAAATTACTAGCTCCGAGCCTGCTCAATCGGTTTCGGGGGAAACGGGGTTGAAATGTAACTATGTTTTAGAATATACACCATTAATTGCTCAGATCAATATGAAAAAGCTTAAAATTCTGTACTAAATAGAGATAGATAACACATACATATAGCAGAGCACAAGGGCAAATTTGATTCGCACAGAAACTCACCGAGATAGCTGGGGAATGGTACCGCCATTACCGCCGGGAGCAGATGCTCAAAGTCCGAAGAGAGAGAAACGTAAGAGATGAGAGGAAACAGTGATGACTACCAATTGGTGATCTTGTTTTTTATTTGCAATGAGAACTAATAAGACTATTGGTTTGTCTGTTTTTAGGCTAATTACACCTCTCCTACAAAATATTTGCACTCAAAACACATAAAGGGGCTGATTCCAAATAAAGAAAAATGTCATTTTAGACCTCTTAGTATACTCTTAAATCAATTTTGGTTCTTCAATTATCATTTTTTATCAGTTTTGATCCTACCCTTGAGAAGAATGTAGGAAGGTGCTAGTTTGGATTCTCAATCTGTTAGAAAATAACACATGTGAGCTTAGTAGGAAGCATCCCGACTAATATCCTCTGATACTTAAGTCAATATCCGTATCAAGCAAAAGATCAAAAGCGAAGAATATAAAGTGCAAGTATTAAGAATGAAATCATACCCTAATATATTATTCTAACCTTCTATTTATATAGTATTTATCAAAAAAAAACTTTATTTTGTTGTAGGCTAAACAAATCAGAGGGATTTCAATAATGAATATAGGAAGATTAGTAACTAAAAAGAAAACTGGAATAACTTTCTAAGGCTATGTTTGGAACAAGAATTTTGGTGCAGAAAAGTGGGAGGAAAATAGAAAGGATAAAAAATGAAAGCATAGAGGACTATAATTTGAAACAAAAAAAAAATTCATCTCATTTTCCTTACCAAAATTCTAGAACCAAACGGAGGGTAAAAACATCATGGTTATATATGAGCCAATTAGCGATAGATGATGATATAGGGAAAGAAAAGAAGATTTGAAATGATTTTGTTAAACTCTTCTGTGATTGGAAAGGAGTAATGGAGCGTCTTTGGAAGACTAATAAGTGAAAAAAAAAAAAATTCCCCCTCTTTTTTGTCTCCCTACTTTCCTTTGGTCGTGTTTGACTACAAATTGAGTTTCTTGATTTCCTATGCATCTCCTCCTTTTCTGTAGAACAATTTTTGTACTTGCTTTTTATGTTTTTTTTTTCAATGTGTTATTTCTCAATTCTTCTTGTTTGCCAATAACGATGAATTGATTTCATCTTCAAATAGATCATGAAAAATTATATCTCAATTTAACAGCAATTTAACATGAGATCAAGAAACAAAACCCACAGCCTGTGCCTCTGATGTAGCAGCAAAAGCTACATATGTTGCCGTGTTGGTCATTTGGAGAGTTATGGACGAAGACAGAAGCATAAACTCCACCTTTGTTCGTCTCTTGTGTGATATTCTTGAATGATTCAAGTAAATTTGACATGATAATTGTATCTTCATGCGTGCATGTGGCTAGCTCTAGGAATAGTTCAAAGTGGATCGGATTTTCCTCACCATGCTAATCTTTATTTTCATGTGCGTTGAATAGCTTGAAGAAATAGACATTATTAGAAGAGCATTTTTACTTCTACTATGTACATAGATGCAACAGGTTGTGTTAATTGCATTTTGCACATTCTCTTTCCTAGGCTTTTGTTTAGTTCTTTGGTTTTTTGATATTTAGGTTTAAGGGAAAATATCCAAGAGAGAGAGAGAGAGAGAGAAGGAATGTGCCCATGCCTGGTGTTTCTGGAGGAATGCTTTTATGGTCTACATGACTTCAGTAGCATTCTTCCTCAAGATGTTGCTATTCTGTGGCCTATGCCAATTACCGCTTTGGCTTTTGGCCTTCTAATGCAACTCCTGAACAGCAGAGGATAATGTTGGTGATCAGTTGGAGCATGAGCATGCTATGGAAGTTACCAGCATGCTACTGGAGATGGACCAAACTGAGGTACTGCATTTGCTTGGATTGCCTGATGCTTTGAAAGCATAGGTTGCTGAGGCTAAGGATGTCTTGAGGAAAATGTTCAGCGGGCTAACAACTCTGTTGATCAACTTGCATCATTGTGACTCAATGACAATCATGTTTCTTGAGGCTCTAGGGCGTTTCAAAGTGATACCAGATATAATCATGCCAATCTAAATCAACTTTTTGCTAGTGAGGGTATTAATTTAGGATGATTTTTTGGTAATATCTAGGATTTTGAATTTATGAGATTAATTTATTAGATTATTTTTTGGTTTTCAGATTAACTTTAGAATTCTTGAGATTGCTGGTGTTTTAAGGTTCATTGGTAGCCTTTGGAGTTTCTTTCGTTTTTTTTTTCTTTTTCTTTTTTAAACATCAATGAAGTTGCTATCAAACAACAAGGACATCTTACAACATTAATAGTAGTATTAAATTCGGATTGATTAACCATTTTCCTACATGAAGATGAAAGTTTAAAATAATCATTGATCTACCTCAAATTTGTCCATTTTCCCTTTTCTTTTTAGGCAGTCCCTCATGGAATTCCATTGGGGTATTTATGTGATTTTCTACCTTATTCATAGATTAAACCGTGTTATCTATGAAACCAAACAAGAAAACACAACTACAACAAATTTCATCTAGGCATATCGTCTCGCATTCGGTACAATTAATTTGGGATAGTTGTACGTAATCTACAAGCTCACGACAAGGCGCAATTATATAATTAGGGAAATCAAAAGCTTCCTCAACGTAAATGTAGATGCAAATGACTCTAAAATTAAAAAAAAAAAGACAAAGACAAAATATAAAAAAGTAAAAAAAAAGGATAAATTTGTTATTGATCTTTAGGAAGTGTCTGGTTTCTATGGTTAGACAAAATAAGTGGCTCTCATCTAAAATAATTTCACATTTTGTTTTTATGATTAATTCTCATCAACCCGGGATGTAATTTAGGGTAGTGGAGTTGCAGGGGGGCTTGAGATTGGAAAACATCATGCCAATATTGGAATTTCGTGATTTGCATATTTAATAATTTGTCCCTTGAGTTGTACCCATTATCTTCCCAAAAAATCAAGAAAAAGATTAGCAGCTGCAGTAGAGAGAAGATGGCTAATCATCATTCGTGAGAGAAATGGCACCATTTGCCGGAAACTGGACCTGAAGTGGATCTGACTAAGGATCGGTGGGCTCCCACTAAATCCGCTCAGAAACCGGTGAGAAATCAAACATATAAAAAGATTGAGATGTGGTGGTGTAGATAGGGAAGAAGACCTGAGATGTTGAGAGGGGCGTGGAGCTGAGATATATGATAAGAGAAACTAGATTTCGAAAAATTGGAATTCAAGGTGGGGGTGAGAGTGGAAAAGATGACCGGTCGATTCCACCTTTCCTTTTTCACTTTTTTCTTTCTTTTTCCTTTCCTAATTTTTTATTAATTTCCATATCATTCTACTTTATGTTGTCACTGAGAATTAATTTGCAAAATGTGTCTTTGTAAAATATAGATGTATATATTTGTGTAGCATACATAAATTTATAATTCAATGAATTTATATATTTGTAGAAAATACTATAAAATAATTATTTATAATATTTGTATACATTTGTGTAAAATAGTTAAAATTTATATTTCATAAATTAAAAATGATTAATTATTTAAAATTATAACATGTATTATATTTATGTATAATTTATGTCTATAAATGATATAAAATAAGGAAACCAAGCAAATAAAAAAATTGTAAATAAACTTATATTTAATCATTGAAAAGTACTCATTGTTTGTATTTATATATGTGTCTAAAACTAAATAAATTTACATTGAATCATTAAAAAATATTTATTTTTTTAAAATTTGTAATATATTTATATGCATACAATTTATACATATCAAAAATAATATTGTTGTATATTTGTTTCTTGTATTTTATTCACTCTTTATTTTGTTCATGATGGTTTACATTAATTTAAATTTTACAAAGAAATCAAACGTAATTAGTTTTATATTTTTAGCGGAATATTTTAAAAAATTCCATCAAAAATACCACCAATACAATTTTTAAAAGTTATGTCTTACTGCCTTATCTTCAAAAAAATTGAATATCAAAATACAAAACAAGATCGGCTGCTTAATGTATTTGATCCACTTTTAAATGTAAAAGATAATTTTGGGGCGTTTTTAGTATCTTTGACTAAAATGAAAGCTTAAACCCATTTGCTTACTCATGAGAACAAAGTAGCCCAAAGTACGTCAATAATTGAATGCAAGTTGACTTTTGTTCTATCTCTACACCTTCCCTGTCGGCTGGGTTCAAAGGCACAATCAATCATGGATTTTCAGCCAAATTTACTTCTCCAGCTGCTGCGGGACCTATCTGAAGCCATCAACTTGAAGAAATCGGGGCCAGATTACAGTAATTTGCTGCACAAAATCTTCGAGGACAGAGATTTTGACAATACGAAATCCATCGCGCCTGTATTCAGAGCTGATGATGAGCTCTCGCAAGTCTTTGGAAGGGACCAAGAAAAGGAGCAGCTTTTATCCCAGTTGTTGGATCTTACCGGAAAGACATTCATGGCGGCGCCCAGTTCGTCGGCAACTGGATCTAAGGAAGTGTTACAGCTTGATGTAATTCCAATTCTTGGGATGGGTGGAATCGGGAAGACAACTCTCGCTCGACTTGTTTACGACAACCAACTGGTGAAGGAGAATTTCTCACTGCGAGTGTGGGTGAGAGTGGGTGGGCAGGAGTTGATTTTGCATCATGCTGCCCTAGGGATTCTTAAATCCGCCAGTGGAATATCCTGCTCTCTGGATGATTTGGATGAACTGGATGAAATGGTGAGAGATACTTTACAGTCTCACAGATGTTTAATTGTGTTTGATGAAATTGAATCTATGGACAGGGATTCCTGGCTGCACATGAATCAGTGCTGGTTTAATGTTGTGGGTTTGGGATCTAAAGTCTTAATGATAACCCCTGGTAAAGATGTTGCAAATCTTGTAGCCAATCAGCCATTCGAGTTGACGCAACTGTCTGATGATGCTGGTTGGTCTATGTGTAGATATATTGCATTTGATTCCGAGAAAGGGGGGAATGTCGATGCGTTAAGTCTCATAGCTAGAAATGTTGCAATCCTCTGCCGGGGGATTCCCCTTTTGTTGAGGCTTACGGGATGCTTGATGAGATACGACAAGAGGCTTTGTGATATGCTTTATGCAATGGGTTTGTTTGGTGGCGATTTAATGCCCTTTTGGGATGAATCAGTTGTTGTTTTGCTGAGTATTTGGGCTTTGCCACAACATTTAAGGCAATGCTTTGCTTTGTGCGCGGTTTTCCCTAAGGGTTATGTACTAAAAAAAGTGAAGATCATTGCAATGTGGATTGCACACGGACTCGTGAAGGCATCTCCAGGAAACAATATCAACCTTGAGGATATTGGTAATGCTTATCTTCACCAGTTGCTTTGTAGGTCATTTTTCACGGATGTAACTTTCAATGAATATGGTGATATTGTGGAGTTCCAAATTCCTCGATTGGTTTATAGATTTATGGAAGATGTCGCTAGAGTTATTTGCAAAGACCAACTAGGACTAATTGGCTCAATTGGTGAAGATGCTGCTGAACTCTCCCTTGTTTCACCTCATGCAGAGAAATGTAACTCAGAACAGCTGCGGATATTGACCCTGTCGCCAATCATATACTTGGATGGTATTCTAGATCAATCACTTCTTGAATTCAGGCGATTATGGTCACTTGATTTGAGCTGCAGTGGTATTCAGAATTTGTCAGATGATATATGTGCGTTAAAAGAGCTCAGGTACCTTAATCTCTCCTATACGCTCATTGAAAGACTGCCGGATTCCATCACTGAGCTTTCACTATTACAATCTCTGGATCTATCATGTTGTTTTTATCTCAAAGTTATACCTGAGGGAATGCGTAATCTCATGGATCTCAGACATTTAGATTTGTCGCTATGTGAGTCCTTGGCTTTCTTGCCATATGGAATTGGCTTGCTTGTCTCTCTTAGTTCAATGCCATTATTTGTTTTGAGCAAGGATCATGATTGTGCTCGCTTAGGAGAGCTTCAGAGTTTAAACCAGCTCAGGGGCAGATTGGAGATAAGAAATCTTGAGAATGTAAGAGAAATTAGTGAAGCCCGGGATGCAAAGCTGGATCAGAAAAATCTTTCTTATTTGGGATTATCCTGGAGTCAGAACGATGATGATGGATTTGGAATATTTCAATACTTACAGCCAAGTCCTCAACTTAAATTTTTGGATATAACAGGCTATATGGGTATTCAGTTTCCTCTCTGGATCTCATCCATCAGTGGTCTAATTAAGATTTCTATTAACAATTGTGGGGCAAAGAAACTGCCTGCACTGGGCCAGTTGCCTCTGCTCAAGGAGCTCCAGCTTAAAAGGATGACTAAGATTGAGCGTATTGGTCCGGAATTCTATGGTTACGGTGTTGGTGATGTATTTCCATCCCTGGAGCAACTTGAGCTTTGTGATATGCCCCAGTTGTTAGAATGGTCAAGTGCAAGCCCTAGTGGTAGCTCAGTTTGGCATGTGTTTCCCAGCCTGAAAACACTGACAGTTGAAGGTGGTTATCAGCTTCTAAGTTTGCCATCTCTTCCCACTCTACTCGATTTGATAGTGTGGAATTGCAAAAGTGAAATTCTATCTTCCTTGGCTAGCTTCAGATCACTTTCCTCCCTTCTAGTCAATGATGTAAAATTGGGGTCTTTTTTCGATCACTTAAGCAGGTTAAATTTACTCAAGAAACTCGTTCTCTTCAATATCAAGGACGTATACGTTTCTTCACATTTGTTTACATCAATATTCTTTGCGCTTGAACATTTGAGTATTCTACACTGTCATCGACTTAGAGCCATACGCTTATACAATTTAAGTTCCCTTGAGAAGCTACACATTATAGACTGTCAAGAGTTAGAGTACATTAGGTTAGGCCCAAGGAGAACTCCATTGGTAGAGTTTGTTATTGAGGATTGTCCTCTAGCACTCTACATCCCTGAATTTCCTCATCTACCTAGCCTTAGGAAGTTAACAATTAAAAGTTGTCGTGAAGTTGATATCTCACTTGAAGAATTCAAACAATTGGAGAAACTAGAGTACTTATTCATTAGCCGATGTATACTGCTACATATACGGTTGCAGATGAACCCTTCAGTAGTATCTCATGTCTCATGTGTCATATTGGAGAATCCAGAGGTGGAACATATGAGGGACAAGGATGACAATAAAGATATTGTGGAATTGGAGTCAGATGAGACAGCATCAGTCCAGCACAGTATAGGTAACTACCTCAATGAAATATTCATCTTTTATATAAGACTGTGGCCTCAAAAATCTGACAAAGTTTATTAATATGAGCATAATACCTGATTATTGATGATGGTGTTGAATTAATTATTGATATTTTGATATAATAATGTGAAATTAAGTAACCCTTATTGTGTTTTTCAAATAAAAGCAAATCTTATATGAAGTGATTGTGAACCAGCTGAAAAGGAAAAAGATAACAAAACAAGCATTTTCATCTTTTAAGCATCAAGGTATTGTTCGCTATTTCAAAATTTTAAGAAAAATATGATAAATCAAGGTTCGCTGGATGTGTCTTCATTTTAACACAATTGGAAATTCCACATAAAATGTGAAAATATATTTTTAAGTTTGTAATTTGGTCTAATAGACCAAGGTCATATAGAATTTGATTAGATTAGGAATGCTTCTGCAGCTGGAGCAAGCAATGAGAGTTTGACAAGTCCCAAGGTTGTGCAGAAGAGGCCCAAGCAGAAGAGTCGCAAGGTTCTCACAAAGATTAAGTCTTGCTTCAGGTGAAAGAAAATGAGCAAGTTCTTTTTTCGTGTTTTCTCTTCCTGCATTTGATTTCAATTTCAACGAGGACATGATTTTGCTGTTTAAGTGCTTCACATTTTCTCTACTGTCTGTGTTCTTTTCTAACCAATCAAAACCCTCAGTATCCTTAGTTTTGTGTTGTTTCTCATACTTTATGTTGCTTGATTTTTGCAATTGCTGAATTTGCTTCCCAACTATTTCCAGTACTTCCCACATGTCATATGCTCCTGAAGATGCCTCCAGTTTGGCTGCCCAAATTGGGTATGTTTTCCCAGTAAATATAGGAGTTGTTAATTGCGAGAATCCATAACAATATCTTCAGAGTTTTGGGTACAAGGAGAAGGAAGCCTCGGTGGTTTTTCTTTTTCCTTTTAAACTCAGCCCCTCAAAGATTAATAGATTGTTTATACGGTGTTGTTTCTTTTCAGTTAGAAAATAACCAAACAGAATACAAAGCAAATAAAGGCATTTTGGCGTAAAGGAAGTTCTATTACTAGAAGATTATTACGTGTTTATAATCAGAAAGCTATGCCAAAATGATCACCCATACCTTGTCCATACTTCAATTATCTAATGCTTATATCAATAGAAAACAATCCTGAAAATTTGGACCAACTATTTCTTTAGTTAAATTAATGTTTGATTTATCTGGTCTAGGCAAAGTATTAGCATAACAGCGATAAGGCTCACATTGAGTTACCAAAAAATCAGACATAACACTTTAATTTCTCCTAGTTTATAGAAGAATGATCATTGCTGAGCTGATTGATCCTTTATAATAAGATAATTATCAGTCCCTTCCGTAAAAAGTGGAACAAGAATTAATCTGCGGAATATAAGAATTTACACAAAAACTACATCAGGTTTTGATTATAGAAAAAAACTACAAAATGTGCATTGCACGTGATAACATATTGCATCATAAAAAAAATGATCTTAAAAATAAACTAGAATTAGAAAAGCATATTCATGATTTGTGAATTAATGATTATCTAAATAACACAGTAATGAATAAATAATACTTTTATAATGTTGCAAAAGTGAATATGTTAAAGGATCAATAAGTAAAAACAATGATACTTTTACATTTTGTTTTTTCCATGAAGCTGTTAAAGTGAAAATATGCAAATTTGTAAAAGAAGAAGAATGTTACATATTGATAAAAGTGTAAAAGCTACTACGAAGAAAAGGAAAAAAGAGAAATAATAAACATGCGAAGGAAACAACATTATTAATGTGATGAATGAAAACACGACACTTAGTGTTACCATGATGTTTTTGTTATATATTATTGTACATCAAAATTCAGTTGTATTTTTTTTTTTGAAATTATTTTCTTCTTTCTATTTAATACAGAAAATTTTAGATTAATAGACATCTAATTCAGAAGAACTGTGTTGTTTTGACAAAAAAATAAAAGGTAAATAATTTTTTAATGCTTTGACTTAGAGAGATGATCAAAGAATTTATTAAATTTTCGTCAATGTAGCTCTAATTTGACCCAAAAATGGATTAAAAAAAGTTTTTATCTCTTTTATATGAGACAATATTTACTTTCTTATCTATATGAATTTGCCGATCTGGATTTGATGTTAATGATGCTTGCAATAATGATTTATTTATAGTTTTATCCTAAGTGAATGTGTGCACCACTAAGTTATAGATGCACATTGTAATATTCTTTTTGGTAACTTGATATCGAAGTAATATGAAAACTTTGGAACAATCATTATGAAGTTGAAAAACCATAACAATATTAGATTTAGATTTATTTGAAATTACAATATAATATTTCTTCCACTAGTCATCCAATCATATTTTTATTTTTACACAAAAATCTCACACAAAATAACAATTATCCTTTTATTTGAATGGAGATTAAAAATTAAAAATTAAAATACAAAAATCTGGGTCTAAAATAAAATTGTAGTGTATTTAATTTCGAAGTTTCTAAATTTTAGTTTTGAGACATAGTTCATAACAATGCAGATTGTCTCAACCATTAATTCTTTTTAATATAAACTAATTTACTTAATTGTTCTCATTGAGGTTATAAATATAGAATGGAGTTTTAAAGGCTTCATTAAGCTCGTAATTATAAGTTTAGAAGATCCACAATTTTTGATATAGATACAAACAGAAACCATATAGCATACTGCGTACTGTTGATGAAAATCCAAAGCATCAAAATAGCAAGCTTGAGTTCAGGAGAAAATGGAAGAATTATTATTGATTTGATTACTATAAAATTAATGCTAATTTGATAATTTTGTGTTTTTTCCCAATGACAGTTCGGCAACTCTTTCTGTGTCTCTACCTCGTTCTCCTCCAGTTTCAGGGGCAAACCCATCCATCTCTAAAGGTTCGTCTATCCTTTTAAGCTTTTTACCTCATCGTGTAGTTATGGAAAACAGAGAAGAATACGTGCATTTTCCATTTCATATATCATTTCTGAATTGATTTTTGCTGTGATTTTTGTTGGTTGCCATTCCCTAGAAAAAAGGTAAAAAAATAAAAAGTGGATGGCTCTGGTCACTCTCTGAATCCAATCTGGACACAAGCAGCTGAAGTCAATTTGAATCAAGGCCAACTTCGTGTTTTTCGATTGTCTCTCAAATTTGAGTGATTTCTGAGTATTTTGGTTGGAGCAATTTGAAGTGGTTCTCCGTTGGGTAGTTGAGTCACATTGGGAGTAAAAGAGCTTGAATATTGTGCAATTGTTATTTTGTTTCTTACAGGGTTTTTCTTTGTGGAGTTTTGTTTGCCCCTGCGTTTCTCTCCTTTTCATTTAGTGTTTTTCTTATGAATGATCTTGGCTTTCACTTTTCATATTCGTTCTCTATTATTTTGTTTGTGTTTGAGTTTGTGTGTGTTTTGGGCATGATTGTTTTTTGTCATATGGCTCAGGCGTATTATGCTTTCCCCAAAATTTGACCTAATATGTAATTTTCTATGTAAGAAAAAGAACTAACATTTTGGATTCAGTTTGTCATTTGGAGATAATTAACAAGGAACTACACAAACTGACATTGCAGATAACAACAATGCTGCAGAACCCTTTCCACGAAGGCTATTTTCTGCTTGTTATAGAAGGAGGAAGCCCAAAAATGATATTCCTGGTTAGTCAAAAAATGACTAGAAATAATACGGTCATATGTACCTATTTATATAGCTTGTATTGGCTTTTTTTTTTTTTTTTTTTTTTGTTTTTTTGTTTTTTTCCCCCTGTATTAACTGTGTATAAAATATAGATGAGGAGGATGCAGAAATTCATATCAGAAAAGGAAGGGAATTTTCTCTAAGAGAACTACAAGTGGCAACAGATAAGTTTAGCCAAAGGAATGTCCTTCTTAGAGATGGATGTAGTAAGTTGTACAAAGGCCGGTTAGCAGATGGCTCTCTAGTGGCAGTTAGAAGATTTAACCAGGAAACTGGCCAAGGTGCAGTTCCGCAGTCAGTTCCAAACAGAAGTTGAAGTTATCAACATTGCTGTGCATCGTAATCTAATTCACTTGCTTGGCTATTGCATTACATCGAAGGAACTGCTGCCTTGTTTATCCTTTCATGGTTAATGACAGTGTTGCATCTTGCTTACGAGGTAGTCTTATCAACTATTCATGGTCGTCTTTTTTTTTTTTTCTTTTTTTTGGTCTCCCTAGTATGTCTACTGAGTTGTTTAGGGCGTGTCTGGTTTTGTTGCAAAGTGTTCTGAGCATGCTGGGGTAATATGCTGCTAGTGGATTGATAGTATGTTTGGTTTTATTTTGAGGGAGAGAAATTTTACTGTAAATATCTTTTCATATAAACTTTTGTCCACTTCTTGGTGTTGCATCAACTCTTTACATTATTGTATGCTATAACTATAATGGTATTACAATTGAAAAATATATATTTATATTAAAATAAAAATTGATTGATATGGATTTATATATTTTGAGATATATATTTTTTTAAATCCCAAAATAACGTGTTTGAGATAATTTTTTTTTTTAATCCCAAAATAATGTGTTTTGGTTGACATGTTTGGATTTATTTTGGGAGTTGAAAATATTTTGGGAACAAACCAAACAAGGATGTAATTCATGAAGAGGTGATGCAATTTACTCCGACTCTCTATTTTAAGAGTGTATCTTCAAATTATGCAATTATTATATTTTCTCAACTCTCATTTAAAAGTCCTTACTGGAATCAGCTCCATAACTGCAGCAAATTGCATAAAATGCTCTGTATTTATTTCTTCTGATGTATTCTTTGTTAGTTTTCATGTTTAATGTGGCATATTTGTCCATATATCATACATGTCTAATGAGCGTGCTGGTAAACATTGCCTCAGAGCGACCTTACTCGCAACCTCCGCTCAATTGGTCAGTAAGGAGAGGGATAGCGCTTGGGTCTGCCAGGGGACTAGCTTATTTGCATGAAGGATGTCCCCAGAAAATCATCCATAGAGACGTCAAAGCGGCAAATATATTATTGAATGAGGACTTTGAAGCAGTTATTGCAGGATTCGAAATTGCCAAACTTGGGGACCACAATGATACTGAGGTTACCACGGCTGTACGTGGAACAATTGGTCATATAGCTCCTGAGTACCTATCCACTGGTAGATGTTCAGAGAAAACCGATGTTTTTGCGTATGGTGTCTTTCTTTTTGAGCTCATCACAGGTCAGAGAGCTTTTGATCTTGCTCGGGTTGCCAATGATGATGATGCGATGTTACTTGATTGGGTGAGCCTTGCCTTTCGTTACGGCTATTGCTAAACTGATTAGGGTTATTTGCAACTTTGTGATTTATGTATTTTTATGGTTTTTTTTTTTTTTTGTCAAAGCATTAGATCTGATAGCTGTAGCTGTCCTGATCTTTTGATCTTAATTAAAATATCAGGTAGAGGGGCTTTTACGGGAGAAAAAATTGGAAAGGATTGTTGATGCAGATTTGCAAGGAGATTACATGGACGATGACGTGGAGCAGGCAATTCAACTAGCTCTGCTCTGCACACAGTCGAACCCTGAGGAACGTCCCAAGATGTCGGAAATCGTGATGATGCTTGCGGAAGAAGGTGGTAAATGCTTGGCTGAGAGGTGGGAGCGATGGCAGAACAAAGAAGAAATACTCTCTCAACACTTGAGAGTAGAAGCCGACAACTGGCTCATCGATAGCCCGGCCCGTCAAGACTTGAGAATCGATAGCTCACCGGAGGATATACCCCGTTGAGACTCAAGAGTTGAAGCCGATGACTGGATCATCAATAGCTCAACAGATGAATATGAATACTCCGGGCCGGTGTGACCTTGCAGTGTTTAGGTCAATCACAAGTTGTTATTTTAGTCGTCGTAGTTATATTAATTTGAAAAGTTAATGTGTAAATTTCAGAACCGAGTATCACACAACTTCATATTAACATGTGGAGTTGTTTTTTTCTCACAAGAGAATGGAAATCCCAAGTCTCTTTGCCTACATGCATCTGCACATAGTGAAACCGGGTAAAAAAGCAAAAGGGGAGAAAAAAAAAAAAAAGAAAAAAAAAAAGCTGAACTTAAGTGAGAGTGCATTTTTGGTTTCATAATTAATGGATAGTTGCATTCTCAGTCCCTCTTAACTTTTAAACCTTTTTTTTTGTCTTTCATGGAGTAGTTAATTACACTGAACCAATAATTATTCTGTACAATCATATGTAACCAAGTTAAACAATTCTCCCGAACATTACAAATGTCTAATTGAAGTTAAACCCAATCCCCTCCTCTCTCTTTTTTCTTAGTCAAAATTTTGGCTCGTGGGCCCTTTGGTTTTTTTTTTTTCAAAAGAATAATTGATAAATAAAATGCCATAGACAAAGCAAAGAAGCAACTGCTTTTTCCATTTTACGAAAAACAGAGGTCTAAGGAGCAGGAGCAAAAAGTTCACGGCTTGTTTTGCTCAGGAGTCAGAAATTTTTATTTGGGAGTGAGATCAAATCTTTATAAAAATATTAAAGATATATTTATTATTTAGGGAGGATGAAATTTATTTATTTTAAAATCTATAAAATTTAACTAAATATGAGCTTGGGGAAAAGTCACACATGTTGATTTTTTTGTTTGTGCTTTTAAATTTAATTAGTTGCATTGGCATAGAATAACTATAATTTTTAAGATTTTTGTTTTTACTTACAAAAAATAGGTATGAGGTAGTAATGTATCAAAAATTATGGAGTTAGGAAGTAAAATGTAATGGAAAAAGGTTTGGTTAATAAAATGTAAATAATATTATAATTCGAACGACAAAATATTATTAATAATCTTCAAGATATATATAATTGCATTATGATCATATATATTGCGTCGGACATTATTTAGAATTTCTAAGTTGCCTCCAATACAAAATCTATAAAATAATTTATGATTTGATTAGTATATATAATTAAACAATCGACGTCATGGGGGGGGTTGTCTCTTTGCTAAAATATAATAAAAAAAGAAAATATGCACTATGTGGAGTGTGAATTATTTAAAGCAAGCATTGTTGGTTTCTTCTCTTTAACTTGTCTGTATGAATCATATATTCTGTACAGATTCTTTTTAGTGAAAACGTTTTAATAAAAGTATTTTAAAAGAAATTTTTGACTAAGTTAACGAATTATAAAATTCAACCCATTCAAGGATTAGAAAATTCTATGGATCGAGTTTGAAATATTGAATGAGGATATATATATATATATATATATGTATATATTTAGAAATCGATGTATTATATCCATCTTTTATTACAGTCAAATTAAGTGTATAAACACTTCAAATGACGAATATACTATTACAATCATTTGTCATCAAATAATAATGAAATACAAACTATATTACAATAATTTATCATTAAATAAAAAAAAATTACAAACTATTATATAATAAAAATAAATTAGTATCAAATCAAAAAAAATACCTGAACTTGTGAGAAATCAAATCCACAACACTGGGCTCATTGATGAAATATTTAATGAGTACATAAGTTAGCCAAGCATTTTTTTTTTTTATCTATTTGGGTTGTAATAAAATGATTGAAAAGGACCAAATTTGATGAGATTTTTGAAAATTTGTCCACATTTTGATGAGCCGGTAAAATTAGGAACCAAAATTAAAAAGGTCACAAATTTTGGGACATATCTGATTTTATCTCAATGATAATTACTTACAGTGACCACGAAAGTTTTGATTAAAATTCAAATTTTGTCATTACATTACTAGTCATGATTATTAGATAATAAATCATTTATAGTAACCAAATATTGATTGGTTACACATGAATTTACATAATATAACTCTAGCAACCAAATAACTTTTGATCACTAAATATGTGTGCTTAGCAACAGTTTTATTATTGTTATTGAAATTTAACTGTTAAAACTAGTTTTTTGGTAGCGAATGATAGATAAAATAAATAATATGATGGAGAATTTACAAGGAGAATATAATACATATATTAGAAATTAAATACTAGATTAAGTAGTTCAATTAAAAACCAAGGTCGTATTAGTATAAAAAATAAGTAAAATATTGAAGATAATAAATAATTCCGATTTGTTGACGTAATGAATTTATCAGTTATTGATCATAAATGAAGTTTGACTAGGTTGCATAAAGAGACACAATTATATGTTTGGTTACTATAATTTAAACATGTCGCTTTGTTAAAAATATTTAACCATGATATATTTACATAAAAAATTTAAATTTTATTAATAAAATGGTTATAACCATATTATAATATTTCTAGCAAAAACATAGATAAAAATTCAAGTTAGTGAAAATACAGACATTAATTGCTTAATAGAGTCTAAACTTAATTTCTAAGTCCCAGCGATGAAAACATTGTTTATGTTCATTACATTGATTTATTAATTTTATTTTAGTATTCGAATCGTGATTATTCATTAACTATTTTTTTATATATAGCTAAAAGTAATTTTAACTGAAAATAATTTAAAATTCATTTAGAGTATTATGTATAGTTAGAACTATCTATATTCTATAGATACACAGACTCAAGGGCATCACGGTCCAAAAATTAAATTAAAGGGGTCAAGAGTTACGTTTAGTCATTCATTTATATATGTATATACATACATATATATATATATATATTTGTTGCAGGTATGAGTTACATGTATTAATTTAAAGTAAATGATGCATACAGGATAATTTAAAAGCATAAAGTGTATTTACCCCTATCTTTTAATCTATTAGCATTTCTTTCAACTACAATGACACAAATCAAATAAAATCACTTGAAATGGAATATATGTGAGAGAGAGTAATAACTAGGAGAATATTACAATTTTTGGACTTGGAGAGGGTATTTGATAGAATTTATTTCAAACATATTATAAACTCTTGCGGTTTAGTGTTAAATACACCTCTTATTTCTATATTATAATCCATTTAGTACCAACTTATTCCAATTTTAATGTGTTTATAATGGTGTCTTGTATTCATATTGAGTGCTATGCAAGAAAAATAGTAGTCATAGCTTATAATTGTTCACTCCAAATAGCATAGGCTATCAATACAGTCTTTCGTTTATTTTTCATTTGTAAGTTTTTTAATTACCTTTTGTACACTAAAGGTTTAAGTTATATATTAGATTGTAGGAAGTAAGAGTTTTAGAGGTAGCGTTTGTCATCAGTTCAATCATTCTTATTGGAAGTCAATAAAAAGCGTACTTTACATTTTATTTTGATCATTCATTGTGCGGGCATCATTGTGTATCTTTATAAATTTTTTCTAATATAAAAATTCATTTGAATGTCTAACATAATACTTTATTTTTTTATTTTAAAATAAAAGAAATTGATAAATATATATCATACTATATAAAATCATGAAAAAGAATTTTAAAATTAATCATTAAACTCATGAAATAAATACTATGTAACATGAAAATATATTTAAAATTTTTAAAAATAAATATTTTGTTGTATGAATAATTTTTAATTATGTTTTAAAAAATTACTTTTACATCCCCTTTCTGTACTTGAATGGAGGGATATTTTTTTGGAGTTTTAGTTAAAAATTAACAGTATCAACTGAAAACCTTAACGACATGGGGTATTTGTTAATGTAGCATAAGTTAAGGGGGGTGTAAATGTTATTAGTCAAATGTGGTGGGGTCTACGGTAATTACATATAACCTCGAGGGGGGGGGTGTAAATGTAATTATCCCTAATTATTATCTCCAATATACCCCCGCACATGCAGGCATACTTCTTTTTTTTTCAATTTTCTTAGATTGGTGGTATTAAGATTTGAACATAGAACCTCTTGGCTGGTGTGATTCCAATAACACATTAAATGCCCACCTTTTCTAAAAGTTTAAACTGTTCAAGAGAAGAGTCATTATACATTTATTTTCTCCAACAAATTATATGGATTCTTTCCTCTTTTATTGCTTTAAGAAAAAAATTCATACTACCCCCATAATTTTGCGAAAATGCTAAAAACACCATATGATTTAGAAATGGATAAAGACCCCTGTATTTTTGAAAAAACTATGCATTTTATGAAGATAACAGAGAGTGAAACACATACGGATTTGGTGGGGGTATATGGGCTTGTGGAAACCTATTGATTGATGGTAGTCGGCGTAGCTCCTTGACAAGGGAGTCATAAGAATTATTGTTATATTTGATCTATTTTTTGTAATCATAAGGTTGGAGACAAATTAGCTCAGCTCAGCTCAGCTCACCACTGCATATTCTGAACTCATGTTATAACACGTCATTTTCAGTACATGTTTCAGACAATATTGTTTTCGTTGCATTTAAATCTCATGTTCATCTATTTTAATATTTTCAATGATTTTATATATATGTATATGTATATGTATATTTGGCCTGACCAAGCTGTTTGAACTTACAACCATATTCTTTCAATTTTTTTGCCTCAAATTAGAATCAAAGCCAGTTTGGATATAAGCTAGTAAGGAAAATTTACGGGTTAGATATTGGAGTTATATATCGAATTTTGCCTCCCTTTTGAGATTGCATTTTGATGTATAATATTGAATGGGGGGCATTCATGCCAAATATCAGACATTGGAATGAAAAATATAATATTTATTGAAGTTGACTCCCTCTTTACTCTCTTTTTAGTATGCATTGTAAAATAGTCCACCCACCATGCGTTCCAAATTAAACGAGGACTAAACTTGATGATAGAAAGTGAAAGATATCTCTTCACTAGCTATGATTCAAATTTTACAGGATTTTTATTTTGTTTTTTCTTTTCTTTTTTCTTTTTACCAAAGACGAAAAAAGAAATTTGATTTTCTCGTCTAAGTTTTGGGTGCTGAAACTACTCTTAGTTTCATCTGTGATTTTAGGTTGTACTTCCCTTTTTATTTATAATTACTATCAGCCTATACGAATTTGTCTTGATTGTGGAAGCTTTGTGCCATAATTTGAAACTTTCTATTTGAGTGAAATTTTGCTATAATTTGGAAAATAATGATCCACAAAAACCAAAGAAATATGTGTTGTAACTAATTCAGAGCCCATTTTGATATACTTTTTTTTAGAAAAAAAGCATTTATTTTATGGAAAAACAAGCACTTCACAACTAAAAAATTGTGTTTGGATGGATTTTTAAAAAGCTACCCCAAAGTAATTTTAAATAAAAATATAATTTAAAACACTTTTAATTACTATATCCAAATGTAAAATTATTTGGTTTTAAAAAAAGCAAATCTACAAAAAATACCGTTAGACAAACACTTTTTTTTAAAACTTATCCAAACGGGCATTTGGATGGACCTTTGGACCTTTTCTAAAAGAAAAGCACTTATTTTTTTTGAAAATCAAAAACAATTCATTTGGAAAAATTAGTGTTTAATTGGGCTTTTTATTATTATTATTATTATTATTATTATTTGCCCGCTAAGAATAAGAATGAAGTCAGGAGAAGAGCAATTCACTTAACAAAATCTAATTGGAGGTAGCAAGCTGATGGTAGTGGATTAATGGAGAAGCTATTCCAGAGCTATTATCAGGGAAATAATATCCATATTAACTTACATAATTACCTCTAAAATAATATTATTACAAATATATTTAAATTGATTTAGAAACTCAAAAGAACTCTTAAAACTATTCGGACATTTATAAAAGTAGAGATATAGCCAATTGGCATCCATCTAGACTATACTAGCTCAATATTCAATACAGCAACAACACGTGATAAACTGCCATGTCAATGAAGTCTACAATAGTGAGACAATTATTAAATTTCATGAAAAATGACCACAATAAGCATGTAACTGCAAACCAACTTTTAAGCATGTAATTTCAGGAAAATTCTAACTTTGTCCTGATTTAGCTTAGTCAAACAAATCATATGGTAAGTATATTATACTTGTTACATGATTGGTCACCTTTCTAAATAATCCACCAATCATTGGGTAAATGTAAAACACTCACCATGTGATTAATATTGGTACAATTGAGCTGAATCTGAACTGGAATTAGCCATAATTCATTGCCATTTTCACTTTTCTAAGTACCAACAAATGGCGTACCATTTTCATTGAAGAAGTCATATTTTATAGCTTAATAAAATAGGAAAATAGAAATTTCTACAGGTATATTCATTTTCCATATGTTAGAATTGAAAGAGGATCATCGTAATCCTGGTGAACTAGTGACGTGCAGATCCAATCCTCTGTATTATCTGTTGTATTTTATAGTTTGGACAAATGATGGAGTATAAAGTCAAATACAAGGTAAATATATATGTCATGCATCTATTTTAGTGGAATAAACATATGGATGACATAGAAAAATGAAATAAGTGATCTAAAGGGTGTAGCGTAGATTTCATCATCTAAAATAAACTATGTTATATTGTCGTTCAACCCAAAAGATAAAATTAATTTTTATATACTATCCTATTTACAATATTTATCAATTATTTTAATTTTAAAGTATTAAGATTATCTATCATTTACTCATGCATAAATTTTCCTTAAAATAAATCCCACGACATAATTATACAAACTATAGTATTAAAATTGAATATATTGTGCTATCAATCGAGTTTTTTTATTATAATAATTTATCAATTATTTTTTAATAGTGCGATTTTATAAATTTATGTTCTACGAAAAAAATTAATTGAATTTTTATCAATTTCTTTCTCACCTAGTAGAATTTTTATAATATAAAAACAAAAGTATGATTTCCAATGCTTTGACATAAGTTAAATACTAGTATCTATCTATCTATACTATTATATATTTGATAGCAGTGTTTGACTCAATTTGGATCTTTTCTACAAACCAGTGCTACATCTTACCTTCCACTCATCAATACACGCCATGTGTATTGGTGAGCGGTTGAGATAAATAAAGAAAATATTTAAAAAAATTTTCATATCATAAATTTTTTTCTTTCCTTATCTCAACCTTTCACCAATACACGTGGCGTGTATTGATGAGTGGAGGAGGAGATGTAGAACTGTTGTGTAGCAGAAGATCCGGACTGTGTTTGACTGCAATTGCACAATTTTGATTCAAATGAAATTTTCTCATAATTTTAAATTATTTTTATTAAATTAAAATAATGTGTTTTGGGGGAAATATTTGGTTTTATTTTCAGAGTTGAAAAATATTTGGGAACAAACCAAAAAGGATATATTTCATGAAGAGGTGACACAATTTTACTCTGAATCTCTATTTTTAAGGGTGATATCTTCAAAGCGTGCAACAATTATATTTTTTCAACTCTCATTTAAAATTCCTTGCAGGAATCAGCTCCATACCTTCAGCAAATAGCATAAAATGCTCTATATCTATTTTTTCTGATGTATTCTTTGTTAGTTTTCATGTTTTAATGTAGCACATTTGTCCATATATCATACATTTCTAATGAGCGTGCTGAAAAACATCACCTCAGAGCAACCTGAATGGCAACCTCCACTCGATTGACCAATAAGAAGAGGGATAGTGCTCGGGTCTGCCAGGGGACTAACTTAGTTGCATGAAGGATGTCTCCAGAAAATCATCCATAGAGACGTCAAAGCTGCAAGCATATTATTGAATGAGGACTTTGAAGCAGTTATTGCGGGATTTGAAATTGCCAAACTTGGGGACCACAATGATACTGAGAATACCACAGCTGTACGTGGGACAATTGGTCTTATAGCTCCCGAGTACCTCTCCACTGGTACATGTTCAGAGAAAACCGACGTTTATGCTTATGGTGTCTTTCTTCTTGAGTTCATCATGGGTCAGAGAGCCTTTGATCTTGCTCGGCTTGCCAATGATGACGATGTCATGTTACTTGATTGGGTAACACTTACCTCTCGTTACGGTTATGCTAAACTGATTAGGGTTATTTCCAACTTGTGATTTGTATTTTTATTTTGTTTATTTGTCAAAGCATTAAATCTTCCGATACCTGTCTGGATCTGTTAGATTCGTAATTAAATATCAGGTAAAGGCTCTTTTACAGGAGAAAAATTGGAAAGGATCATTGATGCAGATTTGCGAGGGAATTACAAGGAGGACGAGGTGCAGCAGGTAATTCAACTAGCTCTGCTCTGCACACAGACGAACGCCGAGGGTCGTCCCAAGATGTTAGAAATCGTGACGATGCTAGCAGAAGAAGGTGGTGAATGCTTGGCTGAGAGGTGGGGGCAATGGCAGAAGGAAGAAATACCCTGTCAAGACTCGATCATCGAAACCTACAACTCGATGTTCGATAGCTCACCGGACATACCCCGTTGAGACTCGAGAGTCGAAGCTGACGACTGGATTATCAATAGCTCACCAGATGAATATGAATCCTCCGGGCCACTGTGACCTTGCAGTGTTTAGGTCATCACAAATGTTGATATTTTAGTCGTCGTCGTTATATTAATTTGAAAAGTTATTCTGTAAATCTTAGTTTCTCCATAATTGTACTAAGTGTAACTAGTTGTACAGCTTAGTTAGTTAATCATTTTCAGATATTTTCTTTTTTTATTTCCCACTTTACTGACTTGTATATAAATAGTGTACTGAAGCTTAATTATTAAGCAAGTTCATTTTTCTCATCCAAATCCCCTGCTTACTCTTAATACTGAATTTCCGAACCTAGTATCGCACAGCTTCATATTAACATTTGGAGTTTTTTTTTTCAACTGAAGAATGGAAATCTCAAGTGTCTTAACCTATATGCATCTGCATGTAGTGAAACTGGAAAAAAAGTAGATAAGCTGAACTTAGGGGAAATACATTTTTGGTTCCATAATTAATGGATAGTTGCATTCTCAGTCCCATGAATATTGTGATAGACAAGTTTGGTCCCATTCAATACCGTCTGGTGGCGAAAAAAGAATTTTTATTAAATTTTGAACGGAATGAAAAAGTTTAACAAAAAATATGTATTTTTCTGGAGGGAAAAAATATTTTTTTTGGCTCCATAATTTATATATAGTTGCTATTTTGATCCCATAATATACCAAATATGCGCTTTTAGTCCTTACAATAGCAAAAAGTGGTGAAAAGAGAATTTTATATTCTAATCGATTTTAAAATAGATTATATAGCATTATTTTTTCTCAAACCTCAACTACCAACAATCACATAAAGAACACCAAATCAAGCAAGCTAGACCAAATAATCTTTATTATTCATTTTTTTAATTAATTTTTGATAATTTGACATGATGATGCAACCGAAATAATCCCTTGTGTACACGTTATGGTTTTTTTACCCCCAAAATATAAGCAAATCATATTCGAAGTGATTATTATCTAGCCAAAAAGGAAAAAGATAAATAAAGCAGATATTCCCATATTTTATGCTGCAAGTCACTACAAGAATGAATTATCAAAAAACAAAAAAAAAAAAAAATTTCATTACAAGAATGCATACCTTTTAGATACCAATTAATACACTATAAATTTAGTTTTTGTGATGAATCTGGCTTATAAAAATTTTCGTTAATAAATATCTAGTCACTGATTGTTTATTTAATTCTATTTACATTGAATTTTGTCACTAATCCATCACAGATTCTTTAAATATATAACAAAATCTCTCAATTACAAAATTTTCGTCAGTGAAGGGGGTGTTTTGTTGTCGGGAGTGTATGTTGGTTATTTCAAATTTTAAGATTAGAAAAGGAGATAATTACAAAAAAAACCTCCTAAGGTTTGTTCCAAAATTACAACAAAACCCTTCTAGTTGTTGAAATTATAGTTATTCGCTTCCATCTCATGAATAGCACCACCAGACACTGTTAGTTGTCCAAATTACAAAAAGCCCTCTACTTGTTAAAAGTGGGGGTAATGGTAAGTTCAATAGATAGAGAATTTTTTTTTCTTTCTTTTTTTTTTTTCCGTAATTGATGCAAACCTTAGGATTTTTTTTTTATCTTGGAAATTATTGCGTTAAAAAAAGGGTTAAAGCAAGGTTCGTTGGATGTTCCTAAAATGACTTGCCAAAACATCAAAGTTTCTAAAAGTGACCAATTCTTCGAGAAATTTGGTCAATATGAAAAATATGTTGTAACTTTATACTCAGACAATTATCAAACTCAACTAGAATTTTATCTGCAGAATCTAAAATACAACACATACAAAACCTACTATGAGTTTTTGTTATTTGGAAATATAAATAGAAACCATACAGCTTACAGCTGAAAAAAAAAAAAGAAAAAAAAAAAAATTCAAAGCAGCTTGGATTTTTTTTTTCCCCCCTTGGATTGATCCTCTAATGTGCGGCCTTTTTCGCTAAGGAGGTTTAATGGAGTTGAAGATGAACTGGAGAAAATAAAGAGGAAGGAGGTGGATGTTGGTCTCCATGTTGGTTGCTTGCTCCATAAAAAGGAAGGAAATATGCACGTGAGTTCTTCTTCTTCTTTTTTTTTTTTCTGATAAGTCATTACAATCCACGCACGCATGCTTGCTAGGATTCGAACCCTAATTATTACACCCCGCAAGCCTTTACGACGGGGTATATGTTCATTAGGCCAAAGGCATTGGACTGCACGTGAGTTCTTTGAAAGTAGGGAAACCATCTTCATCAACTGAATGGACGAAATTGTCCTCACAAAAGTCACGCGCAGGTCACATGTGGCCAAGGCTAACGCAATATTCGCTATTTATGCGTCGGAAATGAGAAAAGACAGTGTTTGGAACATTTTGGGGATGTTATTCTATGATGCTATCCAACAACAGTTTGGGCGGGGGGCGGGGGGCGGGGGGGGGGAGGACTACAAAGTACCCCATAGGTTGGGGGTGGCCGCAATTAATCCTAAATATTATATACAGTTAAGGGGTTAAAATGCATTTGACCCTTTTATTCCACATGAGCTAATTCAATTTGCCTTTTAAACCTTTTTTTGTCTGTCATGGAGTAAATAATTACATTGAACCAATAATTATTTTGTATAATCATACATAATCAAGTTAACAATTCTCACGAACATTACAAATATCTAATTGAACTTAAACCCAATCCCCTGCTTTCTCTTTTTTCCTAGCCAAAATTTTGGCTCATGGGCCCTTTTTTTTTTCAAAAAAAAATCTAATTGATAAAAAATGCCATAGAAAAAGCAAAGAAGCAAGTGCTTTTTCAATTTTACAAAAACAGAGGTCTAAAGACCAGGGGGAAATAACCGGTCTGTTTTGCTTAGGGGCCAGAAATTTTTATTTAGGGTCAGATCAAATCTTTATAAAATATTAAAAGTATTTTTAGTATTTATGGAGGGTGAAATTAAAAATTTAAAAAAAAACCTATAAAATTTAACTCAATATAAGGTTGAGGAAGGCGCGGGGGGTGGCCCCCTTCTGGCTCCGTCCTTGATTTTGATAATGCATGAGTAGTAGAGGTAGGCTCCCCAGAAATGAAATTAACTCTCCACTTTGCCCGAACTTATTGAAATTGTGAAAAGGAGAATAAGGCTAACCGCAAGTTTGTAAAAACACAAAATTTCAGGAAAAAGAAGGTGCTGACATATTTTTAAAATCTTAACAAGTTTCTTTATGTTCAACTAAATTAATTACAAATTTATCGGCACTAAAGTCTTATAAGCCGCACCAATCTTATTTTTAATAGCGACAAACACTTTTACTATCTTACTTTAAAAATAATTAGACCAGATATCTTCAACTTCCTGAAACGTATTGTAAATTGTAAGAGCTTATAACATGTCTGAAATATGCTTAGCCAAATGCCCTCTGAGTCGATACATAATCCACAGAAAAGCCAAACATGCTGCACGCTGATACAACACAGAATATACATATGCACGAGCCAAGGAAGGGGCTGTTGGTTACCTGTGGAGAGTAGACTCCTCGGGATCCCCCAATATGACGCAAGGGACTTGAGATATTATTGAAGAGTTCGTCTGCAATAGTCTTTCCAAATTCGGACATCCGCAAATGAACAAGTACTCAAGTCTCTCGAGTCGCTTGAACTCTGACCATGAAAACTCCGAGTGCGGGCAATTTTTGATGATTAACTTGCTGAGCCGAGAAATATCAGGAAACTGGTGATTGGTTAATACTAGAGGACAATCCTCCGTAACAAGCTCTGTCAGTGGAACTTTGCTTGGGCCGGCCGTAACGTGCTCCAACTCTTGGCAGTCTGCGATATGAAGCTTCCCAAGGGAAGTCATATTCAATAATGATATGCTTTTCAGTGCACGACAATGTAGAACACTCAAATGCTCAACAGCAGAGGATTCATGCTGTAAGGGAAACAAAATAATGTTTGCATCTTTGATGTTGGAGAGGATGAGTTTCTTGAGTGATTTCAACGTATGAAAGTCCTTGATAGAAGAGCACAATTCCATATAATCAATTAGAAGGGAGGAAATAGATTTAGTACATGTAGTCAAGGAGGACAAGATTTCGGTGTTGCAGTTGCAAACTACCAAATCGTGCAGCGCTGGAAGAGATGGAAAACTTAGAAGTCGATGACAACCTTCGATTGTGAGTGTTTCCAGCCTAGAAAAAATAGGCGTTGAGGCAGATCGAGGAGCCATTGACCAGTCCGACAAGCTGGGCATGTCATAAAGCCCAAGTTGCTTCAGTGATGCAAACGGACCGCCATAGAATTCTGGACCAAGACACTCAATGTTGGTCATCCCTTTCAGCTGGAGCTCTCTGAGGTTAGGCAACTGACCCAGTGAAGGCAGCTTTCTCAATCCACAATTATTAATAGAAATCTTAGTTAGACCTTGGATGGATGACATCCACCGAGGAAATTCAAAACCTATATAGCCTGTTACATCCAGAACTTCAAGGTCTAGATTTGGTTGCAGGCATTCCATAATACTAAAACAATTACCAGCATCGGCATTTTGGCTCCAAGATAGTCCCAAATGGCGAAGACCTCTTCGATCCACCAATACTGCATCCTGGGGTTCACTAATTCCCCTTACATTCTCAAGATTTCTTATGTCTAATCGGCCCCTGAGCTGGTGTAAACTCTGAAGCTCACGTAGGCTGGCACAATCATGATCTTTGCCCAAAACGAAAAGTGGCAATGAATTAAGAGATTCAAGGAAGCCAATTCCGCATGGCAAGGCAGACAGGGACTCACAGTGCGACAAATCTAAATGTCTGAGGTCGAGGAGCTTACACATTCCCTCAGGTAAAACTTTGAGATTGTAACACCATGATAGATCGAGAGCTTTTAGTCGTGAAAGCTCGGTGATGGAATCCGGTAGTGTTTCGACTAGTGTATAAGAGAGATTAAGGTACCTCAATTCTTTCAAAGCATATATATCATTTGGCAAATTCCGGATGCCACTGCAACATAGATCAAGTGACCTCAAATTCGTGAATTCGACAAGCGATTGATCTAGACTAGTCCCTCCCAAATATATGGTAGATGATAAAACCAGCACCTGCAGGTGTTCTGGGTTATATTCCCCTGCATATGGTGAAACAAGGGAAAGTTGATCACCATTTTCAGCTATGGAGCTGACCACTCCTACCTTCTTATTGCCGACAAATCTAGCAACATCTTTAGCGATTTTATGGATTAGGCCATGCATGCGGAGCTTTCGTGTATCAATGATTTTATGGATCCGGCCATGCATGAGGAACTTTAGTATATCACTATGTTCTTCGGTGAAGAATGAGTGCCAGAAAAAATCATCATAGTAGTGCGACAGGTTATGATTTCCTGGTGATGGCCTCACGGCCATCTCAATGATCTTGTCTCTGTTAACTGCATAACCGGTAGGCAAACCCGCGCAAAAGGCAAAGCATTGCCTTAAATGTTGTGGAAGAGCCCAAATTGTCAGGAAAATGACAATTGATTCATCCCAAAAGGGTATTGAATCTGAGATATCCAATGTAGAAAGCAGATCACTTAGCTTCCCTCCGTATCTGATCAAGCCTCCCAAAAGTTTTAACAGAATGGGATTACCCCGACAGAGTGTTGCAGCGTTTTTGGCCACGAGACTCGTCCGCTCTTTCACCCATAGTCTCACCCCTCGTCTGAAATCAAATGAAAAATATTCACATAGAGACCAAACATCATGATCAGACAGTTGTGTCAACTCAAATGGCTGGTCAGCCACAAGATCCGCAACGTCTTTGCTAGTGGTTGTTATTATGACCTTAGATCCCAAACCCACAACACGGAACCAGAACTGTACCATGTGTAGCCACGAATCATTAGTCATGGATTCAATTCCATCAAAAACAATCAAACATTTGTGACCCTGTAAAGCTTCTCTTACCATTTCATCCAACTCATCCAAATCATCCAGTGGGCAAGATATACCTATGGCAGATCTCAGAATTCGTCGAGCAGCATCACGCAACCTCAACTCTTGCCCATCCACGTCCACTTCCACCCATGCTCGCAGTGCAAAAAGCTCCGCCACCTCTTCATCATTATAAACAAGCCGAGCAAGCGTTGTCTTCCCGATTCCGCTCACCCCGAGAATGGGAATTACATACAGCTGCTGGCTAGACAAGCTTGGATCAAGCTGATCTAGTCCCTCAGAGCTGGACACCATGAATGTCTTCTTATGTGGAGACAATATTTGGAATAATAACTGCTTCTTTTCATGCTTCCTCCAAAATAATATCCCGAAAAACACCCCATAAAAGGTATCATATTGGATTTTTGATTCCTTCTTGTCAAGAATATCTTTATCGTCCTCGAAAATATTTTGCAGCAAATAGTTGTGATCTGATGACGAGTCTTTCACGCTGATGGCTTGGGAGAGGTCGCGTAGCAGGCTGCGGAATGAGCTTTCGGAGATAACCATGTCGTGATTTGGAGAATGCAGAGAGAGATTGACCAAACTTTACAGGAACAGAGGATGAAAGTCAACCCCTGGGGGACCTAGGCCTTTCGTTTTTTCTTTTGGCTTTATGATATTATATATTTCATTTTCTGTAGTACTACGGGAAATAAATATTTATAATTTTTTATTAGAATTAAATGACAAATAGTTTTCATTATTTAAAATTCAAGTAAATAAAAAATATTGTAAATAAGTAATTAATTTTTATTTTATTTTAAAATGAAACTTGATCTATTCTATTTTATACTGGATAAGTGGTGAATAAACATGAATAAAAAAAGTTTGTTTAAATTCATGTAAAAAAATATTTGATTTTTATACATTACAAAATAAAATTAAATGAGATTGCGCATATATTCGCCTACTGGAATAGTTCGGAGGATTCTGAATTATATATATAGATTAGTAATATAAATAATGAACTATTATATATATATATATATATATATATATATATATATTAATTTTTGTTACATTTGGTAGATGGTGGGTACATTTCATACAAGCGTGCATATGTAACCTGGATTCCCTGGGGTTTGACTTACTGATTGTGACCTGGATCTGGACTTTTTTTCAATCTAACTCAAAAGCGTGAAATATTTTACAAATTGACCCAATTTTTTTTTTTTTTATTAAAGTAACATAAGTCGCTTATGTGGGTGGCGAGATTAATTAATCTCGCCACCATTATTGGCGAGAAACATTTAATTTGCCATTCTTCGTGGCGATATCAAAATCCTGAAAAAAAAAAAATATATCAAAGTAATTCGCCACGGTTTGTGGCGAATTTATGTTTAAATTTTTTTTTTTAAATTTTTTTAAATTCGCCACTATTTGTGGCGATTTTTTTAAAAATTTTAAACAAATTCGCCACAAGTTGTGGCGATTTTTAGGAAAATAAAATTGGCAATTTTTGCAAAAAAAATTTAACGAAATTCGCCATTTTTTTTTTAAAATTCATCTTTATTTTTAGAAATAAAAAAAGGTGAAAAAAAACCATAATAATGTTATTTTTTCCTTTCATGCCACCGTATAATATCGCATTTTTTCAATACAAATATTTCTTAAACATCTTACATCTCCTTACATCCTACATTTTCAAAAAAAAAACCAAATAATTAATATAGAAAAATCATAATTTATAATTTTTAACTATTTTTTAAAAAATATTTCCACTACAATTCGTTCAAAATTACTTCTACCACATCACAAATACAATAAATAACAATATTTACACATTATAATAAATTACATAACATAAATATTTTAAATAAAAGGACTTATAAAATGAGTTAAGAAAAATACATAATAGTACATACCTTAATAAATTCGTTGAAATCTTCAAATATTAAACCTGAAAATAAACAAAACAAATCACATATTACAAATAAATATAAAATTTAACATAAATAAAATAAAATAAATAAATAAAAAGAAGAAACAATCAAACACACTCCCTACTTCATGTAAGAATGAGAATGAGAATGAGTGCAAAAAATTTTCATCCTCCTCACTTTTAAAATGCCAATATTCTATTAAAAAAAAAAACTTTTGCAGATTGATTTTGATATATCACTGTTGTAGGAGGGGGGTTCATTTTTTTGTGCACCATATAATGCGCCACTTGTAACACTAGGAAATGATAAAAATTTTTTACTTGGAGAGTGCGACACTTGTAACACCAGGGAATGATAAAATATTTTTACCTGAAAAAGCAGACTTACAGGAAATGATCACAACAGGAAGTGATTTTTGGAATTTTTTTTTTTTTTTTACAACTAGCCAAACTTATAGGCGAGTTGCCATTTTTTCTTTTTTTTTTTTTCATATAATTCGCCATGTTTCTTGGCGAATTAATATTTTTTATTAATTTTTTTTTACTTCGCCAAGTTTCTTGGCGAATTACCATTTTTTATTATTATTTTTATATAATTCGCCAAGAAAATTGGCGATTTATCATTTTTTATTAATTTTTTTTTAATTAGCCGAGCTTGTTGGCGAATTACTTCAAAATCGCCTCCTCATCTGGCGACTTGAGTTAGTTTATCATCTCCTTTTACTTTTGGGTCAAAATGATAAAGATTACACTTTTTTAAGTTATTTTGGAAAATATCCCCCTGGATCTTCATCCTCTGTTTCCGTAAACTCGGTCAATCCGCCCCACCACCACACCCACCCAAAACAAAAAAAAAAAAAGAGAGTTAACTGGCACGCAATCACGACATGGCGGATATCACCGAGAGCTCATTCCGCAGCCTGCTACGCTACCTCTCCAAAGCCATCAGCCTGAAAGATTACGCATCAGACCGTAACCATTATCTGCAAAAGATTTTCAAGGACAGAGATATTCATGGCGATACCAAGGCAACAAAAATCCAGTTGGAAGATCAAGATGAGCTCTTGCATGTTATGGAACAGGAGCAATTTATAGTGGGGAGGGAACATGAACAGGAACAACTTTTATCCCGATTATTGTATTCACCTAATCCAAGATTATGTTTATATTCGCCAGTTGCTATGCAGATCATTCTTCACGGATATAACTCGCAATGAGTGTGGTGATATAGCAGAGTTCCGCATGCCTGGCTTGATCCATAAAATTGCTCAAGATATTGTTGGACCTATCTATGACATGAAGCTAGGAGTAATTAGCTCCATAGTAGAAACTGGTGGTCAGTTTGTCCTTTATTTCACTATCTGCTAGGAAATATGACTCAGAAAACCTGCAGATGCTGGTATTATCATCTACCATGTGCTTGGGAGGTACTAGTCTAGATCAATCACTTATCAAGTTCATGAATTTGAGTTCCCTTGACCGTAGTTGCAGTGGTATCCAAAATTTGTCAGATGATATATGTGTGTTAAAAGAGCTCAAATGCCTTAATCTCTCTTATACACTCATCGAAAGTGTTAAAAATGACTTGAATTTTGAGAACCAAAATTGGCCACATCTCAACATAATACTTGTGGCCAAGATTTTGTTGAGGAGTTGAGGAATTCAATTTGGCTACAACTTTTAGGAAGTAAAGTTCAACTTGAAGACTTCTTAAGAAGTAAAGTTCAACTTGAAGACGTCTTAAAAAGTAAAGTTCAACTTGAAGACGTCTTAGGAAGTAAAGTTCAACTTGAAGACTTCTTAGGAAGTAAAGTTCAACTTGAATTCCTCCTCTTACAATTCAATGAATCTTACCGCCTTAAATTTCTATAAATAGAGGGCCTTCGCCATTCATTTGAAAATATGAGGAAGAGAGAAGTAGAGAGAACTTTCAAGACAAGTTAAGTTCTTGGAGAGCTTCGAAAAATAGAGAGTTAGGAAACACTTGAGAGATAAATTCTTTGTGAGAGAATTGTGAGGTTGTTCTCTTGGGTTTCGGGTTTAATTAGAAAATATTTTCTCTAATTGTTGTAACTCTCTGTAAAACTTCTTATAGTGGAATCGCTCCTCGTCCGTGGACGTAGGCTTGTTATTAGCCGAACCACGTAAATATTGTGTTGTTTTAATTTCCGTTTGTTTTATTATCAAGTTATTGTCGTCTATTTAAATAAACGTACTACTTGATCCGGGTGCTATCCTAACAAACTGGTATCAGAGCCAGGTTGATAGTGCCTTTATTTTGGTATTTCCTATCCAGTGAGGATGTCGACGACAAAATTTGATGTTGAGAAGTTTGATCGAAAGATCAATTCACTTTATGGCAAGTGAGGATGCGTGCCGTCCTCGTACAGAACGGAGTTCAGAAGGTTTTAACTGGTGTAAAACCAGAGGCCAGGTTAGATCACAAATGGGAGGAGATAGATGAGAAAGCCCGCTCGGCTATTCACTTGTCTTTGTCAAATGAAGTTTTGCGCGAGGTGATTGCCGAAAAGACAATGAAAGATCTTTGGGATAAGTTGGAGTCTCTCTACTTGAAAAAGACTCTCACGAATAAGTTGTACAAGAAACAGTGCCTATATTCACTACGAATGAGTGAAGGTACATCTTTGAGTTCTCATATTGATGAGTTTGAATCTATTATTATGGATTTGCAAAATCTAGATGTCATTATTGATGACGAGGATAAAGCCTTGTTACTACTTTGTTCATTACCTCCTTCGTATAGACATTTTAGAGAAACCATATTGTATGGAAAAGATACTATTTCTCTAAAAGATGTTAAATCTGCTTTGGAGACCAAAGAAAAGATTGATCACGATATCACTGGTCAAACTAGTGATAGTCAGGCACAGGGTCTATATGCAAGAGGGAGGTCCAAACAAAGAGGAGTCAACAAAAATAGGCCAAAATCTAGATCGAAATCCAAAAGTAAAGGTGTTGTGTGTTGGCACTGTAAAGAACCAGGGCACATTCGCAGAAATTGCGATAAATTGCAAAAGAAGAGAAACGCTCCACAAGAAAAGAATGAAGATTCTGGCGACGTGAGTATTGCTGAAGACGGAGGTGGCATTGATGTGCTTCTTGTGGCAGAGAAGCAGGACAAATTTAACAATGAATGGATTATGGATACGGGTTGTTCTTATCATATGTGTCCCAATCGGGACTGGTTTTCTACATATGAGTATATTGACGGAGGAGTAGTTTTGATGGGGAATAATGCTCCATGCATAACTATTGGTATTGGAACAATCCAGATCCGAATGCACGATGGGATTGTTAGAACATTGACTGAGGTCAGACATGTTCCAGATCTCAAGAAAAATCTCATCTCATTAGGCACCCTGGATGCCAATGGATGCAAGTTTTCAGCTGAAGGTGGAGTATTGAAAGTAAGCAAAGGTGCATTGGTTGTTATGAAAGCTAGAAAAGCAGGTAGCTTGTACGTGTTACAAGGCGCTACTGTTACAGGCTCTGCAGCAGTCTCATCATCTATGTCAGATGCTGATATTACAAAATTATGGCATATGAGGCTTGGGCATATGAGTGAAAAGGGTCTGACCTTGTTGAGTAAAAGAGGTCTTCTTTTTGGCCAGAGCACAGGAAAGATGGATTTCTGTAAATATTGTGTGTTCGGAAAGCAGAAGCGGCTCAGCTTTGGCACTGGAATTCATAGAACTAAAGGTTCTTTGGATTATATTCACTCTGATCTTTGGGGACCATCACAAGTTCCATCAAAAGGAGGAGCTCGATATCTATTAACCTTTATTGATGATTTTTCAAGAAAGGTTTGGGTCTATTTTCTGAAGCACAAAAATGATGTGCTTGATACTTTCAAGAAGTGGAAGGCTTTGATCGAGAAGCAAACTGGAAGGCAAATCAAAAGACTCCGAACACACAACGGTTTGGAGTTTTGTAGTGGTGATTTTAACAGGTTTTGCGAAGCTGAAGGAATTGCCAGGCATCGCACTGTAGTTAACACTCCACAACAAAATGGCGTAGCAGAGCGCATGAATAGAACTCTTTTGGAAAGAGCTCGGTGTATGCTTTCCAATGCTGGCTTGTCTAAAGTGTTTTGGGCTGAAGCAGTCTCCACAGCCTGTTTTTTGGTGAACCGCTCACCGTCTACAGCAATTGAGTTTAAAACTCCTGAAGAGGTATGGTCCGGTAAACCTACTGACTATTCAAATCTGAGAATATTTGGATGTCCTGCCTATATGCATGTTAATGAAGGAAAGTTAGAACCCAGAGCTAAAAAGTGTATTTTTCTTGGTTATGCTTCTGGGGTGAAAGGATATCGTTTGTGGTGTCTTGATCCTAAGTCACTTAAATTTGTTATCAGTAGAGATGTTACTTTTGATGAGTCTGCTCTGCTGACCCTGAAAAAGGAGTCCACAGTTTCTTTTGATACAGATAACTCAAAGAGTACATCGAAGCAGGTGGAGCTTGAAATTACTAATCGTTAGCTCTGGACCTTCGATAGAAGAGGAGCCTGATACTATTGAAGAAACATCTCCCCAGGAGGAAAGATATATGGCTAGAGACACACCAAGAAGAGAAATACGACCACCGCTGCGATATACTGATTATGTCGCGTATGCCTTGTTTGTTGGAGAAGAAATAGATTCTATCAACGAGCTAGCTACATATTCTGAAGCAGTTTTTTCAAAAGATTCCTCGAAATGGTTGATTTCTATGCAAGAGGAAATTGAGTCACTTCACAAGAACGGTACTTGGGTACTTGTGAAACCGCCAGCCAAACAAAGGATTGTGGGGTGCAGATGGATCTTTAAAAGAAAAGAAGGAATTCCCGGAGTAGAAAAGGCAAGGTACAAGGCACGGTTAGTAGCCAAAGGTTACAGTCAGGTACCAGGTGTTGATTTTAATGATATTTTCTCACGTGTTGTGAAGCACAGTTCTATTCGTGTCTTGCTTTCTCTAGTTGCCATGCATGATTTGGAGTTAGAACAACTTGATGTTAAAACTGCATTTTTGCATGGTAAACTAGAAGAAGAAATTTATATGCAGCAACCGGAGGGTTTTGTTGTAAAAGACAAAGAAGATCACGTTTGCTTGTTGAAAAAATCTTTGTACGGCTTGAAACAGTCTCCGAGGCAGTGGTACAAAAGATTTGATTCCTTTATGATTGGCAGCGGATATTCAAGGAGCAACTATGATAGTTGTGTTTATTTTCGAAGAACTCATGACGGCTCATTTATCTATTTGCTTCTTTATGTTGATGACATGTTGATTGCAGCTAAAAATATGTCTGATATTGATAAGTTAAAGAAGCAGATGAGCGAAGTGTTTGAAATGAAGGATCTTGGTCCAGCAAAGAAGATCCTTGGCATGGAAATCAAACGCGATAGACAAGGTGGGAAGCTGTATTTAACTCAAAAGAGTTATATTGAAAAAGTTTTGGAGAGATTCGGTATGAAAAATGCCAAACCGGTATCTACTCCATTAGCTGTTCACTTTAGATTGTCGGCTGCTCTATCACCAAAGTCTGATGATGAAAAGAGGTACATGACCCAAGTTCCCTACTCCAGTGCAGTTGGTAGCATGATGTATGCTATGGTTTGTACACGCCCAGATATTTCACATGCTGTTAGTGTGGTTTGTAGATATATGTCTTGTCCAGGAAAAGCACACTGGGATGCAGTGAAATGGATTTTGAGATACTTGCGCGGGACTTCAGAAGTTTGTCTGGAGTTTGGTCGGAATAGTAGTTCTCTAGTTGGTTATGTTGACTCTGATTATGCTGGTGATCTTGATAAAAGAAGATCATTGACCGGATATGTATTCACTCTTGGGGGAAGTGCAATAAGTTGGAAAGCTTCATTGCAACCTGTGATTGCGTTATCTACTACAGAGGCTGAATACATTGCAGTGACTGAGGTGATTAAAGAAGGAATTTGGCTACGAGGCTTGTTGGGAGAGCTTAGTTCTTGCTCTGATGAGAGCGTGATTTTCTGTGATAGTCGAAGTGCCATTCACTTGACTAAAGAGCAAATGTTTCACGAAAGAACTAAGCATATTGATGTAAAGTTTCACTTTGTTCGTGATGTTATTGGGCGGGGTGATATTTCAGTAAAAAAGATTTCTACTTATGAGAATCCCGCAGATATGCTGACTAAGCCTCTTCCAAGGGTCAAGTTCAAGCATTGTTTGAACTTGATTGGTATCTCAGACAGATGATCTAACCGGCAAAGTGGAGCGAGACCACTGTTTCAAATTCTGGTAAAATTCAAGTCAAGGTGGAGATTTGTTAAAAATGACTTGAATTTTGAGAACCAAAATTGGCCACATCTCAACATAATACTTGTGGCCAAGATTTTGTTGAGGAGTTGAGGAATTCAATTTGGCTACAACTTTTAGGAAGTAAAGTTCAACTTGAAGACTTCTTAAGAAGTAAAGTTCAACTTGAAGACGTCTTAAGAAGTAAAGTTCAACTTGAAGATGTCTTAGGAAGTAAAGTTCAACTTGAAGACTTCTTAGGAAGTAAAGTTCAACTTGAATTCCTCCTCTTACAATTCAATGAATCTTGCCACCTTAAATTTCTATAAATAGGGGGCCTTCGCCATTCATTTGAAAATATGAGGAAGAGAGAAGTAGAGAGAACTTTCAAGACAAGTTAAGTTCTTGGAGAGCTTCGAAAAATAGAGAGTTAGGAAACACTTGAGAGATAAATTCTTTGTGAGAGAATTGTGAGGTTGTTCTCTTGGGTTTCGGGTTTAATTAGAAAATATTTTCTCTAATTGTTGTAACTCTCTGTAAAACTTCTTATAGTGGAATCGCTCCTCGTCCGTGGACGTAGGCTTGTTATTAGTCGAACCACGTAAATATTGTGTTGTTTTAATTTTCGTTTATTTTATTATCAAGTTATTGTCGTCTATTTAAATAAACGTACTACTTGATCCGGGTGCTATCCTAACAGAAAGACTACCAGATTCAATCACTGAGCTTTCACGATTAAACACTCTGGATCTATCATGGTGTTACCATCTCAAAGGTTTGCCCGAGGGGATGTGTAATCTCTTAGATCTCATACATCTAGATTTGTCGTACTGTGAGTCTCTGTCTGCCTTCGGAATTAGCTTCCTTGAATCTCTTAATTCATTGCCACTTTTCATTTTCGGCAAGGATCATGAATGTGCCAGCCTAAATGAGCTTTGGAGGTTACACCAGCTCAGGGGCCGATTAGAAATAAGAAATCTTGAGAATGTAAGGGGAATCACCGAAGTCCTGCATGCGAAGTTGGATCAGAAAAATCTTCGCCATTTGGGATTAATCTGGCGTCAAAATGCTAATGTTTATGATTGTTTCGAAATTATCCAATTCTTATGGCCTAATTCAAGCCTTTAAGTTCTAGACGTGACAGGCTATATGGGCATCGAATTTCCTCAGTGAATGTCATCCGTTTACTATCTAGTTAAGATTTCTATAACCACTTGCGGATCAAAGAAACTACCTTCACTGGGTCGCTTACGTCTCCTCAAGAAGCTCCAGCTGAAAGGGATGGCCAGAATTCTGTGGTGGTATCGACGACATTGGTGATGCTTTCCCATCCCTTGAGCAACTAGGACTTTATGACATGCCCATGTTGTCAGAATGGTCAATGGTTACTAAATTCAGCGCCTCACCCTTGCGTGCGTTTCATGTCCTGCGGACACTCACAATTGAAGGTTGTCATCGACTCATATGTTTGCCATCTCTTCCCACTCGGCTCGATTTGATAGTTTGCAATTGCAACAGTGAAATCCTGTCCTCCTCGGCTAAGTTTAATAAATCAATCCATTCCCTTATATTCAATGATATGAAATTGGAGCCTTTTATTTCGGACTTATGTAGGTTGAGTTCACTCGAGAAACTCGTCCTCTTCAACATCAAGGATGTGAATGTCAATATATTTCCAGAGTGGCACGGACCCTCTGCCCTTGAACATTTGAGTGTCCTACACTGTCCTCAGATCCGATTCATACATTTGTCTGAGTTAACTTCCCTCAAGAAGCTTCGTATTGTCGACTGTCAATTTTTAGAAAACTTTGGGGTAGGCCCAATTAGAGACACAATCCTCATGGAGTTGTTTATAAAAGATTGTCCTCTAGTATCTTGCATCCACCCTTTTCCTGATTTCTGTAGGCTCAGGAACTTAACAATCAAATATTGCCCAAACTTTGAGCTTTCAGCGTCTGAAATCAAGCAGCTCAAGGAATTTGAATGCTTGTTCGTCCTTAGATGTCCCAAGTTAGAAAGATTGCTCTGGATGGACTCTTCAAGAATCCCACGTGTCGTACTAGGGAATTTCGAGGAGTCTAGTACTGTGGAGATCTCGATGGGTAATATCACTTCAGCTTCAAGAACCTCAAGGATGGTGAGTGCACTGGAGACAACTCCAGTTCAGGATGGTTTCGTCTCATATCCGTGGGAGCGCAAAATGCATGAGACGCTTTCCAGACCAAATTCAAGCAGCTTTTACTCAATTCTATTCTTGGCAAAAGCCCCAGGCAAAGTTGGAACACAGTACAACGACCTTGAGGACACCCTTGCACGAGCCCACAACTTGGATCAGTGCTTCTCAGGCAGCTGGGGCTCCCATCGCCTTAGTGAATATTCAGACTGAATCCCTACTTACCAAGGTATAGCCAACTCCCTGAAAAATCACATCACAAAATTATTATGATCGATCACAATTCTTTGAAATAATAAACAATGTACTTGAGTTTTTTTTCCCCATTGCGGTTTAGATATCTAGAGATACCACATCTTCCAGAGTAAACACCGGATCACTATCGGACTTCTCAAGTCTCGCAACTACAAGCCTATATGGTTTGGACTACCATGGGACGGATATCGCTGTGGTGAGAGCTGTTCGTTTATGGTTTTCCCCGCTTGAGGGGTAGATTCCTATCGAGATCAAAATCAGAGACACCGATACAAAGCTCGGATTAGCCATCAGTAGAACAGAGGAGGTAATGATTAATAGATACCATGGTTTGCCGTAATGGTCGTGGGGAACAGAACGGAGGCCATCGTTTCAGTTCCGTTGCAACACCGCAGATAGGTCGCAACAGTTTCGTACATTTTAAAGTTTAATATGTATAGAAAAGTTTTTAAAAATTCTAAAAAATAATAGATTTATATATACAATACAATGATTAAATACAAATCAACTTTATTATTAGTACCACGTAGAATGATGAGGGAGTATAAAATTATCAATATCTGTCTAATCATACCATCGTTCCAACCGTTCCAAAGTTTTGTTCCGAGTGTTCCATTGCCATGACGAAACAAAAAATGGTGGAACGGGCGTTATAATATCGCGACACCTCCACCCGCGACAAACACCGGAACAAAGGCTAGCATATATGACCGCTTCGGCCATTGTTGCGGTGTTTCAGCGAACCATGATGGATACATTGGTGGGAAACTTTAATATATAAGAAAAAAACAACGAAAGCATACATGACCACAATTCTAACTCTATATGCACTGTTGGAAACCTAAATGAACAGGGATTTCTTCATACATTATCGGTCATCCAAGCGGACAACGATGCACCCGCAGCTCGATCAGGTCTGAACAATCTGTACAAAAAGGCATATGAAGTTCCCGGGTGCTGGTGGTGTCACAGATATCAAACCAAAAGGTACTTCCCTGGATGGTTTCTCCAACAGTGGCAATCCGGTGTTTCGACACGGTTTGGCTCGGGCAGAAGTTGTCCCTGCGCTTCAACAGGCTGCCAATTCTGATGCACGTTTTTCTCTGGCGTAGAAGTGCATATTATGCAAATACAGGCATCATCAGGTCTCTCTCCTCGCCGGCTGACTTTCATTTGTCTCTTGCATTCCAAGAATCTTATCACAAAATGCTAATGATAAATTTTGTTGTCACTAGTTATTGGGGTTGTAGTTTAGTGGTGGGGTTTTGAAGCAACACTATTGACGTCTTGGGTTTAGAATCTCTCGTCTTCTCCCCTTTTTCTTTAGGTGAATGTGTATGTGCGTGTGTGCCATTCCAATTGACATTTATAGGGTTTTTCGAATTAATTGTATAAAAAAAAAATTGTGTTACTAATTATTAATAGTGACAATTAAAATGTGACAACATACAAATTGTAATCACCAAAAAAATTTAATTATTTGTAAAATAGAAGGTATTGTCGCTTAATACAATTATTAGTAACAACTTTTATATTGATACTTTTAAATCTTGTGTATAATACTATTATTTTTTTTTGTATTGACTTTTGTTACTAATGATAATGTAGGTATTTTATGATGACAAATAAACATACATTGCTGTTAAAAAAAATGACTTGAGTTTTGAGAACCAAAATTGTCCACATCTCAACATAATACTTGTGGCCAAGAGTTTGCAAAGGAGTTGAGGAATTCAATTTGGCTACAACTTTTAGGAAGTAAAATTCAACTTGAAGACTTCTTAAGAAGTAAAGTTCAACTTGAAGACTTCTTAGGAAGTAAAGTTCAACTTGAAGACGTCTTAGGAAATAAAGTTCAATTTGAATTCCTCCTCTTACAATTCAATGAATCTTGCCGCCTTAAATTTCTATAAACAGGGGGCTTGGCTATTCATTTGGAGATATGAGGAAGAGAGAAGCAGAGAAAACTTTCAAGACAAGTTAAGTTATTTGAGAGGCTCGAAAAATAGAGAGTTGGGAAACACTTGAGAGATAAATTCTTTGTGAGAGAATTGTGAGGTTGTTCTCTTGGGTTTCGGGTTTAATTAGAGAATATTTTCTCTAATTGTTGTAATTCTCAGTAAAACTTCTTATAGCGGAATCGCTCCTCGTCCGTGGACGTAGGCTTGTTATTAGCCGAACCACGTAAATATTGTGTCGTTTTAATTTCCGTTCGTTTTATTATCAAGTTATTGTCGTCTGCTTAAATAAACGTACTACTTGATACAGACGTTATCCTAACAAACTGGTATCAGAGGCCTGGTTGATAGTACCTTTATTTTGGTATTTCCTATCTAATGAGGATGTCGACGACAAAATTTGATGTTGAGAAGTTTGATCGAAAGATCAACTTCACTTTATGGCAAGTGAGGATGCGTGCCGTCCTCGTACAGAACGGAGTTCAGAAGGCTTTAACTAGTGTAAAACCAGAGGCCATGTTAGATCACAAATGGGAGGAGATAGATGAGAAAGCCCGCTCGGCTATTCAGTTGTCTTTGTCAAATGAAGTTTTGCGCGAGGTGATTGCCGAAAAGACAACGAAAGATCTTTGGGATAAGTTGGAGTCTCTCTACTTGAAAAAGACTCTCACGAATAAGTTGTACAAGAAACAGTGCCTAAATTCACTACGAATGAGTGAAGGTACATCTTTGAGTTCTCATATTGATGAGTTTGAATCTATTATTATGGATTTGCAAAATCTAGATGTCATTATTGATGATGAGGATAAAGCCTTGTTACTACTTTGTTCATTACCTCCTTCATATAGACATTTTAGAGAAACCATATTGTATGGAAAAGATACTATTTCTCTAAAAGATGTTAAATCTGCTTTGGAGACCAAAGAAAAGATTGATCACGATATCACTGGTCAAACTAGTGATAGTCAGGCACTGGGTCTATATGCAAGAGGGAGGTCCAAACAAAGAGGAGTCAATAAAAGCAGGCCAAAATCTAGATCAAAATCCAAAAGTAAAGGTGTTGTGTGTTGGCACTGTAAAGAACCAGGGCACGTTCGCAAAAATTGCGATAAGTTGCAAAAGAAGAGAAACACTCCACAGGAAAAGAATGAAGATTCTGGCAACGCGAGTATTGCTGAAGAAGGAGGTGGTGTTGATGTGCTTCTTGTGGCAGAGAAGCAGGACAAATTCAACAATGAATGGATTATGGATACGGGTTGTTCTTATCATATGTGTCCCAATCGGGACTGGTTTTCTACATATGAGTCTATTGACGGAGGAGTAGTTTTGATGGGGAATAATGCTCCATGCAAAACTATTGGTATTGGAACGATCCAGATCCGAATGCACGATGGGATTGTCAGAACATTGACTGATGTCAGACATGTTCCAGATCTCAAGAAAAATCTCATCTCATTAGGCACCCTGGATGCCAATAGGTGCAAGTTTTCAGCTGATGGTGGAGTATTGAAAGTAAGCAAATGTGCATTGGTTGTCATGAAAGCTAGAAAAGCAGGTAGCTTGTACGTGTTACAAGGCTCTACGGTTATAAGCTCTGCAACAGTCTTATCATCTATGTCAGATGCTGATATTACAAAATTATGGCATATGAGGCTTGGGCATATGAGTGAAAAGGGTTTGACCTTGCTGAGTAAAAGAGGTCTTCTTTGTGGCCAGAGCACAGGAAAAATGGATTTTTGTGAACATTGTGTGTTCGAAAAGCAGAAGCGGCTCAGCTTTGGCACTGGAATTCATAGAACTAAAGGTTCTTTGGATTATATTCACTCTGATCTTTGGGGACCATCACAAGTTCCATCAAAAGGAGGAGCTCGATATTTATTGACCTTTATTGATGATTTTTCACGAAAGGTCTGGGTTTATTTTCTGAAGCACAAAAATGATGTGCTTGATACTTTCAAGAAGTGGAAGGCTTTGATCGAGAAGCAAACTGGAAGGCAAATCAAAAGACTCCGAACAGACAACGGTTTGGAATTTTGTAGTGGAGATTTTAACAGGTTTTGTGAAACTGAAGGGATTGCCAGGCATCGTACTGTAGTTAACACTCCACAACAAAATGGCGTAGCAGAGCGCATGAATAGAACTCTTTTGGAAAGAGGTCGGTGTATGCTTTCCAATGCTGGCTTGTCTAAAGTGTTTTGGGCTGAAGCAGTCTCCACAGCTTGTTTTTTGGTGAACCGCTCACCGTCTACAGCAATCGAGTTTAAAACTCCTGAAGAGGTATGGTCCGGTAAACCTCCTGACTATTCAAACCTGAGAATATTTGGATGTCCTGCCTATATGCATGTTAATGAAGGAAAGTTAGAGCCTAGAGCTAAAAAATGTATTTTTCTTGGTTATGCTTATGTGGTGTCTTGATCCTAAGTCACCTAAATTTGTTATTAGTAGAGATGTTACTTTTGATGAGTCTGCTCTACTGACCCCGAAAAAGGAGTCCACAGTTTCTTCTGATACAGATAACTCAAAGAGTACATCGAAGCAGGTGGAGCTTGAAATTCCTAATCCACCTACGACGTTTGAAAGTCCCGTTGGCTCTGGACCTTCGATAGAAGAGGAGCCTGATACTATTGAAGAAACATCTCCCAGAAGGAAAGATGTATTGCTAGAGACAGACCAAGAAGAGAAATACGACCACCGCTGCGATATACTGATTATGTCACGTATGCCTTGTTTGTTGGAGAAGAAATAGATTCTATCAACGAGCTAGCTACATATTCTGAAGCAGTTTTTTCAAAAGATTCCTCGAAATGGTTGATTTCTATGCAAGAGGAAATTGAGTCACTTCACAAGAACGGTACTTGGGTACTTGTGAAACCGCCAGCCAAACAAAGGATTGTTGGGTACAGATGGATCTTTAAAAGAAAGGAAGGAATTCCTGGAGTAGAAAAGGCAAGGTATAAGGCATGGTTAGTAGCTAAAGGTTACAGTCAGGTACCAGGTGTTGATTGTAATGATATTTTCTCACCTGTTGTGAAGCATAGTTCTATTCGTGTCTTGCTTGCTTTAGTTGCCATGCATGATTTGGAGTTAGAACAACTTGATGTTAAAACTGCATTTTTGCATGGTGAACTAGAAGAAGAAATTTATATGCAACAGCCGGAGGGTTTTGTTGTAAAAGACAAAGAAGATCATGTTTGCTTGTTGAAAAAATCTTTGTACGGCTTGTAACAGTCTCCGAGGCAGTGGTACAAAAGATTTGATTCCTTTATGATTGGCAGCGGATATTCAAGGAGCAACTATGATAGTTGTGTTTATTTTCGAAGAACTCATGACGGCTCATTTATCTATTTGTTTCTTTATGTTGATGACATGTTGATTGCAGCTAAAAATATGTCTGATATTGATAAGTTAAAGAAGCAGATGAGCGAAGTGTTTGAAATGAAGGATCTTGGTCCAGCAAAGAAGATCCTTGGCATGGAAATCAAAAGAGATAGACAAAGTGGGAAGCTGTATTTAACTCAAAAGAGTTATATTGAAAAAGTTTTGGAGAGATTCGGTATGAAAAATGCCAAACAGGTATCTACTCCATTAGCTGCACACTTTAGATTGTCGGCTGCTCTATCACCAAAGTCTGATGATGAAAAAAGGTACATGACCCGAGTTCCCTACTCCAGTACAGTTGGTAGCATGATGTATGCTATGGTTTGTACACGCCCAGATATTTCACATGCTGTTAGTGTGGTTAGTAGATATATGTCTTGTCCAGGAAAAGCACACTGGGATGCAGTGAAATGGATTTTGAGATACTTGCGCGGGACTTCAGAAGTTTGTCTGGAGTTTGGTCGGAATAGTAGTTCTCTAGTTGGTTATGTTGACTCTGATTATGCTGGTGATCTTGATAAAAGAAGATCATTGACCGGATATGTATTCACTCTTGGGGGAAGTGCAATAAGTTGGAAAGCTTCATTGCAACCTGTGATTGCATTATCTACTACAGAGGCTGAATACATTGCAGTGACTGAGGTGATTAAAGAAGGAATTTGGCTACGAGGCTTGTTGGGAGAGCTTAGTTATTGTTCTGACAAAACTGTGATTTTTTGTGATAGTCAAAGTGCCATTCACTTGACTAAAGATCAAATGTTTCACGAAAGAACTAAGCATATTGATGTAAAGTTTCACTTTGCTCGTGATGTTATTGCGCGGGGTGATATCTCGGTGAAAAAGATTTCTACTAATGAGAATCCCGCAGATATGCTGACTAAGCCTCTTCCAAGGGTCAAGTTCAAGCATTGTTTGAACTTGATTGGTATCTCAGACAGATGATCTAACCGGCGAAGTGGAGCGAGCCCATTGTTTCAAATTCTGGTAAAATTCAAGTCAAGGTGGAGATTTGTTAAAAAAAATGACTTGAATTTTGAGAACCAAAATTGTCTACATCTCAACATAATACTTGTGGCCAAGATTTTGCAAAGGAGTTGAGGAATTCAATTTGGCTACAACTTTTAGGAAGTAAAGTTCAACTTGAAGACTTCTTAAGAAGTAAAGTTCAACTTGAAGACTTCTTAGGAAGTAAAGTTCAACTTGAAGACGTCTTAGGAAGTAAAGTTCAATTTGAATTCCTCCTCTTACAATTCAATGAATCTTGCCGCCTTAAATTTCTATAAATAGGGGGCTTGGCTATTCATTTGGAGATATGAGGAAGAGAGAAGTAGAGAGAACTTTCAAGACAAGTTAAGTTATTTGAGAGGCTCGAAAAATAGAGAGTTGGGAAACACTTGAGAGATAAATTCTTTGTGAGAGAATTGTGAGGTTGTTCTCTTGGGTTTCGGGTTTAATTAGAGAATATTTTCTCTAATTGTTGTAATTCTCTGTAAAACTTCTTATAGCGGAATCGCTTCTCGTCCGTGGACGTAGGCTTGTTATTAGCCGAACCACGTAAATATTGTGTCGTTTTAATTTCCGTTCGTTTTATTATCAAGTTATTGTCGTCTGCTTAAATAAACGTACTACTTGATACAGGCGTTATCCTAACAATTGCATTACAAATTGACATAGTAATTATTTTAAGAATAAAAATAATTTTGACATTTCGTCTTTTCATGAATGTCGTAGTATTGATACTCGATAATTTCTTAGGTAACGCCTTTAGTTTCGTAATGCATGTCAAATTGTACACATTAGATCAAGCTATTTTATTTTTTATTTTTTTCCTTACGTGAACTTATTACAATGACATACTTTTGTAAATTATAACTATATTCACCTTTTTATTCTACTTTCACACTTTTCATATCACTAGTAAAGATCACGTTAATCTTTTTATTTACAGTAAAAAAGAAGCACAAATTATTATATTTGATTATATTGAAATTAATCTTTGAAAGGGGAAAATTCAATCAAATTAAAGGAAATTTTTACTTGATGATAAAAAAAATATTGTTAACAATTAAGAAAGATGCAGGAAAATTAAAAATAATAATTTAACTACATATGGTATTTTTTTTTAATGAATTGAAAATCTAATCCTTCTCTTGTTTGATCTTTACAGTTCAGAAGGTTTTCTTCTTTATTCCATTGACTGATTTCTTTTTTGTTCTGTTAATGATACTTTGAAGTGTCTCTTCGTCGTCGCTCAAAATGTACAGGTCAATGTCCTTAGAGCTTTTGTTTTTGGTTTGCCTTTTTTTGTCACCTCCATCTTGTAGTGTAATTACATCATGTTTCTTGTGAAGATCATTTGATGTGGTTTTCTTTTGCGGCTCGATTTCATTCTTGAAAATGTAGACATCCTTGTTCCGAATTTTTTTATTCATTTATAACATAGATAAACTCAGGGAAAACATTATAATTGGAAATTAACAACACTAAATTAAGTATTCTAACAGATAGAAGATTTGAGATTAAAAAAGAAATGTGATGTTGATGTTGAATGAAGGCAGAAATGATTTCTAGCTCAAACTATGTAGACAGTGACTTTTTTCCGTTGAGATTGAAAGAGTTCACGTACTTAGACAAAATTGGTATGCACAATCATAAAATGCTAGTGTTAAGCAATTCAAATAATTAATGCCGATAGTAGTAAAAACCAAGCAAGAAGGGGTGTTGCTTTGGGCTGGCCTTTCAAGTTCGAAATGGATCGGGATTCTTGAGCTCTCTCCTGAGCAGCTGCTACTCAGTTCTTTTGGATTATCTCTTGCACTAAAACCCTGAAGTTTACATTCTCCTGTTCCTGTCTGTTTTAGTTCATTTTGAAGTTCTTGCATCAGCCCCTTCTGAACATTGTACAAACGATGCAGGCCTTGAACCTGAAATTTAGACAAAGAATCACCTAATTAAAACGTATGAAACAATTGTCCCAAGTTTCATCATGGGATGATTTAAGATAATGAGCATCAAGCACATAATTACAACACCCTTCTCTGTAACTATATGCACTTACACATGGTTTCAAAATTACATATACCTCCCTTGTAATTTGTTTCCACATGGCTGTTGCCCCCCTTGTGTAGTTGAATAATGCCTTCATTCAAACTTTGAATGAAGTAATGATAACTTTCTGATGAATTTGGTCAAATTTTGATCAGGCTTTGACAGTCAAAAGAGGGTATTTGTAATTTTAAAAGCACACGAAACTTGGAATTACCTAATGTTTAATTTATTGAAATTGAGTGTGGACATTGTAATAATCTATTATTTGTTTTCACTAAAATGATATATCAAATTTTAACTTAATGAAGTTAAACACCTTATTAGTTTTTATTCAGTTATAACATTCCTTTCAAAAAGTAATAAATTTCCTTAATATGTTTATGACAGAAATCACCTGATAGTTATGTGCTAGAACCTCTTGTTGCTGTCATTTTTCCGCCGATCTGTGTTGTTCATTTGAGAAAAAACCTAGTGAAAGAACGACGTTGGTTGCTAATGAGTAGGGATTGTTACCTTAAATTGGGCATGCTAAAAAGATACAATTTAAAGTAATAGTAATTTGTACCTGCACTCAAAACTTGTTTTTAGTCCATATCTTTCCTCTTAAATTGGTGTTGTTTAATTTAATCAACACTTTAGTTGTCAACATTGAAGTTCCTCTAGAGAGAACCACATATAGTTGGCCATGAGAGAAGACAGATTGAGGCAAGTAAACTCCGACATTTGGGATTGTTTGTCCTTAAGCTTTATTGATGGTCATGGCAAAACAAAGCCTAATAGGGAATTGTTTGCGTTTGAATTTAAAGGTGTTACCATCACTTTTGGTAGGTGAAAGTGGTATTCTCGGTATAAAGACATGTTTTCCTATATATTGGCCAAATACAATTTCAGCATCAATCATAGTATTCTTAAAGTCTCTACATACCATTCTTGGGCCATTGCACAAACCATTTGATGGGTCTAAATTTCTTAGTAAAATTATTAGGCAATTTCTCTTGAGCACCAACTTATGAGGAGGTAGGCCATTTGGTGTTAGAGAGTTTAGAAAATGCTCTTCATAATTGTTGTTTGTGTCATATAAAGCTTCATCAAAGCTACTAAAGGTTCTCTCTTCACCGGGGAACATACTTAATAGCTTTTCATTTAGTCAGTCCACATGTTCATTTTTAGCAGCTAGTATTGCTTGACATGTCGTGTAATGTGTTGATTGAGCATTCTTGTCCAATGATGGAAAAATGGCACTACTAAGTTGTTATATTCAGTTTTCTTCATTGTCTTCCTCAATAATCATCTCTTTAGGAATTTTAATATTACTTTCAGTATCAGTGGATTCTTCACCATTTCCAACTCTCACTAAAAACTCACTAAAGTTGGGATCCTTCATAGCCCTCATATTTCTTGTCAAAGTTATCTTTTTCATTTTAGGCCACAAATCCAATTTCACCAAACTTGCAAAAAATAGTTTGATGAAATGTTGCCCTAGGAACAACTGCTAATACTTGTCTAAAATCTCCACCAAAGACAACCACTTTTCCACCAAAAACCTTGCGATTTCCCGTTACGTCTTGAAGTAATTCATTAACATTCTCAAGAGCCCATCGTTTTGCCATTGGTGCTTCATCCTATATCAATAATTTTGCTTTACGTAACAACTTAGCAGTGCCAGTTTTCTTGGACATTGTGCACTTGCTCCATTCATTTGCATCTATTGGTATTTTGAAATGTAAATATGCTGTTCTTCCACCTGGCATTATAGCAGCGGCAACCCCACATGTTGCAGTTGCAATTGCAATTTGATTTCTGGATCTAAGATGAGCGAACAATGCATGATACAAAAATGTTTTTCCATTTCCACCTGGCCCGTCAATAAAAAAAAAATGCCTCTTGTGTTCTTTTTAACACAATATCTAAGATAATTGAGAAACCATTGTGTTGTTCACGATTCAATTTGAGTTATGCTTCTAAATCTTCCGGAGGTATTATTAATGACATTTCATCTCGTATTTCTCTTGTCAAATCATCGTGCATGTCAGTCATGTTGAACATCTTCCATTGAATGATAATATTTCAATCTTCTAGAAACTTTTGCATATGGGTTTACTTTTAGAATCTTCATGAGTTTCTTTATTGTAGTGCCAGATAAAGTTGAATTTTCTATAATTTTCATTCTATTCTTAATCTCTTTTTCAGTTTCAACAAAACACAACTGGAAATAACTAGGACCACTTTCATTTAGAAGTAACCCTGGAAGGTTATGATAGATCATCCCTTGTGCTTGGTAGGTATAAACCCCTCGTCCTGCGGATGCTATCTCTTTGTCTAATTTCACACCAAATGAAACAAAAGAGAATATAGAATTGAATGGATGGGTGTTCCTTCAAAATTCTATGGCTTCTTCCGACTGAGAAGTAAATAACTTATATAATTCATAGGGAATTTGTATATTCACAAGTTTTACTTTTCCATTATTACAACAAAAATTTAGAGGCTCGTATTCAAATCTTACAGCACTACAATGAATGCAGTTTGGGCACTTTTTTCAGATCATGCATTTTGTAGCATGCTTGATCATAACAAATTGAACTACAAGGGGGAAGGAAAAAAAAGAACAAATTAAACATATGTATTTATATTAAAGTTTTAAAAAGAAAAACATTGCTTCCTCTGGTGATGATCTGTTTAACTAACTCTCCATTCATATGGAATCATTTAGCTCTAAAAAGCCAAGTGACTTTTGCATTTTATTTTATGCAACTTTGGGACACCAGTTTTGTTGTATTCAAGTTTGCAGTTGATGAGGATACGACACTTTTCTTTTGCTTTCGCAATTCACTAACACTTTGAATATATAATGTTGTTTTTCTTCCTCTTTCAAGTTTTGGTATTGTATGCTCTTCCTTTCAACAGTTGGACTAATCGAGTTCCTTGATCTCTTACGTTCCTTGACTTTTTCAATATATTCTTGCCCCTCCATTGTATTTAGGCTAGCATATTTCTTCTCATCATATCTAATTTTCTCCTTCGGGACGCATCTAAATGCATTACATAGACAATATTATGCTGAGTAAAAAATTATAGTTGTAAATTAGTATCAATATTATATTACTATTACTTCAGTTAGTCAATACCAAGGCTTGTTGATGCTGTTGGCGATTAAATTTCGTCCAATTGAAAAATTAAAAAGTGTAAATTAAAATATTAAATATTAATTAAAATTTCTATTTTTTATATTTTGGAATTTCCTAAATTTAATTCCAATATTAAATAGTTAATTTTAATTAATATTTTAATATTTATTTTACCTACAAATAAGAGGTCGCCAAGTGTCAATATGAGGTGTTTCAGCCAATTAAATCAAGTCTTGCAGCCCGAAAGTCCAACGCCAATCAAATGGTGACAAGTGGCACATTTGGTCGCGTGAATCAATCAAATAATGACATGTAAATGATATTTTTCTCTTTAAAAATAATTTATATTAAAGAGATACATATCGAAGAAGTTGCTAGCAATCTGAAGACACTGTATAAACACCTATAAATATGGGTCATTTGGAGCTCAAAAGACACATCAAGAAGTTCTCAAGAGCAAGAGAAGCCAAAAAGATCCCGAAGTTCACTCAAGATAAGTTCAAGAAGATTCGTGATGACCAAAGGCGAAATTTCAAGCGTTCTTTGCGAAAGTCATCAAATCAAGGCATTCAATCCGTAATCAAGGTGTTAACCCTGCGTTTTGGCATTTCTCCCAACTCAAATCCACGGTAATTAAGGCGATGTTCAAGGCATTCTTTGCGGAAGTCATCCGAATAAGGCGTTTGATCTACGATCAAGGTGTCAAATCGGCAAATCGGCATTTTTTTTTCAAGTCAAATTCAAGTCAAGTCAAGTCCATGGTGTTCAAGGTGCTCTTCACGGCATTCATCGGAATTCACGACGTTTGATTCGTAACCAAGCTCCTTAGCCTATGGATCGTGTTTTAAAGGTTCAAGCCAAATTCGGAGAAAAGAATCAGGAGATTAATCTTTTAGGGATTATTTTCCACTAAATCATATTCTTTTCAAATATTTGTTACATTTTTCTTGTCTTGTAATTTGTAATTTACAGACTTGAAATTTTTGTGTGAACAAATTTCTGGCATGCTCGGTGGGACCCGAACCTACCCCTAATCTCTTTTCTCATAACAAACGTATCAAACCACACATTCAGCAAGTTCAATGGCCCCTAAGAAGAATAACGTTGGTTTGACCAAAAGGGACGATACTGACAAGCCTGCTGAGGACGCCATCGATCACTCCTCAACCAAAGCCAGAGTCTCCGACTCCAATTCCTTCCATGGTTCCAACCCTCCGACTCTGATTCCTTCCATGGTTCCAACCCTTCGAGTCCAATGGAATCTGCTGGTAGAGCTCTCCACTTTGCTGAGACAACCTCTATGGACAATCAGTTGGCTTAAATGACTCAGACTATAGCAAACTTGCAAAGAACTATAGAGGATAAGGACTTTCAAATTGCTCAGCTTATGGATAAGTTGGAGCACTCAAATGTTGGGGAGCCAAGTCACAGGTATTAGCCTCTTCAATTTCAATCCGTGAATGAAGGGAAAACTCAAGAAACACATCAAAGACACGAGCAAATACCAAGGCTTGAGCAATCAACTACCTCCATCACCACATTGTTTGTGCAGCAACTGCAGGATATGATTGCCGCCACCATAAAAGCTCAATATGGTATCCTAATACAGAATTGCCCGACATTCTTGACGTCCTACACGAGACGCATTGACTCACTGAGGATGTCGATAGGCTACCAACCTCCAAAGTTTCAACAGTTTGACGGGAAGGGCAACCCAAAGCAGCATGTCATATATTTTGTAGAGACATGCAACAATACAGGAACTTATGGTGACCACTTGGTGAAACAATTTGTGCGTTCGCTAAAGGGAAATTCTTTTGATTGGTACATCGGTCTGGAGCCTAGGTCTATCAACAACTGGGAGCAAATGGAGAGAGAGTTCCTGAATCGCTTCTAAAGCACACGGCGTATCGTAAGCATGATCGAGCTCACTAATGCAAGATAGTGGAAATATGAACCTGTCATAGACTACATCAATCGCTAGCGTGCACTAAGCCTAAATTGCAAAAATAAGCTCTCCAAGATTTCTGCGGTGGAGATGTGCATCCAATGAATGCACTGGGGGCTCCTATACATTCTCCAAGGAATCAAGCCTCGCAAATTTGAAGAGCTAGCTATCTATGTCCATGATATGGAGCTCAACATCGCTAATCTTGGAGCTAACTTCTCTGCGAGAGATCAGTGGAAAGAAAAAAGAAGAATGAGATGGAGTCTTGTCTTCCAAATACCAAGAATTCCTGAGGATCATATAATGGTTGTGCCATCCCAAGAAGAAATACGGGCAAATAATCATCATCTTCGAGCAGCAAATGCTCCTAGATATGCGTGTAAACTGTCTTATGAAAAAAAAATCAAAGTCAAACTCAAGTGCACTCCTTAACACCAGTATAAACTGTTAAAGTCAAACTCAAATGTACTCTTTAACACGATTATAAACTGTTAAAGTCAAATTCAAGTATACTCCTTAACACGAGTATAAACTGTTAAAGTTAAATTCAAGTATACTCCTAGACATGAGTATAAATTGTCTACAAAATCAAGTTCCAAGTGATCGACTCCTTGACAGGAGTATAAAAGGTTTGCAAACTCAAAAAAGATTGCTCCTAATGCACGAGCCTACATTGCATCAAACTCCTGATCCGCATGAGTATAAACTGCGTATGGTACCCACCAATGGTAATGCATGTAGTTAAACTGCTAACATACCCCACTGAAGGTATTCCATGTGGCTAAATATAAAAAAGAATACTCCACCTAGTTCAGGGTGGCTAAGCAATGGATACTTCTAGCCCACATGAGTATAAACTGTGTATGGCTCCCCCCTCAAAATCATCTCGGTTCTTTGAACTACGTTATAACTTGATCCCTTCATTGGGTACGTAGGCAGCTTAGAGAACTTCTAAGTTCAGTCATAATCTTTGGATAAAGTCATTTGTCCATGCAGCTATTACGTCACCAAATGCAAAGACCTGCAAAATTATGCTTTGTGATAAATTTTATTTTCATGAAAAGAAAATAGAAATTCATTACACGAGGGCTTGATCTTGTAGTGAGTTTTATTTCATGTTAATATTAATTTATTATAAAAGATAAAATGAGTTATATTTATAATTCATTATAGTGAAAGAGAAAGTTCATAGCATACTCAAAAGGTTGCAAAGTGAAAAAGAAAAAGAATGCATTTGGTTATAAAAGTCTGGAGTAATAATGCTAATAAAAAAAATAAGAAAAAAGAATGCCTCAACAACAACAACAAAAAAAGGGAGGAGATACAAAGTTCTAAACTAGCTCAAGTGAAAGGACGCAAGTTTTTCAACTCTTCCTTGGCCGCCTCCAATCGTGCTACCGAAACCTTCATATCTTTAACCACCTTGTTGCTCAGTGAAGACGTATTTTGAAGGGTTGTAATCTCTTCTTGGATTCCATGAACCTCGGTTTGAGCATTCTGAAGAAGCTCCTGTTATCGCTTTAATGACACAGATAAGTCCTTCTTTCTCCCCTTCAATTAGTTAAGCTCCTTATTAGTCTACCGCATCTCGTCTTTTGTGGATTGAACAAGATTAGCCTCTTTGCTCTCTTTAGCTTGGGCATTAGAAAGACGATCCTTGACCTTAGTTAGTTGGCGGGCAACACACTCCTCAGAAGCCTTCTCGGAAGATGCAGACCTCGCCTCATCATAGGCTGCAGCTTTGGCGAATAGAAACTTGAGCGACTGCTCCACGTGGGAAATGTCAAAACCATCAAAGCTTTTCATGGAGTCAACCACTAAATCAACATAGTCTTCAATGGAGGAAATAGAGCCAATTGGAGTAGCTGATATCTTAGCCAAAAGATCGCTCCACAACTTCTCAAGGAACTCCTTCTGATGATTGCGAATGAACCTCTCTCCTTGAAACACGTAGACCTCTGGGCAGGGAACTTCTGGCTTCGCTTGGCTCAACTTGGGCATTTTTCCCTTCTTAGCAAGTGGAGGGCTCACGACCAACGAGTCAGGTCCTACAGTTGACCCTTGGCTATTTTCGGATCCCTCACCGTCACCAAGGTTGAGCATCTCATACTCCAACTGAAACAATCCATGTTTAAAGTCAATGAATAATGATTAAAAAAGAGGGGGAGAATGGGTAAGAAATAACCTCATTAGCGAAGTTCCCAACCGAATACTTAGGAGTTTTCTTAGGCCTCTTCCAATGTCGATCTCAGCTGTTGCTGCCACTTTCCACTACTAAATGAATTGTAGCCTTCCTTTTGTCTTCTTCAACTTGTTCCTTGCGCGGGATTGGAGTTTAAGGCAACTTCAGGATGACTAACTTTGTGATATTCTTGTTAAAAAAATCTCCGTGTATATTGGCCCCACCATTTCTTGTACCTGTTGGTAGAAAACTTCTTCGCATTCACAGGGATAAAAGGAAGGCATACTCTGGATATAAACTTGGACAAGCTACATAAATGCCAATATTAAACCCCTTCATCTAAAGAAGCATTGCGAATATCCCGCTTGAGGACCCCGGGCACTTCTTGATGATACCCAAATTGGCGATTGAATAGGTGAGGACTATATGGCTCCATAATGAAATGTTCACCTCGCCGCAAATGCAAGTGGCCGGAATGGATAGCAAGGAAATAATCCTGGTCAAGCCCCTTGAAACTCCCATTGTCAACATACATGAAAGCAGTCTTCTTCACAATCATGTTGCAAGTCCAGGAAACAAGATCCCCTTTGTTGATTTTCTTGCGAGCCTCATTTAGGTCATAATACTTCACGCCTCCTTCGCCTGAAAATAAGGTCATCTTGGGACTGTGTACGTTGTGCCCGATTGAATAATGGGTCTTGAAATAATATGCTAATCAACTATAGACGAACTGGATAGGGAATGGTGAGTACACACGCGTCAACCTTGGCGCTCCCGAAATCATGTTTAAGCCTCTATAGATGTTTGCCAAGACGGGGGCTGCAAGACCTACTCTTCACCCGCTCACCAGAATGCTTGCAATCTTGAAGGTACTTAGCTGTATTAAGCTAACATTATCAACTAGAAGAACAAAGGTGCAAAGCTAGTAAGCCAGGTGCGCCACCAAATATACGTCTTCCTTCAAACTCCCCGTGATGCCAAGCTTCGAGAATAACTCTTCTTCCGCCATAGACCAGCCTTCATGAGCACCAAGGTTACCAGGAGGATTGTAAGTTGGCTTCAAACGGGCTGACTTCTTTTCTCTCCGCGGTGGTGGTTGGAAATACTTCACATCTTTCTTGCACCAGAAGCTCACCCAATCACCGATGGTAACTGGAGAACATTGACCTCTGTCGGCACTCCCTTGCAGTAGGTGGAAGGCGTAAAACAAGCACTTGCAGCAGCGAGGAATGAATCTCTTCCCGTTCTCGTCAATTCCATTCAACTCTACGGCGCTAGGAACCACCTCGTCGTAAAGAAGTCCTATCACTGGAAGGCCCACCAAGGTGTGCAAATCCCACAACAATATTGACAACTCTCCAAAGGAAGTTAGAAGTGTGTTGGTCGTTAGACACCATGCCTCACAAAATGCCTTGACAATCTTCGGGTTGTGGTCGTACGTGAACAAGGAAGCATACACCATGTCGTACATCCCGATCATCACCAACTTGTGTTCGCATCGGATAAGGATGTCCTCCGTCCACTCCCAAGAGCCTTTGACGTACTGGAATTCACCGGCAAATTGAATGGCGCCTCCCCACTTGACTTGGCCTTCCATGATGTGCCGTCCCTACGTTGGTAAAAATCTTGGCTCGTCTGATTGCTTCTGATGAGGTGCTTGCAAAGTCCACACCTTGGATACCTTGCTCAAGGAAACCTCCTGGGACCAATCTTCTATGTGCAATGGGTTCGTTAATCTAGGCCACTCCTTCGCGTATCGACCAATAGTGGGGGCATGGACTGCCAAGAATGTACCCTTCTCCATAGGCTCATTTTCATCATTGCGAATCATAAAGTGCTTTTCTCAGGAGTGAGACGTTATATCCTTAAAGTACACCATGATTTAACCTATCAAATTTCCAAGCAAGCTGTAAGAGTGTAAATATGACGGTCGAATAAAACAAGCAAAACACTTATAATTTTTTTTTAAAAAAAAGAACTAAAAAATATTGACAAAATTTTGACTATGGAAAGATTTGTAGTTTTTTTTTGCTTCTGCTAACACGAGGCGGACTCGGTAAGTAATTCTTATTAGATCTGTCAAGTTCTCTTGGTCAAATTAATGGAAGAAGGCACGTGTTAGCTAAAAAAAAAGAGAAAAGAAGGGAGGGACGTAACAACGTATATAAAAGAAAGAAGAAATTTGGAGAATCTCAAGCATATAATACAAAGTCGTGCATTCAATGGGACAATTCATCAGACATGAAATATGCAAAGAACTGAGGAAGAAAAAGTTATGGCATGGATTGGAGGGATCTTCGTACCTCTAAAAAAAAAAATAATAACGAAACGGAAAAGAACAATCAATATTTCTTCCCGTCGTATGTTCTGAAAATCAATGCTCGATTAAGGCCGTTTTATAGGTGCGAAGAAGTCATTGAATTTGAGTGAAATACTTCAAGGTTATTTGTTTAAGTGGTTGATATCAACACTCGCAGAATCTTTAAAGATGCAATTGATTCATAGGAGTATTGAAGTTCCCGTTTCACAATGATGAAATTCATGTTGAAGGAGAATTAAGGGAAACTTGGGATTATAATTGCCCCTTCAAATTTGATCAGGTAGGTGAACTCTATAGTGGACAGAGGTTTCATGATGATGTCCTTTGGAAATTGAAAGTCTAAGAGAGTACAAAGTCCAAACTTCATTCTCTTTGTTTTGCTGTGCAAAAAAAAAAAAAAAAAAAAAAAAAAAAAAAAAAAAAACAGACGTGAGAGTACTTGGAATTTCTTTTATCCGGACTCTACATACAACTTCCCAATCTGCATGAGTTAACAGCCATCAAAAGTCTGCTTTACAGAAGAAGTCTTGGCTTGGACGATTGATTATGGTCTTTGAACCGGATAAAAATAAGAAGAAAATCAAGACTTTCTTCAAACTCTATTAAGGAAGGTGTGGGCCCATATGTCTCTTTGCCTTTACAAAACAATAATAAAAAAAAAGAGGGAGAAGAAAAAAAAAAATTCGGGCTTCTTGATGACTTGATGGGCCATATTTGAAATTTGATGACTTGATGTCTATGCATTCGGGCTTCTTGGTGACTTGATGGGCCAATTTTCATGGATAAGGAAAATCTTGGAATATTGCCAACTTGGGCCAAATTATGGGCAAGGGAAAATCTTGCAATTTTATGAACAAGTAATGGGCTAGTTATTTACCCAATTTGACTCAAGTTAAAAGATTAGGGGGCTCAATTCCATTCTTTGGAAGTCCATAATTATTTCTTTAAAAAAAAAAAATACTTATCTTTCCCTTAAAGGCAAATTTGGGAAATTAAGTACTTCAAGTCCCGCCTCACTCACACAAATATTTGGTACGTTTTTCGCTGAACCTTGAAGTAAGGGGCATTTGTTGGCGATTAAATTTCGTCCAATTAAAAAATTAACAAGTGTAAATTAAAATATTAAATATTAATTAAAATTTCTATTTTTTATATTTTGGAATTTCCTAAATTTAATTCCAATATTAAATAGTTAATTTTAATTAATATTTTAATATTTATTTTACCTACAAATAAGAGGTTGCCAAGTGTCAATATGAGGTGTTTCGGCCAATTAAATCAAGTCTTGTAGCCTGGAAGTCCAAAACCAATCAAATGGTGACAAGTGCCGCATTTAGTCGCATGGACCAATCAAATAATGACACGTAATGATAATTTTCTCTTTAAAAATAATTTATATTAAAGAGATAAATATCGAAGAAGTTGCTAGTAATCTGAAGACCCTGCATAAACACCTATAAATACGGGTTATATGGAGCTCAAAAGACACATCAAGAAGTTCTCAAGAGCAAGAGAAGCTAAGAAGTTCCCGAAGTTCTCTCAAGGCAAGTTCAAGAATATTCGTGAAGACCAAAGGCGAAATTCCAGGCGTTCTTCATGAAAGTCATGAAATCAAGGCATTCAATCAGCGATCAAGGTGTTAACCCCGCATTTTGGCATTTCTCCAAACTCAAATCCACGGTGATTAAGGTGACATTCAAGGCATTCTTCGTGGAAGTCATCCGGATAAGGCATTTGGTCTGCGATCAAGGTGTCAAATCGGCAAATCGGCATTTTTTTTCAAGTCAAATTCAAGTCAAGTCCACGGTGTTCAAGGCGTTCTTCACGGCGTTTGATTCGTAACCAAGCTCCTTAGCCTGCGGATCGCGTTTTAAAGGTTCAAGCCAAATTCGGAGAAAAGAATTAGGGGATTAATCTTTTAGGGATTAGTTTCCACTAAATTATATTCTTTTCAAATATTTGTTACATTTATCTTGTCTTGTAATTTATAATTTATAGAATTGAAATTTTTGTGTGAACAGATGCATCACCATATTCTTATGATTGCTTGCTATAAATTACTCACAATGAAAAATTTTAATTGCAAAAAAAAATTATAGTTTGATGTGATATCCAAAATAGATGGCTTAATAACTTAGAAAGCAAGATTTTGAACAAAGGAAAGACTGATGTTGAAGTTTAGTTGGAAGCAAAACGTGAATGACTGGAAAAGGAACTCAAAGTTCAAGAGCAAATGCTTTTTATTATAAGATTTGTTTCATGTTTTACATTTTTTTTTTGTTACTATAAGTAGGATATCCATTAGTTGTTGCTTTGTAGCTCAAGAAGATAGAGAATTAATATGCTTTTTGTAAGAAGTTGTTCTAGGATTGTAGTGATTTCGTGTAGTTATTATATGATGCAATGGAAAGGAGGATGCAAAGGTTGAGGTGGAGGTGGGCGTGGTAGTGGAGATTGTTAAAAGTAATGAATATAATATGAGAGTTGGATTTAATAACAATTGTGGAGAAGAGGACAAAAATTGTAAAAAGAAAAAAGGTTTAAATATCGAGGAGGCATAGCAACATACTTATATTCAAGATCAAAAAATAGCACGCAAATATGAGAAAGGTATTCAATTCCAAAAATCTGTGACAATCAAAGAGCTTCAACTAGAATGGCAGTTCGGATCTTCTGTTACATAATCGTGTTACATATTATGTTACACTCATCAATACACGCCACGAGTATGGTGAGCGGTCGAGATAAAAAAAAAAAAAAAACTAGAGATATGGAAAAAAAAAAATTCTCTTTTCTTATCTCGATCGCTCACCAATACACATACCATGTATTGATGAGTGTAACATATAATGTAAGACGATTATGTAACAGAAGATCCAAACTATCAGAACGGTGGCTTAGGGAGCTAAATACATGAGCAAAGGTATACTTAGGGTGCACGTGATTGGATTGGGCCATTCCATGACACGTGACATTAAAAAAAATCCCATGCGTTGCAACGTGTACAAATTAATTAGTCATTAGTCAATCCTATTTGCCAAGATACATAGCTAGCTTTATATACAAATCCTAGGATACATTAATATTAGATTGAATAAAATTAAGATCATTATATATGTTCTTCACAGAATAATCTTGCGTGATCTTAAAAATAACTTATAGGATTTATACTCAAATTTTATTACTTGTAGGTTAAAACTCTAAAATATCCAAACCAATTCAATGGTGCTTGCTCTAAGTTGGCGCTTCTGCACTAAGCCTTGATCCACAACCTGAAAAGCAAAAATTCAACGATTCGACATGAATAAATGTAATATAGAAATATGATGCAATTTTAATAATTTCCAATACCTATACCAAAGAGTAATAAGTTTTGGGATTTTTTTTCCCCCGCAGAACACGTACTTAAAGCTCTTGCAATAACATGAGCATTTTCAATTTTATTCAACTTACCCAAAATTTAAATTTGATCGACACTAGCTATAAAAATGTAAATGACAACATAAATTTAGCTGTGCAATAATCAACAAAAGGGGATCGTTGTAAGGCGGGGATAAGTCACAAGGGAGATAAGTGTAATTTTGAGAAACTAAGCGGCGATATTCATGAAATTGTATTTAGCTACACAACAAGGCGTCGTAATTGTTGACACTGGAACAAAAGGTGCACCTTCAAATAGACATCTTGCAAGAGGACCGAGAAAGAATTGCAGATTTAGGTCATTTTCATGTGAATCAGTGTCATGACAAATATCTAGGACTCCCATATACGATTGGACAAAGCAAAAAGGAAGTGTTTGCATCAATTTGTGACCAGATTTGGCGGAAAATCCAGGGATGGAACGAACGTAATTTGTCTCAAGCCGGAAAAGAGGTGTTAATTAAATCAGTGCTTCAGGCCGTTCCAACATATAGCATGTCCTGCTTTCTACTCCCTACCTCTTTTCTAAAAGAGTTAGAGAGTTATTTTGCGGATTTTTGGTGGCATAACAAGGGTAACAGGAAAATTCATTGGGTTGCTTGGGATAAGTTATGCTTGAGCAAGCATGAAGGAGGTATGGGATTCCGGAGTTTGTGTCTTTTCAATGAAGCATTACTGTCCAAACAATTATGGCGGATTGGCACAAACACAAATACCCTACTTAGTAGAGTGTTAAGCGCTAAATATTCTCTTTCGACGAAGGCTTTCGAGTTCAAGTTGGGGACTTCTCCATCTTATTCTTGGCGGGGTATCTTCAGCACTAGGAGGATTATACAGGCAGGGAGCTGGTGGCGTGTTGGATCCGGGGACTGCACCAATATATGGGAAGATCGGTGGATACCGCAACCTCGTTCTTTTAAGATTCTATCTCAACCGTGTTTGGGGTGGTCGGAAGCGAGAGTCTCGGACTTGAGATGGCCGAATGGAGGGGGGTGGAATGTCGATCTTCTACATTCTTTATTTATGCAATCGGATGTTGAGAGAATGTTATCTATCCCCCTTGGTGAGATGGTAAACGAAGATGTACTTGTTTGGCATTATAACAAAAATGGCAAATTCTCGGTAAAAAGCTCTTACTATCTTGTCAAGGATTTGGATTGCCTGGATAAGCCCAGCTCTTCCTCTTGTGGGGAGAAGTAGGATTTTATTTGGAAGCCAACGGTGCCTACCAAGATCAGGATTTTTATTTGGCGTTTCTGTAAAGGGGCATTGGCTCCTGCCTCTAACCTTGCCATGAGGCGAATCCTACATGTTGAAGGCTGCTCGCGCTGCGGGGGTGAAACAGAGGATTTACGCCATGCGTTCTTAGAGTGCTCGTTCATGCGACAGACCTCGGCGCTATCGGACATTCCGTGGAATGTGACTGCGAATTGGCGGGGAGACGCATCCTGCTGGATCTCTAACCTATACCAGAAACTATGCAGGCCCGATTTTGACTTCGTTGCTACATTGCTTTGGGCTGCTTGGTTTGGACGAAACAAGAAATTAATGGAGGGATTAGAATCGTCGCCTGGGGAGGTGGTTAATCATGCACGAAGGATCTATTCTGACTTCAAGGAGGCGAATGTGGTGGATAACGACACCAATACGAGAGAAGCCGACAACAGTGATTCGGGTTGGCGAAGAGTAGACCCCTGGCGGGGGCTCTTAAGATCAATTTCGATGGAGTGCTGTTCAGAGACATTAACTCTGTTGGGGTAGGTGCAGTGGCTCGGGATCAAGACGGTCACTGTTTGAATTGGCGATCAAGATGTATTCAGATTCCGGGGGATGCAGCAACAACCGAGGCATACGCGGCTAGAGAAGCCGTTCTGATGGCTCAGAACATTGGCTGGCAACACGTCATTATTAAAGGGGACTCTCTGGGGTTGATTAATTCGCTGAGGCGAAGGGACAAGGACCTCTCCGTTCTTGGAGTGATACTGGATGACATTAAATGGTTTTGTAGGTCGATTACAGTCATTAGTTTTGAATTCACGCTGCGTGAGACCAACTCGGTCGCTCATTTGTTAGCTCGCAAGGCTTGGGACGGCGTTCCCTTATGTGATACCTTGCCACAATCTATTTTGGATGTACTTCATGTTGAAGCTCAGTTTTGAATAATGAAAGTTGGGCTTCTTTTCAAAAAAAAAAAAAAAAAGACGTCGACAGCACCGTACAACCCATCATGAATAGGTCTAGCTGACTCGGGAATGGACTCCGGCAATTTGATGAAACATGCTTTACAACTTGGTTGATTTTATTTATATAAATAAATATAAAATAAAGAGTTCAATTAGAAGTCTATTTCTTAACTCATAGTTTAGGTATTTGATTTGTTTAGTATTCCATAAAAAATCTAAAGCTTACTTTTAAAATTACCAAAAGATCATTAATAAAAATTATTTCAAATATTATATAAAGTTATTTTAGTTCTCACAAAAAAAAAAAAAATATAAAACACGGATAAGTTATTCGCTCTTACGTGCAATTTTGAGAAACTAAGGGACGATATTCATGCAACTGTATTTAGCTACACAGCAAGGCGACGTAATTGTTGACAATGGAAAAGAAGGTGTACCTTCAAATAGACGTCGTTAGCACCGTACAACCCATCACGGATAGGTGTAGCTGACTCGAGAATGGACTCCGGCAATTTGATGAAACATGCTTTACAACTTGGTTGATTTTATTTATATAAATAAATATAAAATAAAGAGTTCAATTAGAAGTCTATTTCTTAACTCATAGTTTAGGTATTGGATTTGTTTAGTATTTCATAAAAAATCTAAAGTTTAATTTTAAAATTACTAAAAGACCATTAATAAAAATTATTTTGAAATATTGTATAAGGTTATTTTAGTCTTCATAAAAAAAGGAAGAAAAGTAAAACACGGATGAATTATTTGCACTTTTATAATATACATATATTATTTTCATATTAAACTTCAAGCAAATTATGTCTAGACCCCTTAATGTATGGTCCAATTACATATTTGACCCTATAATTTTAAGGTTATAAATACCCCTCTGAGTTGTGTATGAACTTAACAAAATTCACCATTCGTTAAGGCGAAGCACAATTGCAAGTTATATTTTTGATATTTTCGACGGAGTTTTAAGATGGGATTTATATAGTTTTGATGAGTTTAAGATGTAGAAACTTATATATGAGTAAATATCAAAAACAAAATAATGACCGTATTGAATTATAGACAGTGATGCTCCAATAGTGGTTATGCTGAGTGCATTATTTCGCGAGATTGGTGTAATAAAAAAGTTGATTGAAGGATTTTGTCAGGTTTGATGAGACGTATCTCTTGGTGGTCAGGTTGACTACTATAACTGTAGAAAATTATCTTTTGAACATATCTACTAATATTTACAAGAAACTTCTAAAGTTCAAATGGGGATTTGTAATTTTTAAAATAAGAGGGATTAATTAGTAATTGCACTCTACGTCAAGAAGTGTAGATGGATTGCCCTTAGGCTTTATACTTACTAGTTGTCGGGGCACGTGGTCCCTGCGCACATATATATAAATTGTGACTATTTTTTTTTTCATATTATATGTATTAACGATAAAATTGTTACAATTTAAAGTGTATCAATATAAATCTCAAACAAATAACAACAATTTAAAATTTATTTTCATAAAATTACGTGCACTTTATATAAATAGAAGACAAATTCTCATTGTGAGACAAATCTCTTCCTCCCTTTGTTTTTTATTTTTTATTTTTGGTTCTTAGAGAGATCCCGAAAATTATAATTGATTTCTCATGACACCCACCTTTTCTTTTTGTATGTGGAATTTTATTAATATCTACAAAAATAAAAAATAAAAAATTGTATTGGAACTCCCTTGAAAGTGGGGTAATATTGGAGAACAAAAGGAGAACATGAGAAGTAAAAAGTTATATTAATAGAGAAGCAAAAGTTCATTTAAGACCTGGAAGGTTTTTTCATTAAATAAATATTTTAAAGGTATAATAGGCATATCAAAATTTGGTAAGGTGGTGTCAAAACTACCATTTTGAGCATGTAAAGCCTCTTTCTTTTTTATACATTATGAATTATGTTAGATTAAATAATATTATATAATAATAAAAAACTATAATTTGTCACTAGTAAATATATAAATGATTTATAAAAATATTATGATAAAAGAAATACGAGCATTTGCATAAACAAGTATTGATCTGAGTAGGTTTAGAAGTATGTTTTAATTAATTTTTATTATGTGTATCCATACTACTTAAAAAACGACAAATATTTTGGATGTAGGGTTGATCACGGTTTGACTTTCGTTTTAAAAAAAATAAATTTAAAATTTAATTGTCATATACGATTTTTTTTTCAAAATATATTTCCAATTGTGGTTTATTAAAAGTAAAACTAAATGCGTGGTTTAAAGTGGTATAAGACGGTTTGACAGTTCTAAAAAATAAAAAAAGTAATTAGAAAAAAGTGTAAAAAAAAACCATCCTTCAATATTAATAAAATATTTGAATTAATAATATTAAAAAGTCAACACATAAAATTTTTGAAGTAAAAAGTATATAAACTAAATTTATAGAGATCATAAAGCTAGTAGATAGACTTTGCAAACTTAAATCAAACTAAAAAACTAATATTAATTTAACTACACTTCTTAAGATTTAAGCATAATATAACATGCTAAATGTTTAGTCCATGAATAATTTAATATCGAATAGTTAGATGTATTTAAAATATTGAATGATTAAATTAATAACTAATGAAATTTTGAACCATTAAAAAGTGGTTAGTGAATATATCTTATATGTTAATAATTTAAATTAAATGAAGGTTTAAATTTAGACATATATTTTTAATGTATTTGCCCAATGTAAATGAAGGTAAATGTAATTGACCCAATGGAGCAAGAATTTCAATGCACCAAACTAGTATATTGAATATTGAAGTGAAATTCCATACACTTGTTGTGTATGGCTCCTAAAGTTTAATTTTGGATAGAACCATCCACCCACTTGTTGCATTTTTCTGCGCAGCTACATAGTGCATTCTGTTTGGATAGAAAACTTTGTGTAGGTTCACACAAAACTTGCGAACATGCACACAAATAGATTTTTGGCGGTTGCAGAATTTGAACTTCACTATCACACTACTCTGTGGGTTGTTTCTAAGTAACTTTTTGTACAGGTTTAGAGTGGTTCTTGAGAGTTTTGAAAGCACCATTTGTGACTCGATTTTGTACATCTTTCAAGATAGTGAAAATATCTCTTTTTCTTGCCCATGGATGTAACCTGGACTTGGGCAAACCACGTAAATCCTGGTGTCATTTTATTTGTGCTTTCAATTTATGTTTATTTTCATAACAATCTGGTATCAGAGCCATCTTGGTTCTGATTTTGTTTTGTTCTTGGGATGGCTTCCTTTAAACACGAAATTCAAAAGCTTAATTGCAAAATCAGTTTTCCTCCATGGAAAATGAGGGTGATGGTGATTTTGACACAAATGGACCTTGAAGATGCCTTGTTAGGAAAATCAAGGATGCCTGCGAATTGGTCCGAGGAGAAGCAGGATAAAGTTATCCAAAAGGCTATAGTGCAGATTCAATTGCACTTGTCTAACGAAATCATACAGGGCGTGTTGAAAGAAGAGGATGCTGCAAGTTTGTAAAAGACCAAATTGAAAATTTCAGGCTTTCAACGATAAAATAGAAGTTTGAAGGATCTTAGAATTTTAGTGAGGGACAAACGCGAAATTGGTATGGAAAGATGGAGGATAATTTTGAATTTTGAATTTTGAATATAGGTAAAAGTTTTTCTAAGAGTATTTTAGACAATTTGTATCTTTTAATAGAAAAATGCCATATAAAAGCAATTAGAAGGATGAAATTGAAGAAAATAAAAAATTCAAGGACTAATTTACTTTCAAAGTGAATAGTTAAGGACTAAAAAGAATTTTATCTGATCATATTAGTACAATTAATTTAACCTTCCTCTTGAATTTCATTTAATAACTAATTTTTTCTTTTATTTGACTGGTTTATCTCCCCACATGCTTGATCTTATTATTTTTCTCCAAATCTGCTGGCTATTTTCACATCAAATGTTGATTTTATATTTCCTTTTTCCCCCCGGGTTGAGCTAGGGGGGATGAACAATACTAGCTCCACCATTTTTAAAAAGAACATATGTGATTCAGAGACTAAAGTGAATTTATTAAACTTAAATTAACATAAATGCCCCTTAAAAATGGCGTGTGCCAGTCACATGTCTACCTTTTCAATTAAAATACACCGCAAGAAACGAACGAAGGACCAAAGCAAAACCGAAATAATGCTTTAGGGACTAAAAGGCTACATTTGGAACATTAGGGATAATGAGATCATCATACAAGTTTTGACACACTATTCACAAGATTCCGCACTTGTTTACGTGCAGATCATTGCAACCCTTCAATCGGTCTTCATTTTTATCAGCTATTTGTTCCTTGACATCTGAATTGGCATGTTGCATATATTTTCTTTTAATTTTTTGGCACCGTTATATGGGTATCAAAGGATCATGCATATGAATTTTTTTTATTTGTTTTTTCCCATTACTTGCAAATTTAGGGGTTCAGTTTAAACTTGAATCTATTAATTGTTTTTGAATTTTTAACTTTGTTTGAATGTATAAATTAATAAAATAGTATAGATTAAATGCAATAAACTCATGGGGAAGGTAATTTAAAAAAAAAAAAAAGCTCACAGGGAAAGGATAATGTGTAAGAAAATTTGTAATTGCAGGATCGATACATCATGAATTTAGAATACTATATATATAAATTTATATTAGCGTACCTCACGCTAATGATTGATAGCTGATCAATATGGATGTTTATCTAAACATCCTTGGCTAGTTCTTCCTCTCCATCTCTCACCAACATTGACAGATTTCAATGGGACAAGCGATTATCGTAGTGTGTGGAGAGGAGACCTAGCCAAATATATAATGTAACCCTAGGACCCTCCTATCATGGGCTTTTTAGGATGGGCTTACACCAGCTGTCAAACCATGTCTGCTAATCAAGGCCTTAACAATAGTGGGGTCAAACAAATCAGGCCTTATAAGTCATATAACGCCCCGGTAACCCATTGGTTTTATATAATTAAAACATGCAATGAGAATAAACTTAAAGAAAACATAATATCAAAAGACTTGATAGAGTTATGATTTATTCCGAATACAATACCAAGCAATTATTTAGTTACAAGGTATATAAGTTCGAGTGCACAACAAACACGCAGCGGAAATAAAAACAGCTCTCTATCTAATAAAAGGCTTCAAAATGTTCTTCTTCCTCGATCTCATTTAGGTTAGTCTCGAGTTCATCTAAAAAAATATCATATGAACACAATCAACATATATAGTTGAGTAGAAACATTACATAATCGCATAAGGTGATCGTGTGTGATTTGCACATAAACACATTTTTCACTTTGCACATATAGATATAGTTTTTCAATTTCAAACCTTTCTCGTCACCTAACAGTGACCCTTATGACTCCCTCGGCCGAAATAACAACCAGCACATTACTCCCGCCTGCCTTATCCTCCAATGGTCGTACCCCGGGTGTTACGCCAAAATTTTCCTACGACCCACTCTCTTATATAGATCACTCCGTCTACATAAGGGGGGATTAGGAGATGGAGGGAGTGAGAACTCTTACAGCCGGCTACCCCATTGGTATGTCCCGGCGGAACTCACCCAAACCATTCCGATATATTTCGGGCCCAATTCACATTCACAATTTATGCACATAGTATAATTTTGGAATCTTGCTTCCATGTTTCAACATGTTATTCCAACATCTTAGAAACGAATATCATCAATATAAAATGAAATATATGTTGACTAAAACTATAAGGAAACATCAATATATAAATATAGATATCTATACGTATAACATATTTATATATATTTAGACGAAACATATAATTAAAATAGAAAGTTAGACTAAACATATAATTAAACCTTAAATCTAGATTAACCATATAATTACTCATAAAGATATTTATATACATATACGTACATCATGTATATATATTTATATAATATCATCAACCATCCCAATATGATTATAAATATATGTACGTATTATATATATATATATACACAAATATATACGTTCATGTATATATATCTAGATAATATCATCAACTATCCCAATATGATTATATATATATGTACGTATTATATATATATATATATCTATACAAATATATACGTTCATGTATATATATCTATATAATATCATCAACTATCCCAATATGATTATAAATATATGTACGTATTATATATATATATATCTATACAAATATATACGTATGATATATATATAAACAAATATCAAAATATATTTTGATAACTTTAAGAAATATAAATTTATGAACATGATGTCAAATATATTATAATACCCTAAACTTGTAATATAGTAAATTTTCATGAACATCTAAGCACATAATGATCATATAATATTTCATAAAATAAAATAATATTCATATTCTAGCACATAATTCTAAATAAGAATACACAAAGTAGTGAAACTAATTTCATGACTTCATGTAACCTTCTTAAAAACAACCTCTACTTATATGATTAAGTAAGGTTTCTACCTTTTTTGTTTTTTTTCTTTTGTTTTGAAAGTAAAATAGGAAATTAGTGGATTTTGGAAGAAAATAAAGAAAGTGTGAGGGTGTGTGTGTAGTGGCCGGTTTTTTTAATGAAACAAAATGGATTGTTTGGTTTTATTTATAGGATGAGAAAGCAATTAGTTTATTATTAGGTCATTTTCTTCATAATTACAATTTTTACACCTATATTAATACCTTTAATGAATTCTTCCATGTGGAAGACTAATTAGGCTTGGGTGTACATGCTATGGTATGATTCATAGGCTAAGTAAATGTGAGCCATGCAACAATATTTATTTATGGTATAGTGGAGAAGATTTTTCTTGTAAACTATCATGAAATAAATTAATATCTAGCATTTGAAATTTTTCCTTTAATTAAAATCCGAAAATCAGGTTTTAATTTGTTAAAATTTGAAATTTACACATATAATTTTAGGAAATATATTATGGTAATTAAAAATTCGAAATTTATATTTTTATTTGGAAGTTTATAATTTTATTGGAAATTTATACTTTAATTTGAGTAAAATTCAAAAATTAAAGAAATTAAATTTTAATTTTGAAAAATATATTTTTCCAGGTCATAATAGTCTAAGATAAGTAATTATTAATTATTAAGGAATAAAATACAATATTTGAAAAAATTATTATATGTAGAGAAAGTAAATGTATAAATTCTTATAAATAAGAAAACAATTTAAAAAACTTAATGATTTTAGAAAATTATCTTTTTTTTTCCTAAACATATATATATATATATATATATATATAATAGTAGGAGAGATAGCTAATATATAATTATATATGAATGGTAGAGATTAATACACATTTTGTTAAGTAAAATACTAAGAGTGAAATTGTACAAGTAGTCTTTCTTTTTACCACATCTTACATGAAAGTGACATAAATAGATAATTAAACTAATAGAAAACATATTTAACTAATTATATGTATTATGTTTAGGGTATTTTCGGATTTTATATAGATATATATATATTTTGATAATATTATTTCAAAAATGTTAAAATTGTGAAGTAAATAATTAATTTTCGTAAATGTATAGTTTTTAAAATAATTTTTAGTATTAATTTCGAAATTAGGGAGGAAAAGGAAACTTTAATTTTATGATATAGAAACAATTGTATCAATAAGAAAATTCAAACT
>CM047873.1:21558142-21586811 GCA_026212405.1 Petrea volubilis | reverse complement strand
TTTCGATATCAGAAAGTGGAAAGATTATGAAATATATGAATATATGAATAAATGAACATATATCTGACACTCAAAATATAAATGACATCTAATTTATATTGGAATCAAGAATTAGTATAGTTTGAATTACATAAGAATTCACTACCAAAATTATTAGTATATAAATATATGATATCAAATTTCAGCCAGTAAAGGTTAATTACATGTAGTCATTGTAATACTCAAGTCACATTAATTATGAGCACGGGGATCGGCTTGCGATGGTTGCTAGTATATATAAATATATGGCTTGACAAACACGTAGTTAATACATTTTTGTCCATAATCTTATACAAGAATCCAATTTATTTCATCAAATAATAACAATAAATATTAGGGTTCTAAATTCATAAGTGTCCTACTCTAATACAAACTATAAGAAAAATTAGTAATTGCAGGATCAATACACCATGAATGTGGAACACTATATATTAATTTAAGGGATAATTATTTTTTTTGTCCTCCAGGTTTAGGGGGTTTTTGACTTTGCCCTCTCCATTTCAATTTTTTCAATTTTTTCCTCTCTGTTTGTTTTTTTTTCAATTTTATCCTATTTTGGACATAACTTCTTGCCGGTGCTGATATGGCACGCCTTTTGGACAGAATTTGTAATTTGGTACAGATGTGGAATTATTTTTTTGTTATTTTCCACCTCAATAAATTATTTTGTACAATAACCTATAAAAAAGAACAAAACGAAAAAAAAAAATACAAATGAATGCTTAGTTGGCATATATATACATATATATATATATATATATATTCATAAATACACACACACACACACATATGTATATGTACATACACATACATATATACACACAAACACACACATATAGATACATACACAGAACACAAACACCACCTCCTGTCGCCCATCGCCCTCCTCCCGCCGCCCGGGAGAGAGAAAGAGAGAGAGAGAGAGAAAGAGAACTGGTGAGGGGGTGTGGTTGGGGTTGGGGGGCTGGGGCGGTGGAATTGTGGTGAGGGGACCGTGGTAGTTGGGGGTGGGGGTGGCGGCGGTGGTGGCTGCTAGGGGTGGGGGTTGGGGCAGGGGCAGGGGCAGGTGTAGCATGGTTGGGGGGGGGTGGTGATGGCATGACGACGGCGGCGGTGGAGTGGTGAGGGGGCGACGGCGGCAGCATGGTGAAAGGGGGGCGGCAGGGGGTGGGGGGTTGGGACTAGGGTTTTTTGGGAAGAAGGTAGATATTTTTTTAATTATATATATATGTATAATAGTTTTTTTAATTATTTTAAATATATATGTATAATTTAGACATTAATTTTATATATAAAATTTTTATTTTTATTTTAATTAACTTTTTGTATTTATATATATGTGTGTATATTAAAATTTAAAATTATAATATTATATAAATTAATATTTTTAAATATTATTTTTTGTAATGCCATTAGTGCCAACTAGATGTCCAACTCTCCAATCCACCTCACCACACAAAAATGCCAACTAGATGTCCACCACACCACAAAATGGCCGGAAAATTGCCATATCATCACCAACGACAAGTTTTGTCCAAAATAGGGAAAAAATTGAAAAATTGATAACGGAGAGGGGAAAAATTGAAAAATTTATAAACGAAGAAGGCAAAATTGATAAAATTGAAATGGAGAGGGCAAACTCGAAAACACTCTAAACGTAGAGGACAAAAAAAAGCAATTATCCCATTAATTTAAATTATCGTATCTTACACCAATAATTGACAGCCGATCAATATGGATGTTTAGAGATTGCTTAATCGGCTTCACAAAAAAAAAAAAAATTTGTTACGTTGACTCAATTTTTTCTGACATTGAAACTTTGCGACAGCCAGCCAGAGATTTGAGTCAACTTTGGAAGATTAGCAATTGCACGGGACATGGCTGGGTGAATGATTGATTAATTACTTATATCTATTGAGAAATGCATTTGATAGCATTGACAATGACTTGATTATTTTGTGTTTTGAGAATATGAAATTGTGTTGTGGATAATGATAACACATGCGGTTTTCAATTATAATGATAATTGTCTTTGGATAAAATCAACAAATTTTATGATATATATATATATATATATTCATTTAATATTGATATTATCGATAATCCATAATTGATAGGTACATTCCTAAATTCGCCACTCCTTGGTATAGTAAAAATATTCATATATTTGCCTGATTAATATTTTGAACACATTTTCTTTTGACTACTCTTCTTGCTCTCTCTCTCTCTCTCTCTATATATATATATATATATGACTATAATCCATGGCATATATTTTGGTAGATATAAATATAATTTCTAATGTATCCACGACATATCTAAAGCATACTTATGGTTTTAATTTCTCTTAATTTAGATGGTGGTAACATTTTTTTTTCTTTTGCATATGTATCTATAATACATAAATTTCAATTTTAACATTTTTGAACAATAATTTAGTGAAAAACTTTTGTAGAAGTTAATAATTTTTAAATTTAATTTACATACGCTGATAGGATTAACATCACCTTGGATGCTCCTTTGTTTTCAAAATCTCTCTGCAACTCTCGTTCATGCATAAGATAATAGTTAACCTATCAAACGAAAATAGGACGATTTACAGTTGAAGTGATTAAAACTGAGTTAGCGAAAAATAAATATAGCAAAAACTGAACATAACATGGATTTTACATTGACAATTACAGTTCTTGAACATGTAAAACAAATCTGCGTTGCAGGCATAGATTTAGAACTGAAAGTGAAAATGTCATATTGAGAGAGAGAGAGAGAGAGAAAGAGAAGAGATAAATCAGAGGCCTCGGAGCAGGCATTTTGAGTCCTCCGTTACAAATGGTGGTGTTACATTCTCTGTTTCGTTTCGCATATGTTCAACAATCAGATACACTTGGCATTTATTTAAAAGTGTTACAAATAAAGTATTTGAACTCATGTGGGAAAATGTGATGCTACTCAAATGCATAAATACCGAGCTAACTAAGTTATATATATCATTGGATGAGAATAAAAATAATGTAATAAAGTCAAATCTTGACATCAAATTAGATCTAACAAGTAAAATTCTTTTATAGATGGTGCCTTTGACCCCACATGTGCACCCGACCATGTCAAATTTTGCCAAACAACTCGAATTTATAGTATGAGGAACTAAAGTCAGGCGTTGCTGGTGGAAAATAAGCGAATTCAAGAGAGAAATGCAAAACAACAATTATCGCTTCACTGAATTAATTTAGTATCAGATCTAGGATGATAAAATTTAGAGAAAATAGAAAATATTGCAAGAGTAGTGTAACACCATAAATGAAATAGCGCTCAAGTGTATACAGCTGAAAAATATTGATACCCTCCTTACATTGCGGTCCAATACCTTTATATAGGAGCGAGAAAGGTTAGTATTTTCCTAACCCTATGGCAGCAACCTTCTTGCGAATAGAAAGGTTGGTTATGTGTGCTGAGAAACTAGGGAGATTATGTGGTAGGGTTTGTTGAGAAAACTAGGGAAAATGGCTATCTTCCAGCTTGTTAGGATATGTCGGAAGTCTTATCCTCTTAGTTAAACCCTAATCCCTTCACTCTGCTGGTGCATGTCAGGTCGCCATCCTGGATCGAGTAATTTTCTTGAATTGGCCCTTTTCGTCTACTTGAATGGACTTCATTGAACAAGGAAGAATATTCATTGGGCCAGATAGTCAATTCCTATGATAACAGTCCTGAACACCTTTAATTTAATTTGATTTTGATTTGGGAAAAAAATGTCAATTCTCCGATTTGGATGATCTCCGTGCAAAAAGCTTTGAAAGTCACTTGATTACATTGGATTTGATATGAGAAAAGCAGTAATTCATCGGTTCAACACGTCAATTGTAGATCAAATGCTCTTTTTGGATGATCTTCTGAAGAATGTCTGCAACTTCACATTGATCCCCGTAGATTTGATATGGAAGAAATGCCAATACGCAGATTTAGTACCTTGAATGTGGATTGAACGCTTCAATTTCATGATCTTCATGAAGAATGTAAGGGATTTCGACTTAATCATATCGAATCTTCTTGATCTTAATTTGGGAGAATTTCGGCATTTTGTTTGATTTGTGTATATGGTTCATAGAGAGAATCCCTATTTACAGGCATAAGAGATAACATCTTGTCATGTTTGCTAGATGTAGTGACATTATTTATTGGGCGAATTACACTGACTACCCCTGAAGTTTGGCTAATTTACGAAAAATCCCCTACTTTTTCAAAAATTATCAAAACCCCCTAAGGTTTCAAAAATATTACAAACTTATTCAAATTTCTGAAAATACCCCTTCCTTTTTTTTTGGATGATTTACACTGACCACCCTGAAATTTGGTTAATTTACGAGAAACCCCCTATGGTTTCAAAAATTACCAAAACCCTCCCGAAGTTATACCAATATTACAACTAGCGCCTATTTAGGTTGACTTATTAACAATATTAAATCTTTTTTTTTCCCCTCTGTAATATTATTATTATAAAATTTTCATATAATAGATTTGAAAAAAAAAATGTGATTATTTATTCAAATAAATATTCTGAATTTAATGCATTAAAGGTATCTACCAATACATCAAGTATGTTATATTATCGCTAATACGGAGTAAATTTTAAGAGAAATGAGTTAGAGTCCTCAAGCTAAATAAAGTTTTCAAGTGCATTATTTAATTTCAATTTTTTATTTCAATCAATGTTTATATTTCTCATTTCACATAATCATAATTTTTTTTTCCAAATCTATTAAATTAAAATTTTATGATAACAATATTACAGAGGAAAAAAAAAGAATTAATATTGTTGATAAGTCAACCTAAGTAGGTGCTAGTTGTAATATTAGTATAATCTCAGGGGGTTTTTGGTAATTTTTGAAACCACAGGGGGTTTCTCGTAAATTAGCCTAATCTCAGGGTGGTCAATGTAAATCACCCAAAAAATGGGAAGGGTATTTTCGGAAATTCGAATAAGTTTGTAATATTTTTGAAACCTTAGGGGATTTTTGGTAATTTTTGAAAAAGTAGGGGGGGTTTTCGTAAATTAGCCAAACCTCAGGGGTGGTCAGTGTAATTTTTCCTTATTTATTTGGTCTTTCATTATTTACTGGCAATTACTTGCTTACTTACAAGATATGATTTGAATTGCCATAACATTGATATTGAACTTCTGTATTTACAAGATGTGACTTTTATTGCCAAATATTTATACATAAAAATATTAGTTAACCATCAACAAACATTGTATTTCACCTTGAATTTTAATTTTGAAATATTCTAAAATATAATTCATGATCTTTACAAAAATCGTATACCTATCATTTATAGATGACAAAAAATTTCACTGCCTACACCTCTATATTAAATACTTTCGTTATTCTCATGTTGCTAGAGTTTATGAAACCATACCATTGATGCATATATTTCTCTTATTAGGAACTTTAAATAACTGTATCTTCCAATTCTAAATTTGTGAAATTTCGACTTTTGTTCAAATATAATGAAATATCTATAAAATAACCAAAACAAATGGTAATTTCTATATATTAATATTTTATTTTTCCATTTTAATCTTGAAAATGTTGAGATAATGACATAATATAATGTAATACATTATTTCATTTTATGATATAGCATAACTAATGTATAATACAACATATGGTATAATAAAATAAAGTTAGATAGATGTTTACATTGACACATAATGGACCATATTTAAAGACCAATGCTTCATTAGTTAATACTTAAGTAAATATGAATTTCCAAAAGATTTCGATGCATACAAATATAAGTATGTAATCAAGAGATTATTAAAAAAAAATTAATGATCTAATTCACTTAATTGACACTAATAGTGACATTATTTAAACGGTAATTAAATTGACCACTCTCATGTTCAATGGGCTTGTAGGCCTAGTGCGTAACAAATGTTATCAGAGCTGCTCATAAGCTGAAATCTCGGGTGCTAAGTGCTATGCGGGGAAAAATGCAACGCACTTGGGAGCCACATATTTGAAACCGTGGGACAAAGTATTTCATGTGCAGGAGCCACCTCTTGAAGCCGTAGAAGCTATCTACATCCCTATCCCACATGGAATTTATAAGAAAATTAAAAAATGACATGCTTATAAGGTTTGGGTAAAGAACTCAAAAGCATACATTAGATGTATTTTATTTTTAGGAGGGTTATTTATAGTCCAATTTCAGGATGCATTGGTGAATTTAGGGCACCTCTCACATCTAATAGACTAGTGGATCCTGGGCGTCGCAGTTAGATTTTCATAGTAGTATAGACATAGATTGATTTGACTTCACTTATGTGAACAATATTATATTAATTGGCATATAATGTGAATAAATCATATAAATAATTGAGAAAGTAAAATATATTTAACTCTATGATAAATTAATTTAATTTGAAATTGATATTTAATTATAGAATAACTTTTAAATCAAGGCTTAAAATATTGAAAATCAATAAAATAAATATATACTATATTGTTTCAATAATGAACTAAATTTTTAATTTATTTGACGAGATATTATGTAAAAGCTACTAAAATCTAATAGGGTTCAAATGTGAGGGATTTATTATACTATTTCTTGTAACAATATCTTAATCATGCTAAAAGGGGTATAAGAATATTGTAATGCACATGTATTATTCGTTTTAATTGATTTGAAGTATGACAAACTAATTAAAAGGGGTATATAAATATTTTTAATTTGTCTTCTTATTTTCTTTTTTAATATATAAAACATAATAATTAAGAATTTAAATTGGGCTTTTCAGTGCATTAAATGTTTTAGTAATTATATTCCATTAAATCTGGCGAAATGTCCTATTTTGGCAGCAATTATTCTGGCAGACTCAATTCACCCAGAATTTCGCCGGTTGTACGATTTTCCGGCGGAATTTCTGCTGGCATTTACTGCCGGAAAATGGCCTCTTCTCATAGTGGAGAAATATTTTTTAGAAGGTAAAAATAATATTAAATCACTTAATTATCATTAAATTCAATATAATTTGATTTAATCCAATTAAAATTTACAGGAATATTCACACTATTATAATAGCATACATGTTAAAACGTATAAAACATGCATGGGTCAATTGAAACAAAATCTCTTGTGATATATAGATAAATGGCAAAATACCCCTTATCATAAAGAAATAGCCATAGAGGTCTCCATGCTTTTGAAAATGATTCAGACTCCCTCAAACAAATTCATATCAAATTTAATAGCATAAAGTCTAAAATGCCCGTGTTAATTATATTTTGTCACCCAATTCTAAACTTTACAACATCAAGTTTTAAGTGTTACCGATTACAGCTTAAAGTTTATGTCTTTTTACCTATTTCCACATAATTGTGTTTTTGGCAAAAAATCTTACTTGGAGTGGCGATACATGTTGCTGCATCGGCTTGTATTTTTGATCAAAAAATGTAATTAGGTGGCAACCTGTAAAAAAAAACGTAAATTTAAGTGGTAATTGATATATAACACACAAAACTTGAAATTTGTAATGTGTAAAAACACATATAGTTCAGGTAACAAAATGTAATTAACTCTTTTATTAATTTGTTTCTTTATTCATTTTTATTTAACTATTTTTCTTTTGGGCAATTTCTTCACCCATCTTTCCATCATATTCGATACCTCTGCCTCTATTCCACCTTCATCATCAGCCACACCATGTGCATAAGTTTATCCATTATATGTGTGTATATATAAATATATAATATATATTAGATCTAAAAAAAAAAGAATATATTATATATACGAATAATTAAATCCTGGCCCTTGATTTTATACGGCAAAATCCAACGTCTGCTACAAAAGGGCATAATGGTCCATTCAAATGTAAAAGCCCATAAAAACTCTGTACAAAGCAGCTCGTTTAATACACCGCATGATCGAAGGGTGTTCGTTGCATCATTTTCAAAACTATAGACAATCTCTGTCTATTTTTTTTTTTAAATAATTGGGCATTTTCAAACCATATCACGGTTTTTTTATATTTATAAAAACAAAATACTACGGTTTTTTTTTTCACTTAACCCTATAAAATATCTACAGGTGCTTATGTTAAATAATATTTTTAAATCTTATAAATTCATAAACACACTTTATGGATCTCACATTCGACTAGCGAAATACATATGTAATAAAAGTTATTCTACAAAATAATAAATATCAAACAGAAAAATAATATACATTTATTAATAGAATGACGAGTCCGTTCATTTAAAATATCCTATAAATATCAACCGCAGCAAGACAATCATTCCTCTCTCTTTTGTTTTTTATTTTTTTACCTTAGTCATCCAATTATACATTGATTGATTTATTTGTATTAGGTATTGCAGAAATTTATCGATCGTCCTAACTCAATTGCTTCATTTATAATTTTAAAATTCAAAGTTTAGATGTACATTCACGGAAGAGGGAATGGGAATGATTAAGCTGCAAGATTTAATTAGATGGAAACCATTTAAAAAGCTTTCCCCTCTTTTCCCTTCCCGTTCTTCTTCCTTCGTCTTTGTTTCCAAGTTCTCCATCCAACGCCTTCCCCAGTTGCTGGCCGTCTTCTATCTTTTCCTGGAGTCTCTTCTCTTCCCTGCATTTCCTTCTGTGCTGCTCCTGCGTGGACCGGCCATTATCATCGCGTTCGGTGGTCGGGATCTGATCACCTTGAGGCGTGGAAGAACTATATGTACCGTGGATTGGCGTCTCTTCTTCAGCATTGGTCTCTGATATTGCCGGCCGGTCAATTGATACTTCCTCAGCATTAATGCTTGACATTATTTCACCATCATCTTCACGTACCGGATCTTGTTGACCAACTGATCCTTCGTTAGTGGTCGACTCCGACTCCGACTCCGACTCTGACTCTGAATCCGACTCCGACTTCGACTCTGACTCCGGCTCTTCAACAAAACGACATTTGATCTCTAACTCCTCCTTCACTTCATTTGCCAGCGTAAGTTGAAACCACCAGCTTGGTCCGCACACAAATGATTCTAGCTTTTCAGCACTACTCTTAGTCAAAGACAGATTGGTCAGGTTCTTGCAATTTCTGATCACCATGGTCGTGAGTGAATCCCACCCCATGATCGAATTATCACCCGTGCATATGCTTTGTAGCTTTGGCAAGTCTGATAGTTCAATCCTTCCCATATTGTTTAGGATGCCCGATGGGTTTTCCTGCTCTGGGTTACTCGTCGAGCCTTGATGGAACTCTACAATCTCCGAAACATGACTTTCATGCCTTGCACTACTCGTTGATCCTACAATCTCCGACATATGACTTTCATGCCCTGCGCTACTCGTTGATCCTACAATCTTCGAAATACGCCTTTCATGCCCTATGCTACTCGTTGATCCGACAATCGTCGAGCCTTTAGGGAACGCTACAATCTCCGAAATACAACTTCCATGCCATGTGCTACTCGTTGATCCTACAATAGTCGAGCCTTGAGAGAACTCTACAATCTCCGAAATAGGACTTTCATGCCCTGCGCCACTCGTTGATCCGACAATTGTTGAGCCTTGAGGGAACTGTACAATCTCCGAAGTACGACTTTCATGCCCTGTGTTACTCGTTGATCCTACAATCTCCATTACTTTGCGACATTTCTCCACTTTAAGGAGTTTCAGGCTTCTAAAAGCGCGGGCTAATGCTGGATTGAAAATCCGTTTTAACTCGGGGCATCCGTGTAGTGTTAGGACTGTCAATCGGGAAAAACTTTCTTGCAAAATTGATCCTTCCCATATGCATTCTAGTATTTTGAGATCATACAAATGAAGCCTCTCCAGGCTCTTAAGTACACCATGAGCACGCTCTCCCATATCATCATCGATTGTGGATATGTCTACAATGTTTTTTACACCATTGCAGTTTCCAACTACACAAACTTCTAGTTCGTCCAAGCTGCATACAGTACTCAATTTTTTCACTTGATGGTTGCCGATTAATTCCAAAGTACTGGCTTGCTTCAGTACTTCGGTCGCTGAACAAATTTCTTCGTCAGTGGAGAATCTCAACCGTCTTTCATCTAGCATTCCTGAAATATTCAATCCATAGGGGTGTTCCATGTGAGGTCTACCGATGGAAATTACAAAGGACCTAAAAGTATACTCTTCCCTGTTGGTCCGTGTATTCTTTAAGGACTCCCTATCAGTAACGAATCGTTGAAAGCTGCTCATGGTTGGAAAGTTGAAGCAGAGTGTTGTCAAATATTTCAAGCTGGCTATCTCAGCGGCTAGTTGGTCAGCATTGTCTATGTGGCATTGAATATCAATGCTCAATTCTTCCAGCCTTTTAAGATTCCTGATTATGTCTTCCGGAATTATGATCACCTGCGCTTGTTCCCCCTCAGAATTGTGAGAAAAAGAAGCTCGTAGACACCTCAATTCTTCCATGGACCTTATTTGTCCAGGCAATGAAGGGAGTGCAGTTCCACAAATGTCGAGTAACTCAAGCCTCTTAAGCTCGGCAAGTTCAGGCGGCAGTGTGGCAAGTTCACGGCAATCATTTAGAAATAAACTTCTGAGCTCAACCAACTTCTTAATCGATCCCGGGAGTGTTTTTATTTTTGTCTGCCGCAAGTCCAAAACTCGAAGCTTCTGCATGTTGGAAAAGAAGTTGTCTTCAAGGTTTTCCAATTCACGCATGGACTGCAATAGCAAGGTACGAATGTTGCTGCATTTTGGGCTTTTAGGTAATTCTGACTCCCAACCAATCAATGACATTCTTGTGGCTGTCTCCCAGATGTTTTCATCAAGATCTATATTACTCATCGGCTCCCAAATTACACAATTTTCCTCATCAGGGTACTTCAGTTCTAGGGCCACTTTTCTGAAATTCAGTGGCATCTTGACACACTTGTTGTCAGAGCAGTACTCTAACAGGCATTTTTCTGTGAGTTCGTTCAAAACTGTCCTTCCACGGTCTTTAGTATGCCTCAGCCTTTGATGACCATTTATACCAATAAAGTGCTCGGCCATCCAACACTCTGTTAGGTAGTCCTTGTGAATTTTGTGATGAGCCGGAAACAATGCCCCATAGAGCGAGCACTTTTTAATATAATTAGCCTTCAAACTTCCATACACCATTCTGTAAGCCCCGCAAATTCCTCCGAGGCCTAGCAATTCAATTGACTCGGTGTCACTATGTAGGATTCGCTTGACATCCTTCCATGAGCCCTCATCTTGTTTCCCTTCTAAAAATTTGGCTACCAACTTAATCTGCCCTGGTAGCCCTTCACAAGACTTGATTATTGCAGCAGCAATCTCTCTAATGCGCCCTCTATGAATCTCCCCACAAATGTGCTCGAAAAGCTTCCGGGCATTATCAATCGAGAGTTTTTGTATTTCCACGTGCTTCTCCGTCATCCGTTGGATAATCTTATGATTGTGGGATGCAATCACCACTTTTCCATATTCGTGGGATTTTTGCAAACCTAATTTGTCTAGATCAATCTCCTCCATGACATCATCAATGAGCGCTACATATTTCTTCTCAGAAAGGAAAGCAGAAATTTTGGATTGATGGTAAAGAGGAGGTTGATTTTCCTCCTTAGTTATTTTCAATTGCAGCATGATGTCATCCTGCATCTTTGCAAAGATTTCTTCTTTTACACGCAGGTCCCTTCGATAGGTTATCAGGAGGACTCTATCCAAGCTTATGCCGATGTTGTTTTCATCGGATAGCGACATATTATGGATAAGTTGACGATACAACTTTTCCATCACAGTCGTTTTTCCAACTCCGACTATGCCCCTGATTCCAATTCGTTTTTTCGACTTCAGCAACTCCAAAGCATCATTAACATATTTACTGACCCCTGGAAACTCATTCTCATCATGCAGCGGGAGCAGCCCCCCGTGGGCAACGACTTCTTCAAATTTCTTGTCAACCATCAAAGTCCCTTTTTTCTCAAGTCGATCAAGGACCTTAGAGGTGCGCTTGTTAAGCTTCTCAATGTCTCTGCTGAGTTTTGCTAGCTTCAAGAAGCTGCGCGTCTTTTTTGGCTCTGTTTTTTGGAGTTGATCGGTCATGGCCTTTGCTGTGGAGACATCTAGCTTGTCCTGCTCTGTCGGGGGACTGGGCAGATTGGACCTCATTTTGCTGGACTTGACCATGAACTTGTTGAACTTTCTGAAGATACTCTGGATATTTCTCTCCAAAATTTCATATTCGAGGCTCTTTTTTTTGGTGCCCTCTTGCATAGTTTCATCGACTTTTTCCTTCCTTGAGTTGATGGAGATCATATCTGTTATCAATTCCGTTAATCTGTCATGCAAATCTTTAACGTCTTCCTCCTCGGCCCTATACCATAACCATAGGTCCTTGCCAGCGTTATAAATAGTGGATACAATGGCGACTGGAAAACCCATCCTGCAAATAGGTGCGATAAATTGTACTCATTACCTGAACTAAATAAAATCATGTGATTAAATTTATACCTAAATCACTAGGATATTTATCTACTGTATAAATTTTGTAAGTAATTAATTCTTAATATATGTTAAATAATTCAATAAGTATATGTAAGTGACCATATATATACAATGCATCTTCATCGTGTTGCTCATACAGAAACTTTCAAATCAATAGGGGATTTGTAAGTTAGGACATGATTAGTGTGATATTTGTGTTCTGGACACATAATTAACTCTTATTATGCCTTTATACCCATCAAAATAGAAGAATTAAAAATTACTATGATATTCACTTATACTAAAACAAATAATTAATAGTTTTGAATGGATGAATAAAATAGCAATATGACCATATATTTAATTCAAGTATGCCAAATACAATATGGACAAACAAATATTTGTATAGCTACTGCATGCATGTTGAAATAACTTTCCGTTACGAGGGTATTCACAGGACATATCACCAAAATTAATTAGAAATAAAAGAAACATATTCCCAACAAGGGAAAATATTATTTTTGATCCTGTAAGTTAGTCTTAGATCAATTTAGGCCTCATTCATTACATTTATATCACATTTGGCTCCATAACTTTTAAAAAATTCCAATTAAAGTCCGTTTGCAAATTTTATAGTAGAGGGAGAGTGGGGGGTGATCACAACTATTTTTTTTTTTTTTTATAAAAATTTTTACCCCCTTCACCTCCAACCTTGCTCTAATTAATCCCAAAAAATACAACAAAACACACACAAAACACATTGCACGCATACACACTTTAATTGATCATTAAAAGTAAGTTGATTATTAAAAAGAATAATGTGAGAAAAGATGTTTGGAGATAGTGCAACGGCAGCAATGGAGTGGCGCCTGTATTTTTTTTTCCATGATTCAAATCCTTACATCATGGACAAACTAAATTTTAACTTCATTTTGAGATTTAACTAAGCTCCAGTGGTCAATTTGAAAAGAAAAAAATTACTATTTTGTCCCATCAAAATATAAACTTTGCACAAGGCCAAAAATGAGATTATGGGATTTAAATTGAGTTTTTCTTATAATTATGGGATTAGATGTGGCACAACTGTAATGAATGAGATTTAAAATGAATTAGGACTAACTCGCGGGACAAAAATAAGATTTTTCCTCCAAAAAGTACAAAATAAAAAAAATTATCTACTACACCAATCAAGTAAAAGGTATGCATGGTGAATGTCACTTAGTTGTAACAAAAAAAAATAAAATAAAATATGTCACTTAGCTAGTTCAAACTAGTGTTACTATACTCCCCTTAATTCTCGAAACTAATAGTTGTTGACTTCGTGCACAATTTTCTAGCTAACTGTTAGATATTTAACTTCACGATAGTTTTATCCTCCTATATTTTATAAAAAAAAAATGTTTGCATTTTTAATTTTCTTATTTTTATTCAGTCCTAAAATTATTCAAAAGAAAATTACTTTACTTCTGATCTGACAGGCTTTACTATTCATCTTTATTTATTTATTGTGACCAATCTATTTTTGATACAATCATTTTGAAAAGAATATAAAATTTAAAAGTTTTTCAAATTAATAACAATTTTCCAAAGATAAGTTCCATTAAACAAAAGATGGGCAATATATATGACATAAAATTTATCACAATATATTATTGTTTGCTCAAAATTCGTAATCATTGAATCCGATGGGCGGAAGTAGCAACTATACGGAATGAGATGTAATGTTGTGCGTAGTGTGCCAGTTTGCAATAAGCACATGATGTAAAGATTTGACGTAAAAATTTGAAGTGTGTCGTTTACTAACTTCTAATCGGAGCAAACAAACACTACTCCTAAGACTCTAGTTGCCTACAACTTAATTAATGTAGGAGTTAAAACTTTAGTGCAAAAAGAGTATGAAAAAACTTATGAAAAGAAAATGATTGCATTGAAAGATGGTACTATGCAAAATGGATATTATAGACTTTAGCTACAAGTGATTACATTGATGACATGAGCCAGGACTACAAACAAGCTCAATAAAAGACTATCCTATCCAACGAACATTGATGGACTTTAGCTACAATCCCTCATGTGTCATGCTCGATATGAATACATAATACCATTATGCCACATAGATATTTCATTTTGAAAGGGCGAGTGATGGCTATGACCTAGCGACGGTTTAATGAAGACACAATGAAAATCCTCTCTCAAGTGGAATTGGCATGACTATGAATTCTCACAAAGCAGTTTTCTACCTTATGAACTAAACTAAGTTTTATTCATTCCAAACTAAACATCGAAAAAGGGTAGACTTCTTGATGTTGATTTGGAGTTGTTGTTAAGTATAGATTGGTTTCTTCACGCGCGTCCCAGCCCCCTTTTATAGAAAAAGTCTACAACAAACTTTCATATTTCTTTTGAGCTCAATTGCTTTATTTGATTTTGAAGGTTGTGGAGCTTACTTGATTTCCAACACATGTTCCTTTATTTTTAGCATTTTGGTTGTGTAAACAACCCTGCATTTTTAGCCATATGCCCCTATTATTCCTCAAAAAACTCATCTTTTGAATTTCATCATGTGGGTTTGACCATATTCCCCAAAATAATATGGATTGCATGGCCAAAAAGTTAGCCTATGCCCATAAATTACAAAATACACAATTTGGGCTCAAACAATGCCCCTGCAAATTGTGATTAAATGCAAATTTTAATCATAAATTTGTTTAAACTCCATCCATACTTTTTACGCCATTAAATTGGTGGCTCCTACATTCAATTTGCTAAGTTTGATTTAGCAACTCAAGCCCTTTCATTGGTGTAAATGAAGTGAACTAAATAAATAAAAATGTGGTTATCACGTTACCAATTGCCACAATAGCATTTGATAATCAAGCCACATTATTAGAGAAACTGAATTATCTAAATTCTACCTCATTAACAGCTTCCCTGCAGGATCCCTTTCTTCTTTCCGATGGCAAAGTTTCCAAATAAATCGTCATCTAGGCTTTCTAATAAATATGGATTTGTTTTCAATATGACGTGGACCATGAAAAATCCTTCCCAATTGGGACTCTATTTTCCTAATATAATGTCTTTTTTTTTAAGGGAAAGACCACCTTCCGTAAGAGGTCACCAGGCTTAAAACGCTTAACCTTGACCTTCCTATCATATACTTTAGCCACTTATTTCTTTCGGAATTTGATGCAATCCCATGCTTGTACTCGTAGGTCATCTACGGCATTTAGTTCATCCATCATTTTGCAATGGTACCTGTTAGCTGACATGTTGTTTAGTTGAGCCACCCTAGTAGATCTCACATTGATTTCAATAGGAAGAACGTAATTTAGCTAAAATGGAGTAGTTCTTGTGCTAGTTCACTTGATGGTTTGCTATGCACATAGTGCTTTGTAAAGCAACAAATCCCATGCTATGGGATTGTCCTCCACCATATTGGAAATGATATTTTTTAATGTCTTTGTTGGTAGATTCAGCCTGAAAATTCCCCTGCATGTAATGTAAGTTGAATGCCATACTTTTTGGCAAAAGTCTAAATTTCTAACCCCGTCAGCGCAGTACCTCAGTAAGTTACTATGGTCTGGGGGATTCCTAGTCTGTGGACAAGGTTTTCTTTAATGAATTGGACGATGACTGTTTGGTTAGCTTGCTTGAGAAAAACGACCTTCACCCACTTTGTAAAGTAGTTTTGTGGTCGTTATGATATGCGTGTGTTGCTATGAGGTCGATAGCCCAATATCAAAATGGCTATAGTTTTACGATAAGATTCATTTCTTTCGCAAGAACTCTTAGGGCCATGTAATTGGCACTTTTCACATCTTTGGCCAGTCAATATCAATCTTATATCTTTTTTAGCCAAAAATAAGTATATTGTTTGGTAAGCCATACCATTTTGTGGCCACTCTAATGGGCTTCGCACACTCCTTTGTGCATTTCTATCATAACCTTCATTGTTTCCTCTTATCCAATGCACTGCAAAAGTGCACCGTCATGATTTTGCTTGTGCAAGCGATTATCTCCTAGAACCACATAGTGAGCGTCTTTCAATTTGGTCTTATAGGTTGTATACTAAGAAGGATGTCGTAAGTAGTCTAAGATGGGTTGGTACCAATACCTTGCCTGCTTTATGGTACTTTCGAAGGCATGTACATCACTTCTTTCAAAGTGAGAGTGGTAGACTTGCCTGGTTACTGCATAACTAGCGGTCTTATAGTCATTAGGTAACTCTGCCCCTTTGGCTACATGAGCTAATTCGTTGGCTTTTGTGTTCGACTTTCTGACCAAATGTTGTAATCTAACTTCATCAAAACCCATTAACAATGCATTTACCTCGATGATGTATCTTTTTAGGATAAGGTTTTTTCATTTAAAAGTTTCTTGAATTTGCTTGATAACAAGTTAGGAATCCCCTATTACGCTTACCGTGGATGCTCTAACTCATGTAACAGTTCGAACCCAAGAATCTAGGCTTCTCACTCTGCTTGATTGTTCGTACATAGATATCTAAATTGAACCACCAGACCAGTTTTGATCCCATATGATGATATAATTACTATTCCAGCCCCAGATGCTTTGTCCATCCAAGAACTATCTAATTAGAGTATCCATGGATTCAAAAAGACCGACAACATTTTGATCAGTTGAACTACCTCCTCATCAATTTTGATACTAAGATGATCAATGAGAAAATCGGTCAAGGCTTGGTCTTTCACTACTTTTTGAGGTACTAACTATAACTGGTATCCCATGAGATGAATCGCCCATCGGCTAGTTTGCCCTCAATACTATTGATCTCGAGAACATGCATTTAATCAAGTTGACACAATTTACAAATAGATACTTGACAAGGAACAAATACTGTCGAAGCTTAATACATGCAAAGTATAATATCAAACACCACTTCTCTATAGGATGATATCTTTGTTCAACATCTGCCAATTGCCTACTTTGGTAATATGCAACCTGTTTGAACCCATGTTCATCGTCTTTGGTTAGAAAGGCCTAATTGTCTCATTTTTTGCTAAAATGTATAATTTGAGTGACTCTGCATGATGAGGCAGCATCATAATAGGAGGAAAGTTAAGGCTTCAACTCCTTGATCTTTTTTCAAATGCTAGCCCATACTCTTTGGACCATACAAACTCATCAATCATCATGGTGTTTTAGTTTCAGTAACGGCAAGATCTTTATTTTTAAAGCCAGATTTAAAATGAATCTTCATGAATAATTAACCTTTCCAAGGAATTGTTGGAGTTCCTTCTTTGTTTGAGGTTATTAGGAGGCCAAAATGACTTTTGCCTTATTTGATTCCACTTTGATGCATTTGTTATGTACCAAAAACCTTAAAAGTGGCCTATGGCCACTGTGAACGCACGTTTCAATAGGTTAGCTTCCGTTGGAACTTTCTCGTACGTTCAAATGTCTTGGTTAAGTGCTCCAAGTGTTGAGAAAAACTTGTAGACTTTATAATGAGATCATCAATGTAGATCTTAAAAAAATTATTCATATAATCGTGAAACATGCAATTCATTACTCTTTGACAATTGGCCATGACAATTTTAAGCCTAAATGACAAAACCTTCCATTGGAATGTACCAATGCCCCTAAATATTATAAAGCCAATTTTGGGATATGTACTTAAGCTACGAAAATTTGATTACACCATACATTACCATTAACAAGAGTTAAGAACTCATGTTGTGCTATGGCATCGATCATTATATCAGTCATTGGCATCGTATATTCATCTTTGAATGATGCCAAATTTAAATCCCTAAAATATGTGCAAATCCTAAGGCTGCCATTCTCTTTAGTGTCTTGCACAACATTGACCACCAATTTGCAGTATTTGACCACTTTGATGAAATTTGCCTTAAGTAACCATTGAATTTCCTCTTTGATTAGAATGCATATTTCTTTGGACATTCTTTGGAGATGTTGTTTTTGTGGTTTGAAACCAGGCAAGATGGGTACACATTATTCAACCAAATCCCTACTGAGACCAAGCATCTTATCGTAGTTCCACGTAAAACAATCCTTCTATGGTTTTATTAAATGACCATAGCCTCTTTGTTTTTAGGACATAACAAAGCACTAATATGTATATGTTGCCTATGGTCATTTTCAGAGCCAAGCGCCACCTCAATAGCATGATCCTGAATTTGAATTCTAACATTGTCATGTTTGGTTGGAATGACAATTCTTTCAATCATGTTTCGTCTGTAGAATTGAGATCCTTATTTCGCTCATATATAAAATGAACATTACATTTATTGCTTTGAATCAAGATCATTAGAATAGATTACACCTTCATCTATTTCAAAGTTATTCATTATGAATGTCTTAAGAATTGAAAAGAGGCCTCTCATATTACAATGCCTGTTAACTTCCTTACCTAACAATGATACCGTAAAACTAAATGGTGCCGCAGAAGTGGTGGCACAAATTGGGGGATCATACTTGTTCTGCCCGATGTCTAATGTTCTCTAAATAGTACCTAGTTTCTACAATGTTAACGTTAGCCATGAGCGGTCTTTCCTCTACTCTCACTACCTCTGGTTCATTCTATCCATCTCCCAGAAAGATTAAGAACTAGTGTAGAGTTGATAGAACGTACATGGTAGAATGAATCCAGCCCCTTTCTAGCAATGCATTGCAGGAATTTTTTATATCAATCAAGAGCACGGATGTGATGGTTTTGCTTCCAGTGGAAACTCTGACAAGTAAGATTCCCATAATATAAGTCTTTTCACTCACAAAATTGTTGATTACATCATCTGTTTTCACAAGGTTGACCTACTCTTAGAACTCAAGGGCTCTTTTGATTGTGTTTAACCAATCAAGTATGGACAACAAGAAATCCATATTTGGATATGCAATCAGTCTCAGTGACTGCTTAGTTAGTTGGAAATTTTCCAAGCAAGATAATATAGCTTACTATGCTACTAAAGCAAACATATGTACCATGAGTGACATGGTGCTGCAATTTGTCTTGGATGAAAAACTTTTATCTAATAGTTGGATATGAAAGTTCCTAGCAGTGCCAACCATGTTGTCATTTTTGAGATGATATTGGTGCAATTGAAGATCTCATCAAAGATCCAAGCATGAATATTCTAAAAGTGTTCAGAATAAAAGGCCATTTTATTTGAGAAATCGATGGTTTAAGTGACATTTGATTGGATACAGTCGCTTAGCAAAAAATGTGGCAAACCCACTAAATAATTCCTTTAGCCATGAGGTTCTTAAAGGACATTTTTGGAAGATGGGCATTCAAACCAAGGGGCATTTTCTTTAGGGCAAGTGGGAGATTATTAGAGTAGTGCCTCGCAAGCCAATGACATTAGCGATGCTTTCTGATACTTTTCGTAACAAATAATTTTTTTCAAATAATAATAAAAATAAAAGTTTATATTGGCCACCTTCATTATAATATTTAAGTTATACTTAAGTATAAATTTTACCCATGGTTGAAACTCCTAAATCATGTAATACTATAGGATTCAACCTCATATAGATATGGAGGTCTTGGAACAAATCTTTAAGGCATGATCTAAATAACTCCCAATCGAATTGTTTAACAAATACTATGGGCACTAACTTGACTCAAATTTAGACTTGTATATATGATATTTCTCAAATGGGAGGGCGTCTTGTTTCATGAACCTCAAATGCAGAGACATTTATTTGCATAAGTAAGTGTTTATTGAAGAATTAATGAGTTCATTGAGGATTCTACCAAGGAATACCTAAATAGGAGCATTAGTTGCATATTGAATTAGGATTGTTTATGAGCTTATGGTGTTCATTAATTAATCCTTAAAATTAAGGCTCTATAGTAATTTTTTACATGGACATCTACATGTTGATATAGGTACGAAGCACACGGTGGGTCTTACGGCACTTTGGGTATAGAGCTCCCATGTACGAAGGTTTGTTAGATTCGATAAGGATCCATTTACTCGCTTTCTAGAGCAAGTGAATCTCCATTGTATTCTATTTTAACTAGTTTACACAAAATTGTGGCCACTGTAGAATACAATGACTCGGAGAGGAGTTTCCTAAATTGATTTTCAAATAGACTAATTATAAATAAGAATCATAGAATTGAGGTTAATAGAGTTTTCGATAAATCTCATATCCTAAAACCTCAATTGGGAGATTGGATAATGGAACTATCGTATTTGCATAGTATTCATAAACGGACAGATTCATGTATTTTACTTTACCTATTGACTAGGCGTTGTGGGCTTGTTGTTAGACTTCGACCACGATAGATGGGTACTATTGAATTAGAATGGGTTATAATTCAAAAGTAATTAACTAAATGAGTTTAACTAATCAATTGATGAATTTGTCATCTAAAATATCGCAATGAGTCACGAGGCCATTTCTCTCGAGTGGTGAACCTAAGAGGCACACACAAATGAATGGATAAACTCCTAATGTATAAAAAAACTATTAATAGAGATTAATCATTTTGATGAGATCAATCAAATTAAGCAATTAATTTAATATGATAAAATTAAGCAACTAAATTAAAAGGTTAATTTCATTGGATTAAATCAAAGTCTAGATTGAATCGATTGAGATAAAATTAATTAAATTGATGAGCTTTGTTAAATCAAATAGTTAATTTAATTGAATAAAATTAAAGAGTTAGTTTATTGGACTTTAGGCCTAAGCCCAATAATGAATTTGGTGGGTAAATTCAATTTCGTAAAACTGATGGAGAAATCAATCAATTTAGAATTAATTGATTAGGTCAATTAACTAAAGATTTAGTCAATTTAGGATTAAGATGCCAATATGATTCCTATTATGATGTAAATTGGATTAAAAAAGGGTGTCTATCTCTAGACAAACACAATCAATCATGGCCCGACTTATGAGTATAAAAAAGGCACAAGAGATGGTGGATCAAAGAATTCCTAATTCTTGTAAAAATTACTCATGGTATGCTTCACTTGCAAGATGGACAAGAAATCATGATTCTTGGTTTTATTTCATAACAATGATTCTACTCCAAGTGTGATAGCTTAGCCATGAGCCAGAATAAGAAAAGAATAAGTGCTGTTCTTTTGCCTTCTATATTTAAGGCTCATTGCACACACCTTTGTGTTTTCTTGACAATGCGTTTTTTGTCATATCTTTTTGATCTGTTAATATGTTCTTGATTCTTAATCAATCGACGAATATCATAGAATCAAGATACATTTAGATCTACAATAAATATAATTTCATATACACTACGATTTTTCTTTTCGTAAAATCGAGAACCCGTTGAGATCCTAGACTTTATAGCTTATGAAAGAGAGTACATATCTTGTAAAATAAATAGAAAATGGCACTATCAAGGCCACATCCCCATCTAGCAAGGTGATGAGCCACATTTTTATCATCCCCAGCCACAATGCTAAAACTACACATAAGAAGTAACTTCGACAAGGATAATATATCCTCAATCAACAACCTTAGGTGACCTTTGGCAATCTCAGATCTCTCCAGCATGTTTATGATCACCTAGAGTCTGACTTGACCACGATTCATGTGAACCCAGACTCCAATGTAATTCCAAGTCCAAAAAGCATTGTTTTGACACAACACTTGCTTGATCCCAACATGTATCAGTTCTTTTACCCCAGACCTGCCCATTTTCGTTCCCTACCACCATGCCCAATCCGCCAGCAACTCGCATGCTCTCGTCGAAAGTGGTATCACAGTTAAGCTTAACCCATCCTTGTTATGGGGGATGCTAGTACTTTAATGGTCGCTATTGTTGAGCACTCAAGCTTGATAATGCCTCACTCCCAATGCTCTATCCACCCACCATGTCATGCAAAGCACTAGGCTCAAACCATTTTGTCCAATGATATACAAAGGTCCGATTAAACTAGAGAAACCACAATCGGGTGCTAATTTTCCCAAACTCCAGCACACCAGTAGCTTCCATCAATTCCAACAACCAGTCAAGTAACCCCCATTGAATTCAAGATCACTCTCCCAACCTCGGATTGCAGCAAATGTTGAACACTAAATTAAACCATTCTCCACACCAAGCACAAGTTTACCAGCTAAAAATATGCTGCTTAACCAAGAATGTAGAACGAGATAAAAAAACCTTTTGCCATCCTTTATAGAAAATGCTTCACTTTTGGCATCACATGCATTTTCCATATGATCACCCATAGTTTTGGCACTGAACCCAAAGTCGATGCTCTACCAGCTCTCAATTCTTCAAATTTTTTAGCCATATAACAACCTGATTTCACTGTGTACGATCCATCTTTGCGGGCATTCAAAATAATGAGTCAGACGATAATCGATGACTAATGTCGATCCTTAATATGGCTTCCACTTCAAAAGGTAGAAATGTGCTCTCTACTAGAGATTTGTTTCGAACATTTATAGGTGGCATCAATGAGTTCGACAACTCTAGCATCCTTTGGTAGATTATGCCTTAGCAGAGGCTTAAGATTGCGCTCACCTGCCAACTAATTATCTTTCTAGACTGCAACTGACTCCCCATTCCTAATACGGCAACACAAACTTTTCTTAAGCATTGGCAACACAGCCATCAGGTCTTTTCCAAAGAAAATTGGGTTGCCACCATTTTGCGCTTCAAGAAAATCAGTTTTTGGAAAGTACTTAGCTTTCAGCACTTGGGCACACATAGAGGACGAGCTAGATAGGAGTCTCTACTCTTGTTTCATGAGTAGAGCTTTATTAAAGCAACATAAATCTCTAAATCCCAATCCACCATCCTTCTTTGACACATATAGATCCTCTCACCTTATCCAATGCATTTTTCATTTGGCCATATTATCTTCCCACCAGAACTTGCTAAGCATTTTTCCTAGTTCATCACAAAAAGTGCTCAGGAGCAAAAAAAAACACTCATTACATACTGAGGTATTGCTTGGGCTATCGTTTTGAACAGGATTTTCTTCCAAATCTGTTCTTTCAAGAATCCAAACATTTGTTATTAGATCATCTAATTAGTGTCGGGATGCTAAGATATATAGGAGGTTGGCCAACCTCTTGACTATGTAACATGTTTTCAAAATTTCTTTTAATCCTGCCGAAACTCCATTGCTAAAGGAAACCTCTGATTTCTCAAAATTAATCACCTACCACGACATTTTTTTATATGATTTCAATATGTCTTTTAAGTGTGAGCACTCTCTTTGATTAGCTCGAACAAAGAACAAACTATCTTTTGCACAAAATAGGTGAGAGATCTCAAGGCCACCTTGACTAACATGGATCCCATATTCAAAAAGCCTTCCGCACGTAAAAAGAATAGATACGGGGAAATTGGATCACCCTGCAGCAACCCTTTGCTTGGTTGAGGAAAACCAATAGATACTCCATTTATTAGAAAGGAATAAGATACTAATGTCAAGCAAGCCTTAATAAGCTTTGAGAACTGATCTAGAAAAATCATCTTCTGTATCATTTGGCTTATTAAACCCCACTCAACTCTGTCATATGCTTTGCTCATATCGAGCTTAAGCACTATAATACCCTCTTTTCCTTTAATACGACACCTCATTGAGTAGAAAAGCTCAAGAGCAATAATGGCATTGTTAGTGATCAATCAGCCCAAGACAAAAGGTAACTGGTGTAGTTAATGAGTTTCAAGAGCACTAGCTTGAGCCTATTCATAATCATTTTCAATATGGTCTTGTCGAGGACATTATAGAAGATAATTGGCTAAAGCTCCTTCACGAACGATGTGCTAAGAATGTGCGGTTACATTGTCCCGACATCTCAGCTGAATTGAGAAATTTCATAACAAAGCTGCTGACTTTCTCTCCCACCATATGCTAATAGTTTTGATAAAAATGTGTAGACATTCCATCTGAGAGTGGGAATTTTGAAGGGTGCATTTTTTTAGGAGCCGAGTATATTTCCTCCTTTGAAAATGGACTCTCGAGGAGCTGGGTTGATTCTGCAAACACCTAGTTGTCAATAGCTTCCACTACCTCAACAAATTCAGTCAGCTCTGTGCTTGTGAAAAGTTTTGAGAAATAATCTCCTACAACACTCCCCTTAGCTTCAGTATCCTCATTCTAGATCCCTTAATCATCCTAGAATTGTTCAATGAAATTCCTCATCCGTTTCTCTGAGACTTTATTGTGAAAGAATTTCATATTCCTATCCCCCTCGGCTAGCCAAACTACTTGAGATCTCTGCCTCTACATAATTTCCTCCCATTTGAGCAATTCGTCAATTTTCCTATGCAAAACCTTTATATTCTGTGCAATTCGCTCATCCTAAGTCACTTGCTAGCACCGTTCTAACTTTGCCATGAGTTTCTTAAGCTTCTTGCGAACATGGCCAAACTTGCTCTTATTCAAATATTGGAATTCTATTGCATAATTACCAATTTTCTATTGTACCACACAAATACCTCTACCTCCTCGCATGTCCTCCCTAGCTTGTCGAATAATTTGTTTACATTCTCCGTCACTGATCCACTTATATTCGAATTGGAAAGGCTTCATCCTGCTAATTCCTCTATCTCCTCGGTCATGTTCTATTCTTGGCTTAATTGGTGTGTAGTTCAAAGCGATTTTCGGGAGATGGGACACCCCTGCCTTTGGAAATAATTCCCACCAGCCCTTGTGGCCTAAAAACCTACCAAGAATTTCCTGAATATTAGAGCTCCTATCTCTATCATTAGTCCATTTAAAAGTATAGCCCTCATACCCAAGATCCTTAAACTTGCAATCTTGGACAACATCCCGGAACCCATCAAAACTTTTGGCACTCTTGTCAACCCCTCCGGTTTTCTCCTAATTTAACAATATACCATTGAAATCCCCAAAACATAGAAAAGGCACTCGGTCATCCCCTTTTAGCTCATGCATAAAAGACCATGTTGGGAATTTATTGCGATTTTTAGGTCATCTATAAATACCAAGTCCATGCCATATCATATTATTAGAATTATCAAGAAACGCAAAATTTATGGAATGTAACGAATAATTATGAATGCTATTATTTATTTCTTTTTTCCAGAACAGTGCAAGATCGTCGTCTCCACTGGCAACATCTACCATAAAAACATATAAATTAGGTAAAGCTCTCGTCATATTGTCAAATTCATAATTATTCAGCTACTTCTCCCCAGGAAACACCACATCTGGGAAATTTGCTTTGATAATATACTTCAAAGCTCAGAACGTCCAAGGATTTCCCACCCCTTGGACATTCCAACTTAGGCACCTCTTGGCTCCCAATGGTGCTGCAAGGCAACCTACTGATATGTTTGCAAAGTCAGTTGCATTGCCTTTTGGGATACACACCCTCTTCTCCCTAGCTTCCATCAATATCCATCCTTCTATCTTTCTATCTTGTCATGTTATTGTATCAAGGTCTTGTTCTTTGTGCTTTTATCAGTCTCAGTTTTTGGCCTGCCCTGTTTATTTCCTTTCCTAGCCAAGTCTATTCTTTTTTCATTAGGATAATTACTCCTACCACCCCTGAGTTTAAGCAAAATTACAAATAACACCCCTTGTATCGGTTATTACCAATACCCCCTGAGTTTTGTTGCCGTCATTCAATTTCTTCCTTCCATTAGATTGACTAACGGTTAACAACTTCATACCAGTATGAACTCCCGAAATTACCATTTGAAGGTGGGAATGTAATTTGGACAAATATAAATTGGCTCATTTACCCTTGATGGTGTTTATGATAAATAATGTCATTGTTTGACGTAATTCATTATAATTGAGTAGATTGTCCCGGGATTTAATGTAATTTTTATGTTCTATATTTAATGTAATACATTTTTTTATTTATAATGTCTATATGCATATGTATTTGCACTAATTTAAATTTGTATTGTGATAAAATAAATAAATATTTATACATAATATAAATATATATATAAATATTATACAAAATATTTATAAATATATACATATATGCATATATACATCGTCCTCCAGCATCTTTCATCGCCGTCGCCTGCCGTCGTCTACCGTCTCCCCATCGTCCTCCACCCCATCGAGAAATGTAGAGAGAGAGATACAGAAGAGGGAGAGGGAGATGGAGAGAGAGAGAGAGAGGGACTACCATCGTCGCGACCGCCCACCCTTTTACACTGTTATTGCTGCGCTCCTTCACCGCCATTTGTCCTGCCATCCATCACCACCACTCATCCACGCTAACCAATAAGAGAGAGAGAGAGAGAGGGAGAGAGGGATATATATTGAGATCTCAAATCTTAAATCTGAGGGGGGGGGGAAAGCTAAAAAGAAGAGAGGTAAAGGAAAAGGAAGAGGGATTGAGAGGCAGAGAGGAAGAGAAAGGTTGGGGTGGGGGCGGCAGTGGTTGTGGTGCGGTGGAGTGAGGCACGGCTAGGTGGTGGTGGCGGCTGCGACGGCATGGTGGAGTGAGGGGCGGCGGGGGTGGTGACGTGGTGGAGTGGGGTGGCGAGGGTGGTGGAGTGGATGGCAATGGTGACTGGGTGGTAGGGGTGGGAGGTGGAGGTAAGTTAGGATTTTGTTTGAAAAAGATGGTGACTTTTTTCCTAAAATATCAATGGATGGTGTTTTGGTCAATTCAGTTCTAAACCTATTTTCCCATTTTTTTAATAAAAAATATTTCAAATATTCAAGGGGTAAAATGAATATCGTATTGCTTCCGTCTATTTTACCAATAAGTCCACAAAACTTGGGGGCTATTCGTAATAACCGATATAAGGGGGTGTTATTTGTAATTTTTCTTAAACTCAGGGGTAGTGGGAGTAATTATCTCTTTTTCATTCTTTAGGCCCATCACAAGCTGCAAAGCTTGTAGCTCATCAGTACCACCTATCTTCTCCTTCCCCATGTTATTTGGAGCCCCACTTTGTCCTCCTTGCTGAGTGTCACTAACTTTCTCCCCAAAACCCTTATTCCCTCCCTCTTTAATCTATGTCTGTTTGGTCTGACTTTCACCAATTCCTGGAGTCTTGGCTTTAGCGTGGATGACTAGTATTGAGGCGATATCATATGAATCAACATTATCACCTGTGCCTTCACTAGCAATGACAAAATAATCCTTATTTGCCCCAAATTGTTGTTTTCTCCTGATAGATTCACTCCTAGGTTCCCCAACTGCTGAGCTACTCATTCCTCGATGGTTGAAATTCTCTGACTCATGGGAACGGGTAGCTGCTTTTGCTTGAAAGGGTCAGCCCATAAGCTCGATGAGCTTTTTGTATTCAAGACAGTTACAGTAAATCGATGTTCATGGTTTAACAACAATCATTTTTCAAGAGACAACATCCTTTTTTTGTAGATGATAATGGATGCTTTTGAAAGTAGTTAAACTAAAATTGTGCCTTATGGAGTGAAAGGATGTAACCCACCATTGGGGAACATGTTCATTTGGAGGCACCTGTTTAGGTCTGAGTCAGTCGATTTGATCCACTTGGCATGGATTTGGGCCTAACCAAATCAATTCATTTCTAAGTCTCACCAATTGAGTTGGTTCATTAAACCTAGACAACTCAATTGGACTCAAATCGACTTGGACTCATGCCAAATAAATTTGGTTCACACCATGCATGCTAGATCATGCGAAGCCAAGCTAGCTAGATAGTCGTGTAGAGGTGGTGTACCCATGCGCTTGGACATTTTTCAAATAGCATGCAAGCCTTCCCCCTCCAAAAACTTGGGTACTCCCAAGGGGTCCAACTCCTTATGTGCAACTTAATCTATAGTTTAACTAGTTAGATTATTTCTCATTCACTAGAAATTTCTTTTAAATAAATAAATAAATATAATTTTCACATCTACTCGTAACATGGATTATAAATGTTCAAATTCTTTTCGTAAGGAATAAATTGAATTTAGTTAAATAATTGGGCAGTATTGGTCACTAACCAACATTATCTAAAACCAATTTCCAATAAAAGTGCCATGATATTTCAACATGAAAGTGCCTAGATTCTTTTGAAGCAATGTTAACGCTTTGTAGCTATTTATTGTGAAATTAAAAATTCAAAAGAAGAAGAATAAGAAACGAGGAGGAGGAGATAGAAGAAGAAAATCGTATAACTTATCTAAAGGATGTAAAGAATTTTCACGTGAAGAAAGAAGGTATCCAGGACATCATATAAAGTAATGTATTTATTTTATATTTAATTTAATTTTGTTTTATTTAATAAAATTTGAGG